>OZ038507.1:18284605-18299903 GCA_964036315.1 Acanthosepion esculentum
CGCCTCCCCACATTTCGACATTTACTTTTATATTCATCATTGTGTCCCTCTTTCTTTTTATTGCCTTGTTTGCTTCCTATGTTCCGCCATTTCTTCCGATCTCGGGCCACTTAGACACCAGCGGAAAATGTTTTTTTTTTACCATTGAGGTTGCAACACATCAGTTCCAGACCTAAAAGCGAGGAGAAAAACCCTTATTAACATCGTGGTGCCCTTTTCTGTGATCAACCATCCAGGATAATAGGGCAGAGGTTGTCTCTCATCGCATGAACGAACTTTACAAAACGAACGCCTGACTCTACCGCCATTGTTTTCCTTCTCCTATCCTTGCTTTCATCTAGTTACAATTATCGCCGTTTAGGGTTATTTTTTTATAGTGATTAATTAGTTGCGAAGGATAGTAGAATAATCCAGAGCATATACGGGTAGCAAACTGCGTTTAGCAGATAGAAAATGAATTCAGTATACTCTATATACTCGGAGAAATGGATAGTGGCTCGGACTGAGGAATCGGAGAGCCGAGTTCGAATTCCAGTCGAATCCATTACATTCACTTACGTGCGAATATCCTTAGGAAAGGTATGAATCCTCTTCTTCCACCTACGGGCAAATAGCAGGACAGACCGGGTTCTATAGTCCAGAAAGAAATGGCAACCTACTGCGGGAAAAATAAAATCTACCTCGTCAGTCATGTATCGAAAGATACATGGTCGCCTAAGCGTGTATCACGTATGGCGCGTAACTAACTGATATTCACTCACGAGCTAATACTTTTAGAAAGGTATTAATCCTCTTCTCCCCCCAGCTATGGGTAAATAGCAGGACAGAGCGGGTTCTGTAGCCTTGGATGGCAACTGGACTACCGCAGAAAGAAATGGTAAACTACTGAGGGAGAAAAAAAAATCTGCCTCGTCACTCATGTATCGAAAGACACATAATTGCCTAAGAATGTATCACGCAGGGCAGCTAACTAATATTGTTACGAGGATGTATTTCTATAACAAGAAAGTCGCAATAATGTTAAAATTTATACTAAGGGATTCTACTGAGTCCTACCTGTTAATACAAAAAAGTTTTCTTTCATGAAGTAGTTGTAAAATAGAGAATTTTGAAATAGAACGTTTGGAAGATTCAAGATCATTCCAGTATATTCAACAAGAATCTAGATGATTCGAGAAACATCTAGAAATATGCAAATTAGGTGTTAGCCCCTATAAAATAGGTTTTTGAGTAAAGGGTTGTCAGTTGATGTCAGCTGTTGTAAAAGGAATTGCTGCCAGTATCAACTCCGGCTTTTGATTCGAGGGTTATTACAGTGTAACCCGGATATAAGAGAGTTGTCGGGACCGGAGAAGAAGGCTCTTATATCCGGGTTTCTCTTATATCCGGGGTTGGTCTATTTTGTTTTATTAACACAGGCTCTAATTTGGGACCAGAGAAAATCTATCTTATATCCGAGTTTCTCTTATATCCGGGTCTCTTATATCCGGGTTACACTGTATATCCAGCCGAAAGAATCTATGAAAAGTTGCCGACCAACAAAAACCCCAAAAGAGAATTTTATGGAACAAATCTGGTAAATAGACTTTTGACTAATTTTCATTGACCAAACTAAAAATTTATCTTTATTTACACACATTTGTGGATTTCCAGTAATAGCAACTAGATTACTTCGCTAGCCTTAATGTAGTAAAGGCACTTGATTCTTTTCCCCTTCTCCCTCGTAACACTTCGCCAGTAACTTTGTGTTTTCAGTTTTGTATTGCCAATTGTATATCTTGTATATATTTTATTTTGTGTTTTTTTTTTCAGTAAATTAAATATTGTTTGTGATTTAGCTCTGTGTTTTGGCAAATCATTCTTTTTTTTCTTTTGTTACAATTATCAACACGTAACAATATATTCGCGTATCATGCGAGGAGATATAGTACATGTTTACTGGAGCCAAATTAACTTCATTATGAAGTCTTCAAATGTCTATATCTATATATCTTAATGTTATTATCTATATATCCTAATGTTATTAAGCGTTACTCTTCAAATTTGAATTAAGTTCTCCGAGCCGCTGGCCTATTTCGTATAGAGAAAAAACGTTAAAATTACCTTCCTTTAAAACGTTAAAATGCCCTTGCGACGAT
This sequence comes from Acanthosepion esculentum, assembly GCA_964036315.1. NCBI lineage: Eukaryota > Metazoa > Mollusca > Cephalopoda > Sepiida > Sepiidae > Acanthosepion > Acanthosepion esculentum. The sequence goes on from OZ038507.1 coordinate 18,286,744, forward strand.
GGTAAGATAGCTGACTGATGTCAAAACAGTTGGGTTTCGATCCCGGCTTGAAACAATCGGACGTCTCGCCACAATGTGGAGCTGTGATACAGCGAAACTGTCTGTCTGTGGAAGACTATATAACCTCCCGGAAATCCGGTTAAGCTCACTATGGAAAGGGGTTTTTAAAAACACCACCTTCTACTGCTATGAAGCATTACTCTTCAAGTATGAATTGAGCTCCCCGAGCCGCTGGCGTATTTCGTATGGCGAAAAATGTTAAAATTCCCTTCCTTTCTACCGTGAGACGAGGGCCTAGGTGTAAATCAGTCAGGTTTCGATCCCGGCTTGAACTAATCGGACGTATAGTTACACCGAGGAGCTGTGATACAGCGAAACAGCTTGCCTGTGGATGACTACCTATATATGTATATATATATATATATATATATATATAGTACGATGACGATTTTATAGAAAAATAACCAAAAATACCGTACATACGCGCGTGTCATGTGGCTTTTGAAGATTTAATTTTGAAACTAATTTCAAGGGGTTCGCATCATACATGAGGTAGAAAATTAGCGTATGTACTGCTGACCCTGGCTACTCCGTTGACCAGACTATATATCCATTTACTGGAGTCAAATTAGCTTCAAATTTAGGTCATCAAAATTCGCATGATACTCAAGTATATATATATATATATATATATATATGTGTGTGTGTGTGTGTGTGTGTGTGTGTGTGTGTGTGTGTGTAAAATGAGAACGAATAGAGTATAATTCCGATGTTCGTAACATTCAATTTAAAAAGGGCTCAATACAAAGTAGAGCAGTATTCTTTATTTTTGGGATATTACATCAAAAACGTGTAAAAAAAAACGCTACATAAATGGAATCATGTTTCTATGTGTATTAACCTATCTCATCAGGCGTTAGTAAATAACTGGTGAGTAGACAATTTATTGAGATTTAAAAACAAGAAATAACCTCTTTTTGACGAGAAAAGGAAGAAAAGAAAAAGAGCAAGGAAGAAAGACACAAGATGCACCATCTTTTACCTAGAAAAGTAAGAATAAGAAAAAGAGTAAGAAAAAAAAGAGAGGAGATAGTTACAGGGTTTGTTTTGTTTTATATTCAGATCAACCATTATATTCACACACGCTCAATCTCTGATACTGAGCACTTTATTCTATAAATATAGCACACTTTAAGACTATATTTCTTCATATATATATATATATATATATATATATATATATATATATATATATATATATATATATATAACTTATAACTTTACTATATTACTTTAGATCAGTGATATCCCATATCTTTGATACATGATATCTTTAACATAACCCCCATAGAAAAAAAATACATTACAAAGTCAATTGATGTGATATCTTAATCAGATTTGTTCTATATATTCAGTAGTTATCAAAACTTTTAATCACATTGTATTTGTGTATTTCAGGTACCCTGTTGATGAAAGAGGTACTGTAAAATGAACTCCTAAAAAAGGCCACAATGTGCTTCATGGTTTATATGAAACAAAATCGGATGAATAGACTCAGCGAACGGCAGGACATCTTTTTATGGGGTTATGTTAAAGATATCGAAGAAACATGCGGAACACAGAAAGAAACGGCAGCCTACTGCGGGAACATCTGCTTATATATCGAAAGAGACATGATCACTGAACTGACTGATACATGCATGTATGCATGCACGGATGTATAAGTTAGTAATACAGGGTGTCCATAAAGCCTATTTACAATTTAAAAAATATATTACAATGGTAATTGATGAGATATCTTAAACAGATTTGTTCTATGTACTCTGTAATTAGAAAAGAGGGCTTGTAAAATTTGGCAATCACTTGATATAATAAAGGCATAAGGGATAGATGAAATTAGCAACGAGTTTGTATTGGTTGACAGAACAGGGATTAGGAGAGATAACAAAAATGTGATATCTTAATCAGATTTGTTCTATATATTCAGTAGTTATCAAAGTTTTTAATCACATTGCATTTGTGTATTTCAGGTATCCAGTTGATGAAAGAGCTACCGTTAAATGAACCCCTAACTTTTCCAGACCGGTAGATTGGAAGGGATGGCCCTATTACCTGGTTAGCTCGTTCACCGGATATTACTCCCCTGGACTTCTTTCTATGGGGTGGGTATGTTAATGATATCGTATATCGAACAAAGATACGGGACATCACTGATCTAAAGCAAAAGATCACTGATGGCATCGCTACTATTGATGAGGCTATGCTACAGAGAACATGGTAAGAAATCAAGTACCGACTTGATGTAGTTCGTACAAGTAATGGTGCCCATATAGAAGTGTATTAAATTATTTACAAAAACTTCAATATCTACTCCTCATTTACAATTTTTCTTTGGTAGAACTTCTCAATTCAGGCCGGTTTTTATAATTTCCTTACTTCAGAAAATAAAATGAAGCAGAGGTCGCCACTCAAACATGTGTATCCAATAAAAAATAACGTTTATAAGAAATAAGCAAGGTGTTCATAATTCTCTTAACAATTTAAAAAATATATTACAAAGGAAATTGATGAAAGGAGATTTTTACATTTAAAGACGCTGAATAACAACTTAACTGAAATGTCTAGGTATTTAGACCTTAGAATACGTCATTTAGTACACTCGAAAAAGAAAAAGGAAAGAAAAAGAAAAAAAGAAACGTTCCTTGGATTGAAATATGAGATTGATGTTTGTATTCTACATCTCGTCTTTTCATTCATTTTGTCTCTTCTATAGATATGCCCTATCTGAGAATATTTATACATACATATATATATATATATATATATATATATATATATATATATATATATATATATATATATATATATATATGGGATGAATTCAAGTAGGGTTCGTTACATTCACTTGGGATCAAATGAGACTGAGAAAGGTGTGAATCAATCTCTTCTTCCTCCTCCACAAAAATGAATGAGACTAGGTCCTATAGCCTTGGTTGGCAACCAGTCTGCCACAGAAAGAAACGGCAGCCTACTGCGAGAACATCTGCTTATGAATCGAAAGAGACATGATCACTTAACTGATTGATACATGTATATATGTATGTATAAGTTAGTAATACAGGGTGTCCATAAAGCCTATTTACAATTTAAAAATACATTACAAAGGCAATTGAGGAGATATCTTAATCAGATTTGTTCTATGTACTCAGAAGTTATCAAAGTTTTTAGTGGCATTGAATTTGTGTATTTCAGGTATCCTGTTGATAAAAGAGCTACTGTTAAAGGAACCCCTAACGTTCCCAGACCGGGGGATTAGAAGAGGTGATCCAAATCCCTGGCCACCTCATTCACCAGATATCATTCCCCCAGACTTCTTTCTATTATTTATGTTAATGATATCATGTATCGAACAAAGATACAGGACATCACTGACCTAAAGTAAAAGATAACTGATGCCATTGCCACCATTGATGAGGCTATGCTACAGCAAACATGGCAAGAAATCAGGTACCGTCTTGATGCGCTTTGCGTGACTGGTACCCATATCGAAGTGTATTAAATTAGTTTTAAAAAGAACTTCAGTATCTTCTCCTCATTTTGTAACAATTTCCACAAATTTGTCTGTATATTAACTTTTGTTTGGTTTGGTTTATTTTGTTTTACGGCATATCAACATCAATGGGTTATTTAATGCCGACAACATTTTTAGGGTAGATTCATATGAATAGAATATGTATTCTTTGGTTTAGATTGCTTTGGCTTATTTTGTTTTACGGCATATCAACCTCAATGGGTTATTTAATGCCGACTACATTTTTAGGGTAGATTCGTATGAATAGAATATGTATTCTTTGCTTTAGATTGGTTTGGTTTATTTTGTTTTACGGCATATCAACATCAATGGGTTATTTAATGCCGACAACATTTTTAGGGTAGATTCGTATCAATAGAATATGTATTCTTTGCTTTAGATTGGTTTGGTTTATTTTGTTTTACGGCATATCAACATCAATGGGTTATTTAATTTTTTTATTGCTCGTAATATTTTGTTTCGTCAAAATTTGTTTCTGGTTATATTTATTAAAGAAATCCAATCGTCAACAAGAACACGTGATTTCGGGTGGGCCCGACTCGCCTAGCCGCGTCCGCCAACCACTCTCCTCTGTGACTCCTTTTCACAACTCTTCAGGAGCGGGCTGGGTCTTCACAGGGAGAGAATGGAATAAGGAGATACGATCCCGATGGTCGGATGCGAGAGGTTTCCAACGACGAATGTTATTCAATCAACGTTTTTATCCACTGGGAGATGTGTTCTCAAGTGACTTGACCCAAAGAGTTGCGAATTCAGTATCTGGCTGCAGCAGAGGTGTACAAAAACCTTGAGGAGTTGAGTTAAACAACCGGAAGAGGCATGGCACATGGAACTAGAACAATCTACTCTAGTGGACGAAATAACGGGTTCGCTTCGTAATTCAAATCACCCAAGAAAAGGCCGAAGCGTACAACGTCGTGAATATGACAACAAAAATGAAGACAACAGTCGAAAAAATGTAAGTAGTGTAAATAAATATTTCCTTACAAGGAAACGGCTGATATTACAATTACCATTAGAGGTGAAGAGAATAGATACCGGACATGTTGTTTACTTAAAAATGTAGCGGAATATAGCAGAAGGTCGGTTTAAAATTCATAGCCCAATCGCTTGCATAGCGGCTAAGGCCCAAAATTGCCACGGCCTCACAGCCAACGTCACGCCAGCGTCGATATTCCACCCAACCTTACTATTTTGGTCTAATGAGGGAGGTGCTGCCGTTGAGCTGGAATCCCAGGGATCAAACAAATTTCATTTATTTGTTGTGTCCTGTTCGAAGGCAGAATGACAATAACATGTAATTTGTCCGCCCGGAGGCAGCTACTTATTAATTACTTGCCGCCTCCACGCTGGCAGGTTAATGTGAGGAGTCCGAGCGGGGGCATCCGGGCCAAGGTCCAAAAATAGCCTAGACACAGCAACCGTCGGGTGCGCAGGCATCGATATTATTACTGGTCCCCTCTTTAGTACAATCAGGGAGCTACTGCCACGGGCAGTTGCTCCTCAGCACCGGGCACCTTCTCAATAATATTTTTCAGTTGTACTCTGTCCCGAAGACAGAGACACGGTTGGGAGACGAAATGCAATTTGTTTGCCCGAGAGTAGATACTACACTTTGATCACAGCACAATTGCCAGGGAAGGAAGAAAAGCGGTGTTTACTCATTCCCCCACGAGAATGAGATGTGACACAAGGTCTTTTTAAAGTGGGGCTCCGAGCGCGTGCACCCGGGCGGAGACAAAAATTGCCCACAGCCCCCGCAACCGTCGGTTGCGCTGGCCTCGGTGCGAGCACCGATCCCTCCCTCTTGTGCAATGGGAGGACGAGGCCTAGGGCAGCTGTTCCCCAGCGCTGGGCACCTCTAAGTATTATTTTCTCAGTTGCCCCTCTGCCCAAGGACAGAGACGCATACTGAGATATAATAAATAATACGCACAAATTACTAGTTATTAGTAATTTATGCGCTTGATTTTCCAAGCATAGCTTAGATGTGGCACAAGGCCGAAACTAGGAGGTACCCAGTGAGGATCGAACTCACTACTCAGTCATAACTGGTCTAGCCAGACAAGCTTGCTAACCATTACACCGTCTCGAGGTGCCCATATATAGTCATCCACAGACAGACTGTTTCGCTGTATCACAGCTCATCAATGTGGCTAGACGTCCGGTTGCTTCTAGCTAGGATCGAATCCCGACTGAATTGGCGTCAGTCGGGGATTCTACCACTAAGAAAATCGTAGCACTGGCTGTTCGATCAATAAATGCCGAATGTTTCTTTATAAGGAAACGGCTAATATTGCAAAAAGCAAAAAAGATATGTGTCATATGGAGATGCTATCATAGCTGAAAGAACCTTCATAGCGAGAAACTGCCGTTAGATCCGGTGGACTTTAGACCAACTCGGACACAAATCTTTGAAGAAATGTGCGCTTGAAAGCATTATTCGCCTTTGCTCGATCGACAAGGCCCTTCGTGGCCGAGTTGATTCGTAATAATATATTGCAAATAAATTTTTTGGAAAAAATAAATAATATTAATATTTAATAAATTAAGAATAAATAAAATTATTACAGGTTGAGTCTCCTTTATCCGATATTACAAAATCCGAAAGTTATTTCCTAGGTAAGACGATAAATTACATCCGCGTCCTGGGTATGATGATAAACTACATCCGCGTCCTGGGTATGACGATAAACTACGTCCAACAGCAAGGTCTCTGATAATACGTTTTTGAAAAAATAATGTTGCCAGCTGTACGTTTTTGAAAAAAAAATATTACCAGCTATACGTTTTTGAAACAAAATAATATTACCAGCTATACGTTTTTTAGAAAATAATATTACCAGCTATACGTTTTTGAAAAAAATATTACCTGCTATACGTTCTTGAAAAAATAATATTACCAGCTATACGTTTTTGAAAATATAATATTACCAGCTGTACGTTTTTGAAAAATAATAATATTACCACCTATACGTTTTTGGAAAAAGTAATATTACCAGCTAGACATTTTTGAGAAAAAATATTAACAGAAATAGATTTTTGACAAAACACAAATATTACCAGAAAAAAAAATTCGGCATTAAATGACCCATTGAGTTTGATATGCCATAAAACGAACCAAACCAAACCAAACCGAAAGTTATTCAGGGGCTGACATGATTTGCCACAAATGGAGAATTTCAGAAAGCACTGGAAAAGTTCCGAAGTGATATGCAACTGTTGTAGGTGACATCATTTGCCCTGGGTGGGCTTTCCTCAGCCCAGGTACGTAGCCTATGTTGACGCCAGTTTTTTGGTAACGACCGTCACAGCAACACCTTCGTCCATGGATTACTTACCAGGTGTTTCGTGCTCAGTAAAGATATTATTCAAAATTACATTATTCGGACTATTGTCCTCATCTTTGTCGCCATATTTATTACAACGTTTCGGTCTTTGTACTCTCCAGTCTTCTTCAGGTGGTTGGAATGTCGAACTGAACCCTTTATTTCGCTCGCTGGGGTAGACTGTTCTAGTTCCACGTGCCATGTATAATGGATGTCAGTTATCAGTTATCTCCTGTTAATTCCCCACTCCAAGTTCACCACTGCCTTAACCGGATATTGAATTCACACTCTTTGTGTCCTGTCATTGGATCTAACCAACGTCTTTATCCACTGGGCCATGTGTCATTGCAAGGAGCCTTTCTAATGTTATCGGTCTGGAGGTAAACAATCTCAGCGTGCGGTACCTTTGATTGACCCAAGCCTTCTGAGTGAAATTGGGTAGGACACTAGGAGCCGTCGATAGCTGTGCTAGCACGAAGTCACAAGTCATCGTGACCGAGGTTTGGGTGTGCTGGTGTTGTTCAGATTGTTGATCATTCTAGGTCGCTCTCTCCCAGAAACTGAAACTAAGGTCTGCTCAGCATAGTTGCAGCGTTGAACAAACAAAAATTGTGTCTGCAGTAGGGATTATCTAGCCGCCCTACAAGCTGCCAGCTATTATTATTATGTATTATTGATCGTTTAAATCAGTTCTCACCGAGTAAGGTGATAACGCCACTAAGACGCGAGGAGTAACTGCAACTAAAGGAAAAGACTTAACAAAGAACCAGAATAGTATAAATGTCAGAGTTCAAGCAGAGACGTTAGAAGTATAGAGTTGATGTAAAATTTAAAAGCCACCGGAAGCACAATCCTAATTATGAAGCATGGGATAGACCTCTACTCCTGTTAAAAAAAACGGGAGGAGTGTGAACCGGTCGATGAAGAAATTGAGGAAATGGTAATCGAAATATTGTGCTTCGCGTCTATTTTCCATTTATAGAGGGTTTGCCTGTTTTGAAAATCAATATTAAGAAAAAAACTTTATGCCTTCTTTGGTTCGCTTTTGTTGTTTTTTTTTGCCAGATTTCGAACATCGATCTATGCCGGCCGGTGGTAATTACATAAAATGCTCAGGTAAGAAACACGGCTCTCCATATCTTCAAGAAAGTTCATGGTTCTTCCGGCTAAAGACACATTTTTTTTTTAATCTTTTTATTTCACGTATACGGCAGATCTCTTGCTACCAGTAAATGCCCCGTACTTTAATCATTGGGATGTATGCGAAATTGGCTTTCCGACGCCCGGTTTTGACCTCTTGAACATTGACCCACTCATTTATTTTATTTTAGATATTCCATGTCATTATCGCGTTGTGTTTCTCATTAGAGGCCATTTTCTGCAACTTGCAAACTTCGGCGCGCGTTTTCTGACAAATGGCGCAAGATTGAGACGAACGCTTCATGGGGGCAATAAAACAGACAGGGACAAAGAAAGAAATATGGGTTTCACATGATCTTAGGGAAATGAATATACGTCAATGTTTAAACGCTTGTCGTTCTCTCCTTGCTTGGCCCCGTTAAAGTCATTTTGGGACAAGATAGTCATGATTAAAAATGAATTATTACGAGAAGTTGAGCGGCATATAATCGTATCTTGATCATGGATAGCCTTTAACAGCCTCTTTAACAACACAGCAGGAACAGAATCTACCGTAGGAAAATTGTTCTTCACGATGTTCGGTCGGAATCAAAAGATGATGGAAATAAAAAGGAATAAAATCGAAGGATCTACTGGGGTTTTTAGGAAACAGAAATGGAATAACTTGGATTTCTCCCACTCTCCAAGGCCCATACTAAGCATTAGTACAATAATTAGTATAATAACGCCCTAAGATTAATGAAGAGAAGGCCAGAATAACTCATCAGCAATTAATTCCAAAAACGAACTATGTCTGAAAAGTTTTTATGTATAGCACTAACTAAATCTTATACATACACGCACGTGGATGCACACACACATAAACACACACACACACACACACACACACACACACACACAAATATATACCGGATGTAACAACAAAATTGTCCAAATCGTGTAACAGCATAATTATCCATCCCACAAAATATTTATTATCTAAAAACTACAAAAATATCTGAATTTATTCTTTTTCAGGTTTTCAGAGAAAACGTGTAGCCATCTTGACACCCGTTCATCGTAAGAATCACTGAAAAATCATTTGAGTTATTCAGCTAAAAAGAGAGCAAGTTAAAATTGCTTTGTGTCAGACCCACTGTCTTCCCAAATGGTGAGAGGAAAATGATCATTCAGGCTTTGAGTAATGGTACCAACATTCATACTCTGGTTTCCATCTTCAAAGTCCATTCAAGAACCATCAAGAGAACAATGAATAAGTATTTTTAAAAAAAGAGGGAACAGTAGAAAGGAAAACTGGATCACGAGATTACAACAGGAAATGGGATCAACATTTCAACTTAGAGCTAAAGAGATCAATTAGAAAAGATCCAACTCAATCCATAAGACGTTTGGCACATGAGAGAAGAGTTTCTGCTATGACAGTCCAAAGAGCAGTGGAAAAAGACTTGAAAATGAAATCGTAGGTGAAAACTGTGAAACACCTTGTTACTCCAGGACAGAAAGTTTGAAGGTTAGAGAGGGCAAAGGAAATCTTAAATGTTGGAAAATGATCCTGTAACATATATATATATATATATATATATATATATATATATATATATATATATATATTTGAACTTTATTTCAATTTTTCATGAGCTTCCGATCCTTAACTATGATGAGCATGTCATTTTCGGTTATAATCGATTTCAGCACGATTCTTCTGTTAAGCTTGGAGATACATTCTTACTCCTCAAAGTAGAGTCCCTAATAGACTCTACTTTGAGGAGTAAGAATGTATCTCCAAGCTTATAAAAACCTAGGGAAATTCCAGTAAGATATCTTTAATCATTTCTAAGCTACAAGCGGTTTAAAGCTTAATCTAACAACTGGACAATTTTGCTGCTACAGGATTTGGTCAGTTTTGGTGTTACACCCAATATATATCTGTGTGTGTGCGTGTGTGTAAAAATTTAGATAAAAATAAAATATATTTGTAAAAAGATAATATAAATAAAAACAAAGGAAAACTATTCTTTACCAACGTGTTTCGTCCTCTGGACTTTAACAATTGCTTTGATAAAAACCATAAAAGGACGAAGTGCGTTCTTCTGTGTCTTTATTCATATATATATATATATATATATATATATGATAGAAATTGTTAGGAGGATTTGATAATTAAGTCTGAAAGAAACCTTAACAGAATGCAGAAAGCACTGGACGGCCGTTTCGTCCTATATTTGGGGCTCATCAGTAGTGCGCATCCACTACTGAGAATTGAAACCCTGACATTTAAGTTATCAAGTAAACGTCATACCGACTGCTCCAACGGGCCACGGTGACAACGAGGTAGCAAGTAAGTATTAAGTATTGCATTAATATTTAAGCTTACCTTTTAAAAGTTCAGCGATAATTTTTCTGTCGCCACTTAAAATTAAAAAACAGTTTGATGTACGTAGGTCCTTACTTTCCGTACAAACAATTATTTTTATTTCATCAGTGACTTTTGCAATTAATTTCGATTATTCCCACATTTATTTGGAATTTATAAAAAGTGTTACAAAAAAAATTCGTCGCAAAAAATCACGTGAAAAAATCGCTAAAACAATTGCAGCAATGAAAACTTGGGAATCCAAAATTTCAGGATTGTGGGTACGGATCCGGCCCGGAATGTTTTTTTAATTTGCTCACAGAGTCGGCCTGAATTCCAAAATGGTTCAGCTACGGCCTCTAGGAGTAAAGCTGAAAAAAGTGTGATGCCTTGACATTCACTTTTATTATACACATTTACAATCGGACTAATAACTTGATCATTGTCGGGGGGATTACAACCACATTGCGTTGAAAGATTGGTTCCTTCCTGTACGCTTACCGAAGTCAAGCAATATCGATTCTGGTCAGTACCTATGTAGCGATTACTACTATGTTTGACACGTCTACATTTTTCTCAACTGTGATTGGTCAAATAATAAATACTAACTATCACAGGACAATTTACTGATCGCATTCACCACACTGAATTTTTCGTATTGTTAATTCACAAACATGCTTTTGTTATAAAATCACTGATTGGGTAATTTTTCATCCAATCGGATATTTTTTGTGTGCTCTCGAAATTTCTCCCGCCATCGTCCTGGGAGCCTACCCATGGTTATATGAACCGGAATTCGTTCCAAAAATAGACAGTAGAAGCAGAACTCAGTAGAACTCAGCAACTCACACGCGTCTACACAGACTATTCATTCTACTCACTGCACGCACGCACGCACACAGAACTTAAATATCATTCACCATCAGTTCTATGTAACAAGCCAAGTTGCAACAGCTCTGTTAGTTATGTCTAATCCACAACTGATTTATTACATGTCCTTCTGAAACATCATTCTATCTAATACAGAACTTTGAACATTCTTTCAGAAAACTTGTTTATTTACATTTAATCTTTCAGCTAACAGATAAAGGGAAACAACTTCTCCTATCTTATTGTTTCACACATTACAGAAAATGTTTTTTATTTGTTGATTTTAATATATATTTTATCGTTGGAACAAAAATCATTGTTTTTCCTTGATACAAAATGTATAATTGTTAAATGCTATTCAACACGCAACCACATCAACCTTTTCAACACAATCAGCATTTACCCCTAAATGGGTGACCGCTTGGGAATACCAGCTGTTGTAAGCAGACGGTTTAATAGATAATGGCTTGGAATTGTTAATCGGAGAGCCAAGTTTCAATTCTCGTTGGGTTCGTCACTTAGGTTTAAATAACCTTCGGAAAATTATGAATATTACTTCTCCCCCCAGCTATGGGTTAATTATTCAGACTTGTATCACTAAACCATTATTATCATCCCACTCCACGATCAAAAAAAAATTACAACTCAAAATATTTTCTGGCTTTAAATAACCTGTAATGGGTTGATAATCAGGAGAAAACGAATCAGTCAATCATTATTATTGTTATTCTTGCAGCATTTTCGGTGTTTAAGTCACCTGGCCATTTTCAGGTATCTGTCAATCATGTTAATCAGCAAGAAATTTCGAAGTGAACTGCTTATTTAAACCGCGGGGATAATTATATGGATTCCGCTGTCATTGTCTTGGGTATCTGACCCGACTGTAAATAATTTACCTGCTTTGTATTCCCTACTTTCTTCTTCTACCACTTCTCCTCTTGCTCCTCCTCCTTCTATTATTTCTCCTCTTCCTTGTTCTTTATCTTCTACTACTACATATCTTCCTGTTTCTTCTTCTTCTTCTTCTTCTTCTTCTTCTTCTTCTTCTTCTTCTTCTTCTTCTTCTTCTACTACTACTACTACTACTACTACTGCTACTACTGCTACTACTACTTCTTTTTTCCTTCTTCTCCATCTCATTCTTTTCCTCTTCCTCATCCTCTTTGGTCTACTATTTTTCCTCTTCTTCTTTCTTCTTCTTTTCCGCCTCATTCTTTTCGTCCCCCTCCTTCTACAACTTCTCCTCTTCCTTCTTCTTCTTCTTCTTCTTCTTCTTCTTCTTCTTCTTCTTCTTCTTCTTCTTCTTCTTCTTCGTCTTCTGCTACTACTTCTCTTCATCTTCTTTCTTTTTCTCCACATCATTCTCTTCCTTCTCCTTCTTCCACTACTTCTCCTCTTTCTCCTCCCTTTTCTACTACTACTAATACTACTACTACTTTTCCCCTTCATCCTCCTTTTTTCTCACCTCATTTTTTCCTCCTTTTTCTTTTACTACTTCTCCTCTTCCCCCTCCTCTTCCTCATTCTTCCTCTTCTCGTATTATCCTCACTCTCTCTTTTCAAGCTTTTCTTTTTTCTTCTTCTTTATTATTAATTTCAACCTCCCCTTTTTTCTTGTTTTCGTTTATATATATATATATATATATATATATATATATGAAGAAATATAGTCTTAAAGTGTGCTATATTTATGGGATAAAGTGCTCAATATCAGAGATAGAGCGTGTGTAAATATAAAAGTGAACATAGAAGTCAACACTTGTTTCATGCCAGATGCAATCGTCGGGCCCGACGACTGCATCTAGCATGAAACAGACTGTCGCCTCTAAGTGTTGACTTCCATGTTCACTTTTTATATATATATATATATATATATA
>OZ038507.1:18300103-18302603 GCA_964036315.1 Acanthosepion esculentum
GCAAGTCCCGAAAGAGATAATTTCATCATGCAAAGGGGACATAACACAGCCATTATATCAAAGAAAGAAGAAAGCCTAATAGCCTGTTCTGACCAATTAAGACTCTGAATTGAAGAGGAAGAAGTCATGATGGAAGAAGATCTTGATAGTGTAGAAAGGATGAGTTCTTCAGATCAGGACAATGCAATAGAAGACGAGCCTATCAATGATATCAGGAGTGACTCAGACACAGAAGAATGATGAAATGAGACTAAGATCTCCATTAAAAAGAACAGGACATAAACCTCAAGGGAGAGAGGAGGAAAAAGGTTGTAAAAGAAGTTCAAGAACAACTAAAGGCATTAAACCTTTTCAGTTCAGGGAGGTCTAGTAGATTGGTAGATAGGATTGTACCTATTTGCATATGTTAAGTAGAAGAGATATAAAGTGCATAGTAAGCTAAGAGACAGGCAAGAAGTTGACTACTGATCACGTTTCGAAGAGCAATACAATACAACAATATGGTGTCGCCGTTAGGATGTTTATGTCGCTTGGAGACTTGGATCTGGTATCTTGCAACCCAGGCTAGAGATAACAAATTGAATGACAGTAACGCAAGATGGGGAGGAGAAAATGAAATAGCTGACCTCTTCTTAGCTTCGGCAGGTTGTGAAGCTATAAGGAAAATTCTGTTATGGCATTCCCCAGACAATTGGAGACGTTAACTTTCGTCGAAATTTCAGAAATTCTAGTAGGAAATTTACGGCCTAATAAGCGAAAAAAAATTCCTGTCCATTAAACAGAAACAAGGTGAATCAATTCTGCGATAGCTTCACAGATTAAGAGAATCTAGCAGATTCTACGAATTTGAGAAACTTGGAACTCAAGATTTCACTATTGAGAATTAATTGATTCAATTACAGTTGATTAAAGGTATGGCTGATACATTTCATAAATATAAGATATTGGAACAATTACAATTGAATAATTTGCCTCTAACTACATGTGTGAAAGTTATACAACAGCTGGAATTGATAAAAAATATAATTCTACTGAGGGCAATGTTGAAATTTACAGTATAAAAATGGAACACAAAAATACAAATACTGTAACGATGAGCATGAAATTGACAGAAAAAAGTGCCCCACTTTTGGAAAAATTTGCCATAACCACTGAAGAAAAATCATTTTCAGTCTGTATGCAAAATTAAAAAGAAAATAGTATAGAAAAAGTGGTAAAAAGAGAACTGATGGCATTTTTTCAATACAAAGAACTAAGGAAAAGAAGTCTTTTGAAAAAATTAAATGCAAGTAGATGTGGGGAGTGAAATCATTCTAATTCCAAGAAACTTCTAGGAACAAATGGGTAAACTGAAATTGAGAAAAAATGATCTAAAATTGAAACAATTTGATGGATATTTTATAAAACTTTGGAATACTTCAATGGAATATTTGAAACCTGTGACCAATTTGAAATTATTCCCATTACAGTAATAAAATGTAAAAAAGTTCATGGTCTACTAGGTATAGATGTGTTAAAGGTGGATACATCAAAATTAATCAGTAGCGTAAAGTCAGAAAATGTAAAAGTGGTATAAAGCAAATATACAATTGAATGAAAATAGTACTCCCTCTTACTTTCCTCACTTTCCAGTCTTGATAGAGTTCAAAAGTGTCTCAGAATCCTTGTTGGAGAAGAATTATTTTCCACCTTTCAACCTCTCTCTCACAAGTGGAATGTAGCCAGTCTCTCACTGCTCTGTTGCTATTACCATGGAAACTGCTGGACGGAGTATATTCCTTTGTTCTGTCAGGTCTAACCTTCATGGCTAGGACCAGCCATGCGACTTACATAGTAGCAAACTACCCACATTCCCTCTGTATTCCATCGGTGAGAATTAAGTTCCATCCAAATAGCTTCTTCCCATGAACCACCACCCTGTGGAACAGACACCCAAGAGGATGGATGATAAAGCAAATATACAATTGAATGAAAATAGTACCACCCTCTTATTTTGAATTTTGGAAATTACCTATTCACCTTCTATCTTTGGGAGTTGCTAAGTTAAAGAAAATGGTAGAGGAGGGGATTTTGGTGCATGTTCCTCCAGGTAGCAGTAAATGAGCCTCTCCCATTGTAGTCTGGTAAAAAGCAGATGCAGATTTAAGAATATGTGATGGTTTTAAAATGTTCAAACTCTTTTCCTATTCCCAGTATCAAAAACAAAACAAAAACAGACAGTAAAGAAATAGTGAAAAAAGAGAGAACTCAATATTTCACTATTGAGAATGAGTTGATTCAATTACAGTTGATTAAAGTTATAGCTGATATAAAGCGTATAGAAAACTAAGAGACCGATCATGTGTCGTTGAACAACACAATGCAACAGGTTATGAAACTAACCCATATTTCTCAAGGAGTACTATTAAATAGTAAGGCTACGGCACAACCTCAAACCTACAAAGACAAGACAGTACAACTAAACAAGGAGATTATCAGACAGAGAAACTTAACCATTGTT
>OZ038507.1:18307603-18312603 GCA_964036315.1 Acanthosepion esculentum
TTATCGTTCATTACCAACCTTTGTTTGATTATTCTATTCAATAACCATGCCTAGGTTAAAACATATATATATATATATATATATATATATATATATATATATATATATATATATATATACGCACACACACATATATATAAACGCACACATACATATATATACACGCATACATATACGTATATATATCGGGTTTCGATCCTAGCTAGAGGCAACGGGACGTCTAGCCACATTGATGAGCCGTGAAACAGCGAAACAGTCTGTCTGTGGATGACAAAAATATTGGCTCCTGAAAAATTAATTTCGGTTGAGATCTCTGGTTTGAGTTGTGAATTTGTAAACAGTGAGTATTTAAGCTAATATTGCACGACTCTTCCGCACCTACGGCTTAGTGGTACAAGTTCCGACTGACGCAAATTCAGTCGGGTTTCGATCCTAGCTAGAGGCAACCGGACATCTAGCCACACTGATGAGCTGTGAAACAGCGAAACAGTCTGTTTGTGGATGACAAATATATATATATATATATATATATATATATATATAAATGGTGCTACTCGTTTGGAGAAACCGCGGATAGCTCAACTTGCAGTCGAACAAATCTGTACCCGAGGAAAAATGAGGAATAGAAAAAGAAAGAACGAAGAACATTAAACCAAGGCGAAAACAATCGTCCAGTGTTTAAACTCCCAGTCCAAAGAAAAAAAACACAAAACTAGTAAAATGACAACTACCTAAAGTGCTCAATACACTAAGTAGAGCAATCCTAAGATAAGATAATATTAATGAGCCAGGCAAACCTACCTAGGTAGGTAGTACCCTGAAGATCCGTTTAGATGAAACCTAAGTAGGTTTTCCTGGCTCATTAAGATTATCTTATCTTATCTTATCTATCTATATATATATATATATATATATATAAGATAAGATAATATATATTTTTAGCATATATATATATATATATATATATATATATATATATATATATATATATATATATATGCTAAAGACGTGTCTAATTAAATAATTTAGACACGTTTTGTCTCCTTATTTCTCATAGGATCCTCTCGTAATTACGGACAGGTTTCTTCGTATCCTTATTAAAGGAAGAAAGAAATTTACCATACTGATGCATATTCATTTTATTTCGAGTATTTTCGACATTAGCACAATGTCATCATCAGAGTCTTGCTTTTTCTAAGACATAAAACTGTTGCGTTCATCTGAAAATTAAATCTTACATGTGATTTTTGTATATTCAAAATGAATAAATTCGAAACAAATCATACGCGAGAGCATTTGTTAATGAGTGTCATCAGTGAGGATATTATCCGAAATTTTTAATTTTTTAATATTATCCAAAACTTTAAAATTTTTAGATTGTCGAAAAATATTTTTTATTCAAATTAAAAAAAATAGCAACCTTTTCATGAATTGTATAGAATCTTACGGCTATTCTATTCAGTTGTAAAAATGGCCGCTTTACTTTCAACGAAAAATTACTTTGACTTTCTTTTTACTGTGGCCTGACATTTAATGAGCCATATCTTCACTTTCACCTATCCCTTGTAGCTCTCAACAAGTTCCGCCCCCCTGCCACCTCCCTCAGAGCACCTTCTACCATCTACTTGCTTAAGCCCGCTAGGTATATAATGCGTTGTTTTCCCTTATCTCTCTTTCCCTCTATTCGACCTGTGAGTATCAGATTCTCTAGACCCTCCTTCCTCATTACGTGTCCCAGAAATTCTAGCTGCCTATTCCTGATGTTAAGTATAAGCCTCCTCCTTGTTTGCATCCTCTCCAAAACCTCATCGTTGCTCACACGCTCGGTCCATGATATCCTTAGCATCCTTCTGTAGAACCACATCTCCGTCGCCTCGATTCTCTTCTACATCTTTGAGGAGACCGTCCATCATTCGCTGCCGTAAAGGAGGACAGATATCACGTAACAGTTCAGTACCCTTTTCTTTGTTACGAAAGAGATGCTCCTGCCTCTTGCCCAGCTTTTTGGAATATGCAACCCACTGGTTAGAAAAAGGGTTTGCTATGACAGTTTTAGAACTTGATTGGAGAGATCAGCGGCCGGGCTCTGGTCATCTAGAATTTTAGGTATTTTTTTTTCTTCTGGGTTAGTGAGCGCAAAGCGAAGATAAAAATATATGAAGAATGGGGATAAGGAAGAGAAGATATAAAAAAATATTACCAGTAAAGAAAAAGAGAATAGAGAAAGACAAAACCGAAGAGAGAAAGAGAGGAGAGAAAAAGAGAGGAGAGACAAGAGTGAAAGAGAAGATCGAGGAGAGAAAGAAAAAGAGAAGTGGGGAAAAAAGACGATGAAGAAATTAATTGTAATGAGGAAGTGGAAATAGTTAAAATGGGGGATGAGAAGAGAACTATATACTACATTAAACAATCAAAGAAGAAATCGAAGAATAGAGAATAGATCGATGTGGTTATGGAAAACGATATAAAGGGAATTTGGAGATGGTAGAAAAAAAGAAAAATAGTAGTAGTAGTAGTAGTAGTAGTAGTAGTAGTAGTAGTAGTAGTAGTAGTAGTAGTAGTAGTAAAAACAGAAAAAGAAGAGAAAAGAGGAGACTGAAAACGAAAAGGATATTAAAGACAGTTGAAGAAGGGAAACAGTTGTGGTACAAAAAAATGACGGATGAGAAGAAGAAGAAGGAGGAGGAGGAGAAGGAGGAATTGGGATAAGTCAAAGAGAAAAAAGGAACAAGATGAAGAAAGAGTGTGTTAAAAATATTGAAGAAGAAAAACGAAGAAGAAGAAGAAGAAGAAGAAGAAGAAGAAGAAGAAGAAGAAGAAGAAGAAGAAGAAGAAGAAGAAGAAGAAGAAGAAGAAGGAGAAGGAGGAGGAGGCTAGAAAGTTTTCTTAATGATAAAGGTCACCGCCTTGTCTTTCGTGTTTGTCGACGAACATTTCATCTTTTGGACTGTGTTGAGTGATAATGAATGTCATATTCTTATTTGTGTTGACATGAGAATCGTTCTCAGCTGTTCGGCTGGCTGATTAGGATCGAAGTGGAAACGAATGAGGTTCAAAGATTTCAGTGGTTTTCACAAGAACTCTGGGAGTGGGGAGAGAGAGAGAGAGAGAAAGAAAGAAAGAAAGAAAGAAAGAAAGAAAGAAAGAAAGAAAGAAAGAAAGAAATGGAACAAAAAGACATGGAAAAGAAAGAAAGGAAAAGTATAAAAATGAAAAAAAAACGAAAGAAAAAGGTAAGAATGTAGAAAGAAAGAAAGAAAGAAAGAAAAAAGAAAGAAAAAAAAGAAAGAAAGAAAATGAAAGCGTTATAAGAAAAAGAAAAAACTAGCATAAATAAGAACAAAACGAATAGGAAGGAAACGCAAGCGCTATAAGAAAATGAAAGAAACCCACCGAAACAAGAAAAAACGAAAACGAAAGAAAAAAGAAGGAAGGAAGGAAATACAAGTTTCATAAGAAACCAGCATAAACAAAAAAATGAGAAATAAAGAAAGAAAGAAAGAAAGAAATCGTTAAAGAAAAGGCTCCATGGAAGAAAAAAGATTTACACGAAAAAGAAAGAAATTTTCATAAAAAGAAAACTGAGAAAAAATGAGGAAGAAAACAGCATTTAAAAAAAAAGAAAAAATGAAAAATAAGAGTGAGAAATGAAAGAGAGTAAAAAAGTGAAAGAATAAACTTCACTCTCTTTCTTTCTTTCTGTCTTTCTTTCATTCTTTCCTTCTTTCTTTCTATCTATCTTTCATATTGAAACAAATAACAAGTAAAAACAAACTGTGTAAAATTCTCCAAAGCCAACAAACCTACAATCGTAGGTAAACAAGAAGCGGTGAAAGACTTGAGAAACGAACCCGCCAATGACGCCCCACCTCTCACAAGAGACAAGGAGAGAGAGAGAGAGAGACCACGTTGCCAATAAGAGGGAGGAGAATGAGGTGAAGGAGAACGAAATGTAGCTCGGGGCAGAGCGGAGCGTCAAAAGGCGGAAGAAAAACTGTCCAGGTTGGGTGAGGTTCGGTCGGTCTGACGTCTGAGTGGAATGACAGAAGTGTATAATAGAACCCCAAAGTCTTTGATCTGACACGAAAGAATCCCCACTACAAAAGAAACAGAAGATAATTAGAATAGAGAGTAACATTGCCTTGTCCGATAGGCTATCGCCCGCGGGGTTGAATATTGGGCATGCGCCGTGAGATGGACGGGAGGAGTCATTGGTGTGGGGCGCCCAATGACAGACGATAGGCTGATGACTTAGCCCATAAGTGCATCTCGGCAGTTCTTGTGCGAAACAAAGTGAGACAGCGAAGGTTATAGATGCCTACTTAGGCACTGGATCGTCCAAATTCATAACTATCTTTACGGACACTTGCTATTAATTTTTGATTATGCTCCATTTCTTTATTGTTTTGTAACACAAGGTAAAATAGATTCCAGCATTATATTAATTAAGTAAATTAAGGCGGGACTAAACCAGACAGGTGAAAATATGACTGTAGATTTGGACCACTAAAGTAATTTGAATTCAAAGATGAAGTCTTTTCATTATTCATTTTTGGCTAGTCTTTTCTTCAACTTATTCTTGCTTTTTATCCCAACTTTCTCGATTGAATCCTTTCCAATCATTAAAATAAGTCATGTGAAATCAGAGAGGTGGCAATATGGCTGTAGATTTAGAAAGAGTCACACCACTGAAGTTATTTGAATTCAAAGATGAAGTCTTTTCATTATTCATTTTTGCCTAGTCTTTTCTTCATCTTATTCTTGCTTTTTATCCCAACTTTCTCGGTTGAATCCTTTCCACCCATTAAAATAAGTCATGTGAAATCAGAGAGGTGGCAATATGGCTGTAGATTTCGAAAGAGTCACACCACTGAAGTTATTTGAATTCAAAGATGAAGTCTTTTCATTATTCATTTTTGCCTAGTCTTTTCTTCATCTTATAATTGCTTTTTATCCCAACTTTCTCGATTGAATCCTTTCCACCCATTAAAATAAGTCAT
>OZ038507.1:18317603-18505103 GCA_964036315.1 Acanthosepion esculentum
TGGAATCGTAAGAACGATCCAATTCATATATATATATAAGGCAGGATGGGTGTGTGTTTGTGTAACGAATGCACGGCCGCAATTTTCGACGGATTTGCACCAAAATGTACATGCACATACTCCGAGTTAATGGAAAACCAAGACCGACTTTGCATTTTCCAACTCCCATCGATAGTGGAAATAATCGATTTTTTCATGCTTCTACAGCAGTTTTCATGTAGTTTGCGGCCATTTTCTACTAGTCAGAGTGAGAGCCTATAGCTGGCTGCCACGAATAGGCAAAAAGATTATATTGGCCAGCGTGAGAGCCAACAGCTGACTGACAGGTATGTTAACTACCATGCTAGCATGCAAAAAGAAATCGATAGCTGCATTCGTCACAAGTGGGAAAAATTTAAATCTGCATGGCACTTTACTCCAATTGGCTCATTCGCTTGCTTAAACTAAACGTTGATTCTGATTCCGCAGAACTTGGTTAGGCGTGAAAAAGTATTTGTTGTTAACATTCTTTTTTCATTCGGTTTTTTCCAGTTACGAGTCCTTTTTTAAAGCTGATCGTTTTGTGTTCATTTTGTTTAGTTCTTTTTTCGTAACAGATTTAATGTTTAATATAGAGCTTAGAAAAAATTCGCAGTTTGAGATAGGCAAGAAGTAAGGCATGTAGCAACATCAGCACGGCAAAGGGCACTCCTTTAAAGGCAAGGAAGGGCAAAAATATTTTTAGTCAAGTGATAGCGATAATTGTCCAGCATTCATTGCCATATATGAGGATGTATATGATATCACAGTTAAATATTCTTTTTAAATAAATTTTCGTGTTTTGCTTAGCTTTTGGAAAGCACCTTTCGCTATCCCAGTGCGCCTTCAGATTTCGGTGCCGCTTTTTCAGTCCTCTGTTAAAACAATTCCAAGATATTTACATTTTTGTAATTGCTTGATTTTGATATCTCTCATTTGTAATTCACGTGTTGGACCGTTCCTTTTGCTGGCAACTTGACATTCTTATAACCGAAGCTTAGTCCTTTTTCACGCTTTCTTTTGCTACCTTGTTATATTTATGATTCATATTTATGATTAACGTGACAAAAATTGATATCTAATTTTAAATCTCTATTATTATTATTATTATTATTTTATTTCCTTTGATATCTGGCGTTTACACATTTCTTTCCGGGTCCCGCCCAGGGACCTAAGGTTAGAAATGGCATCATGACACTTTCCACTGAAAAAAAAAAAAAAAAAAAAAAAAAAAATTACATAGATAAAGCCCTTCGTAAAGTGTGGGCTGTACTTGTCAGAACAATTTTTTGTATCTCTTTGAGGCATGGACTTCCAGGGATCCCTTCAATCAGCCTACTGGAATCTTTTCCAACCAGTCCAAGGGCTCCAACTACAACAGGAATTGTTGATGTTCCCATGTGCCACATTTTTGAGATTTCGATTTCAAGGTCCTTGTATTTTGACAGTTTTTCGAATATCTTCAAAGACACATTGCAGTCTGCAGGGACTGCCATATCAATAAGGAGGCACTTATTTTGTTTGTGGTCTTTAATAACAATGTCTGGGCGGTTGGCTTTGATTGTTCTGTCAGTGTATATTGTATAGTCCCATAGAATTGTAACAGGTCCTATCTCCGTGACCGGGTCAGGGTGGTGTTCGTACCAATTTCTTCCAGTTTCCTTCCCATAGGAGTTGCAAATTTTCCAGTGCAGATATTGGCCCACTCTGTCATGCCGGTTTTTATATTCAGTGGATGCCAATATCGTGCAACCTGATATAAGATGATCAATGGTTTCTGGATATTTGTCACAGAATCTGCATCTTGGGCTAACACAGTATTTTAGTATATGTGCTTGATAATTCCTAGTTAACAAGCATTGGTCTTGTGCAGCAATTATAAAACCCTCAGTTTCACCTTTCAACCCTGCACTACGTAGCCACTGATGGGTGCGGTTTTTGTCTACGTCTGCTTGTTTGGTACGGGCAGAGTATTGGCCATGGAGCGGTTTATTTTGCCATTGTTTCTTTATCTGGTCGGTCGCATTTGTCTTTGCATTTTTTTAAAAGTTTTTTGCAGCTTCAGCCGGTGTACAGTGATGTATTTGAATTTCTGTGCCCATTTGAAGCTCTTTTTTGAATTTTTCGGCTTCCTTTACTACAGAGTAGAGACACTTCCTACTTTCATGTTCCTTGACACATACCATCATCCAGTCTTCTGTTTTTTCCAAGTATCTTTGGAGGCCAATTGTTGTACTTTTGTAGGATAGTTCTAGTTGAACTAGTCCTCTGCCTCCTTCGGATCTGGGCACATACAGGCGATCAATATCAGCTTTGGGATGATGCATGCGGTAGCAAGTGAGGAGCTTTCTCGTTTTGGCGTCCATTCGCTTAATTTCAGCTATGGTCCAGTTAAGTACATTAAAGCTGTATTGCACCACAGGAACAGCTAAGGTGTTTATAGCTGATATTCGTTTTTTTGCGTTCAGCTCGGTATTTAGTACCAGGCGTACACGCCTGTAGTACTCCTTTCTTACCTTCTCTTTCATTTGGGAGTGTTGTATGCCATCTCCCTCACTAATTCCTAGGTACTTTTAAGCTTCACCATGCTCCAATTCTCTAATCTTCGTGGCAAAATCTAAATCTATTAAGGGTGCTTCTAAAATTCTACCTTTCTTAAATGTTACTTTAGCACATTTATCTAATCCGAGGCTCATGCATATGTCGTCACTAAAGTATTTTACAATATTAAGTAGGCCCTTCATCTCATTGTCGTCTTTGGCAAAGAGTTTGAGATCATCCATGTATAGTAGGTGATTGAATATGTTGTTATTTATTTTGTAGCCATAGCTACTGTTGTTCAGTTCATGCCTAAGGGGGAGTAAGGACAAACAAAACAGAAGGGGAGACAAAGAGTCTCCTTGAAAGATTCCACGTCGGATATTTAGTCGGTTGGATATGGCAGTGCCCCTGGTGTGACTAAGGTATAGTTTGGTGTTCCACATTCCCATGCTGTGCTTAAGGAAATTTAATACCACAGGGGAGACTTTGTACATTTCCAAAGTCTTAAGGATCCAAGAATTATTATTATTATTATTATTATTATTATTATTATTATTATTATTATTATTATTATTATTCAATAATAATATTTATTATTATTATTATGATCCATTATTATTATTATTATTATCCAACAATATTATTATGTATTATTATTCATTATTATCATTATTATATTATTATCCAACAATATTATTTTTAGTTCAGTTAGAGCAACTGACTTATTCACTTCTCCTCGGCCAGAGCTTTTATCAACGCCGCTGACAGACATTTGTCTTCGGTCATCGGTCATTCGGTCAGAGAGCCGAGTTCGAATTACAGTCTACTTCCTGACATTCACTTACTCGCAAATATCTTTTGGAAATGTATAAATCTACCACTTTCTATCTCCCCCAGGTATGGGTGAAACAGTAGGACATGTACGTAGAAAACTCATTTTATCTTCAAAAAATTGTTAATGCAATGTTCACTCACAAAATAGAATTATTCTTAAAATCTAAAAAAAAATGCTTTAAATAACCCAGAAAGGGTTGATAAGCCATAAAAAATAAACAAAAAAAACAAATCATTTCAATCAATCAAACATCTTTTACTAACGAATTTCACCGCAAAACAGACATTCTGCTAGGAAAGTTGGCTCACTGTGTCGTGCTAGACAAATTCTCTCACCAGAGTCTGTCCCGCAACTTGAGAAGCCTACTAGTAGAGCAGATAACTGTAACAAGCATTTATTTCAGGCGCGCAATTGGCACATATACTCCTTGGGGATTGCTCTTCTTACAAAACCCGTTAGTCATCAAAAAATTCGAGATGGCGGCCATTTTTCAAGATGGAAACCCTTGAATATACAGAAATATCGCATTTCGCAATAACATCGCAAATAATTGTCCTATTTGAATGATCTCAGTGTCAAATCATACATTTTTCACTACGTAGAATCCGAATTTAGATATATATGTATCTACTCACTAGCTTCCATAATATCAGTCCAAGAATTATAATTAGGGTAAAAAATGCCCATATCATTGGCACCATTAGTCCGATATATTATTGAATGTACATGCAGGCAGTAAGCCTGAATTTGTTTGCCATAAATTGTCTTGCTGCTTGGATGAGTATGCTACAATATTTCTAAACCTTGCATCTGCAGCTGCTCCACTATACCATTCGTCCGTGCATTGAATATTGTTGCAACATTGACTATTCCACCGACATAACGTAGCTTCCCTGTGTCTTTTCTATAAGATCTATTGACTATTTCACCTTACAGCCCCATGCTTAATCCGATTGAGAATGTTTGGTCAATTTTCAAAGCTGAAGTAAAGATTGAACTGGCTGAAAATACCCAAGAAATTCTAATGAGAGAAAGGTTAACCTTGAGCATAAAAGAGCATAGGCACCAAACCCTAGAAAATTATATAAATGCTGCCCTTGCAACAGTGACACCAGCAATGTGCTCAAATTTCATTACAGGCATCCAAGGCAAAATCGCAAAAGCCTTAAATCTGGAAGACATGACATTTTAATTAACATGCTTTATTTATAATTCAATCATTTTCTTCTATAGAATTATTTTTTTAATATTTTCTATTCGTTTGATTCAGACGTTACTATTTTCAAATTTAAAGTTAGTGTTCCATTTTGAAAGACTGTACTCTCAAATTGAAAGTGAAAAGGTATAGACAGGTGACGAGGATCCACTAATTTAGAGTTGAGCTGTCGAGATGCAACCGTAAATTCTTTTTTCGCATTTCTCGCTTGTAGAACTCCCTTCCGGCTCCATACCAAACTTTAAACTACAAGAATTTAAATGCAATGTCAATCGCTCTCTGCTGTGCTCCTGATTACTTTTCCTCTGTTTTCGTCCCTTACCAATGTTCCTATTTATAACTCTCCCACACCCAGTTACCCCTACAATCTCTATAGCGTTACTACCATGCTTGGGGTGAACTCAATTATCAAAAAACAATATGCCCCCCCCCGCTGGAAATTCCATACGGATTACCATATTGTATCATTACTATATATATATATATATATATATATATATATATATATATATTATGAAATGGACAAAGTCCGACAATTTATACATTCTTTTTTATAGATACAAATATTTTAATCTTAAAATAATAATTTATTTACATTTGGATACGCATCGAGCAGATATGAATGTACGTGAGAGAATCATGGAAGATTGTAGTTTAAAAACAGTAAAATCGACCTTGATAACCGAAACGCTCCTCTGCACCGAAATCGGTAAAAGCACGTCAGGCTATATGACGGTTCCGTATAGGATACCGGTTCGATTCCTGTCAGAGGATGCCTATTTTCTATGAAAATTTCTCGGACATTCAGGCCGGTAAATGTTGTTAATACCGTTTATTATAAACAGAGCATTTACTTAAATATTTGTATCTATAAAAAAGAATGTATAAACATAAAAAATCCCTTAATATATATATATATATAGTCAACGACAAAATTACTCGTACACCCATGAATTTTGAATATTTTTATCTATTTCTCAGAATCTAATGACCTTATCATTCAAGGTTTTTCATATGTCAATAAACACAAAAAATAGAATATAAAACTCAATTTTCAAAACAATATTTTAAATACAACAAATTTGACAGGCGAATTACGCGAAATAGGAAAAGATAAATTTATTCGTGCAGTAGAAAATATCGTTTTAAATTGATTGATAAGTAAGTATAAGTAATTTACAGAATTATTTTATCGGTGACCCCTTCTAGACTATTTATTCAGTAGAATATTTGTGATAATTCCAGCAAAGACTATCACGTGATGCATAGAGTGTCACCATTGTTATTCTTATGTTAACAACACGATGGGGGAAGCAAGGGAGCTTAGCGTTGACTTGAGACAGAGAATTATTAACTTCCACAAGTCGGGAAATAGTTAGAGCCCCATTTCCTACCGGTTAGCTATCCCTAGATCTACGGCGCAGCCCGTTATAAAGAAGTTTAAACAGTTTGGCGTGATAGAGAATTTGCCTGGGCGTGGAAGAAAACCCAAAATGTCACCGAGAACTGCACGAAAACTGTGTCGCGAGGTTAATATAAATCCGAGAGTCGTTTTGAAAGATATCGCCAAAAGTTTGGATACAATGGGTATCAGCGTAAGCACTCGTACAATACAACGTTGGTCAAATAGTAATGGCTTGTATGGAAACCGACCCCGACGAACCCCTCTTCACAAACCACGTCACATTGTTACTCGGTTTAATTTTGACAAAACGTTTTTTAGACAAACGGAATTGCTATTGGGAACAAATACTATGGGGTGATGAAACAAAAATTGAGCTTTTTAGAAATAATTATATGCAGAAGGTTTGGTACAAGAAAGGTGAGGCTTTCCTCCCAAAGAACACAATGGCAACATTAAAACATGGCGGCAGCTAGATGATGTTTTGAGGTTGTTTTTAGCTCAGGAGTGACTGGACAATTAATTGCAATAAGAGGAATAATGAAAATTTGCAGACTATATCAAAATTCAGGATGAAAATCTAGAACTATCAGCGCAAAATTTTTATCTATAGGTCGGCGATTTACTTTCAAGCAGAATAATGATCCCAAACATACGTCAAATCAGTGACTTCGTGGCTTAAGAGAGAAAAGATAACACTTCAGCCATGACCTTCAATGAGTCTTAACTTGAATCCTATTGAAAATCTATGGCAAGAATTGAAAGTTCGAATAAATCGTCGGTCACTAAAAAAAGTCTTAAGGAATTGGAACGTGTAACCATCGAAGAATGGGGAAAAAATCCCAGAAAAGACTCATACAAATCTCATCAAAAACTTTAGAAAACGATGGCAGAAAGTTATAGAGAGGTCATGCCATTGTCTCTTATTAATATTGTTCGATTTTTTCTATTTTTGATACTGTGCGAAAAATGTACGAAATATATATGTGTAGTTGCGTATGTATGTATATATATGTACGAGCTGATGTGTATATGCATTTTTATATTTATATCGTTTTAATTTACGTTTGTTTGATTTTTCATGTATATACATGTATTTGTAAATGTCTGTGTATATATTTAGTTTATATGCATATATGTATGCGTGCGTATGTATGTACTTCTAGATATGTATGTGTATGTATGTATGCATTTGTATATAGTTGCATCTTTATGTATATATTTCTTTACTTGCTTTATTTACTTTTCTGCGTTGACGTATGGGTCGATATATTTATATGTGCTTATCTATATGTATGTTTATGTGCCTATGTCTGTATATGGGTACCTATTATGCGTATATATGTATATGCGGATGCATGTGTTGATTTGTATGCGTATGTGTGAATGTATAATTATATATGGAGGTGGTTATTTACTTTTGTCTGTAATGTGTCGAAAACTATATGATTTGAAAATGTATATATATATATATATTTATATATATTTATTTGTTTAAATTTTATCTATATATATTTGACCGGATTAGTTATTTTTCAAGTTAAAATTCGTTTAATAACATATTAAGCCACGAATATTTTCACTTTTAGCTATGACATCTGACCGTCTAGATCATAATGAATGTAGATGTATGTGCCAGTGTGTATTGATGTCTATGTGTAAGGAAAGTGCATTTGCGTACGTGTGGTGTAGATATTTTGTATGTGTGTGTATATATCTAAATACGTCTGAGCGCTTAACCTGCGTATGTTCGAATGATTTCGCGTGAGAGGCGACTAACATGTTGAAATGAAACTAAAGTGTATACATTTCTGTCTGGGGTTCTGAACATCCCTTTCAACATAATTTCAATGAAAATACAAATTAAATAGCATATATATCTTTTATTTTTATTTTTATATTTTTTCTCCTCGGTAATTCTACAATTTAAAACTTAATAGAGATTTGATTTAGATTTCTAAATAGGTAATTTTTAATTTTTTACTTTTAATTTTAATTTCAAATTTTATAAATCTTTTAATATCTATGATAACCTTGCTTAGTTGTCAAATTTTTCGAATCATCCTATACTTGTATTTTGATTGGTCATTCTAGCTTATGTAACAGCGTTTACTCCTAGCTAAGGATCGTTAATTAATTTGAAACTTTTAAAACTATTTATTCTATATTCTATATCATCACTTGACAAGACACCAGAAGTGTTGAAACAAAATGGCTATTTTTGTCGTGATTTTATAACATATTTATGTTGTAATATTCAAATAAATAATTATATCTGCTCTACTCTGTATTGAGCACTCTTTAAAGAATAGTAATTGTTGGTTATTGGAATTCACTCCGTATATACCAATCCTAAACTTGGGTATATATATATATATATATATATATATATATATATATATATATATATATATATATATATATATATATATATAAACAAATTTGAATAAGAAGAACCGACAAGGTCTGTCTGTTTCATTTTTTATTGTATTTTTCCAATTTTCGGATAAGGTGTTGAGTATTGTGCTCGAATTTGTTGAACCGTCCGAGGTCCATAATTTGTTATTTTTGTTCAAGTACTTTCGACTTTCGCAGTTATTATCAAGAATCGATGTTGGGTCTGTGTGGTAGTTAGACTTTCTTTGTCTCCATCTTGCTATTAACTGGGCAGCTGTACCTTTGAAATGGTCTAGCGTAACGTGTTGTGTTATGGTCACTGGGAACGACTCGTTCCCAATAACCATTTCGCGCAAAATGAATGCGATTTATTCACCTATAAATTTTCTAAAAAAAATAAAGGAAATTAATAATTAATAAATACATGCTTGGTGACATTGTCATTTTGAGTTCAATCCTTGGGCCGGGCAGTGTGTACCTGGACTCAGAGGAAACGGAGCGAGCAATGAATGAGCAGTACTGAAAATAAGAACTAGTCGAGATGTCCCTAGATACGGACAGTGGAACGAGAACAGTCTACACCGTAGATGGAATAAAGGCCTCAGTTCGAACTTCCATGTAAGTTATCCGAAACGGCATAAACCTGATGAAGACCGGAGAGCACGACGGGTGAAACATTGTGATAACAACAACAAAGGTGAGGATAATTGTCCACATGTAAATAATGCTAATAAATCTTTTATACTAAAATTCAATGAAAGGCTCGAGAGCCACTAAAGGTAATGTATTGTTTGGAATTTTGCTGCCACGTCTCCTCTGGTCTGAACCGGTTTGGTCTGTCCTGGTTCCGTCTGGTCTGGTCTGGTCTGGTGCCCCTGCTATATTTTTAGAGATTCTTAATAAAATCCAAAGCAATATAATTGATCCTGACCTGACAACCCGGCTTACCTGTGCCATTTCTGTAAATGCTTTCATGTTAATTGTCCTGATGGACTTACCTCTATGGTACATAGACGTTGTGAACTTGAGCGCAGTACTAGATTGGCGGAAAGGTCTCATCATTTTACCACTTAAATGGCTAGGTGTAACCGTAAGTTCTATGCTAACAGTTTCTTCTCGCTTCTAAAACGTTCTTCTGGCTTCCCAGTTGATGAAATGGAAAGATTATATTGAATCAATTGCTAGATGTGCTACTAGGAAATTTCGTTCACTGTGTCGACACAATTTACCTCGCCAGAAATCTATTTTACATATTTATAAGACTATCATTCGTCCTTGCTTTGAATAGTGCTGCCACGTCAGGTCTGGTACTCCTGTTATACATTTAGAGGTGCTTGATAAAATCCAAAGAAGAATCTGCAATGTTATTGGTCCTGACCTGGTATCTCAGCTATAGTCACTTTCACACCGCTGTAGCGTAAATTCACGATTCTTTTTCTATAAATCTCTTCATGTTAATTGTTATCAAGGTGCCTAGAGTATAAATTTAAGTATAGTATTAGATTGGCGGTAACGTCTCATCATTTTACAATTGAAATGGCTAAATATAACCGTAAGTTCTATGCTAATAGATTCTTCTCTCGCACTTATGGAACTATCTTCCGGCTTCTTACTTCCCTGTCAACTTAGATTTTCCAAAATTAAAATGCAGTGTCAATCGTTATCTTCTTTCTTCTTAATTCTTGTTCTTTTATTGTCTTCTTTCCTTAATAGTAGTTTTTCTCATATTCTCTAACACTCAGTAACCTCTTGTGCCCTAGTGGCTTTATTGCCTTTGATCTTCAAAAATTTAAATGCAATGTCAATCGTTATCTTCTGTCTTCTTAATCCTTGTTCTTTTATTGTCTTCTTTCCTTAATTGTAGTTTTTGTCATATTCTCTAACACTCCGTAACCTCTTGCACCCTAGTGACTTCATTGCCTTGCTTGGTGTGAAATAATTAAAAAGAAGAAGTATGAGATATGGACGAAAGATGGGGGTAAGAATTAAAGATTATGGGCATAAGTATAGATAACGATTGATTAACTCCCGATTTAGATGGATTACATTTGTAGTGTTGTCGGAAACACTTTGCGGGAGTCTGTTCCACAAAGTGTTTTTTTTCTTCTTGCATGTACCGTGTCTTTTCAGGATGTAAACGATCATGGCAGCCCGCAATTTCCTATTCTTTGTCGACCTAAGCTGGTGGTTCCCAAAAGGTGCGGCGCGCCTCATAGCTGCAGCGGAAGAGGATAGCCACTGAGGCGTAATGTTTGACAGAGAAAAAATAATTCATCTGCCAAAAATAAATATGATTTCAAAATTTAAAATATTATTATGGATTACTTGTAATTGCATGCATGAGAGTCCCAGAATAAATAGTTATAAATAATCATTGACTGATTTTATCATTGTGATATTTTTGCATTATATCAAGTATTAAGAATATAGTAACTAGAGTCTGCAAATTGGAGGAGAGAGTTATCAATGATAATGCTCTGACTTCGAATCATCGGTTATCTCCCTTTAACACTCTCTTTGCAGCAGCCAGAGGAAGAAGTAAGGATCTCGCCATCAGATCTTTCTTCGTGACCCTAACTCAGAGTATTGGCTTGTTTATATAAGAGTATCTCTGGCATTGATTTATTGCTTGTTTTTCCATAAGGCATTCATGACCTTTCTCGAAAAAAAGAAAAAGGAAAAAAAAAGCTCCTAACATAAGATAAGTTTGTGGGGTTTTATAGCATTTTAAATAAACATAGCAAGAATTCTTTTCTTGGATATTTGTAAATACTTCACCTGATGAAAATTGGGTAGGTTGGGTAATATCTAGTCGTACTAAATCTTAATTAATTCTACTTGGTTTATTTTAGGTTTGAATCATCCTAGAGTCTTCCCCAAACTCATTTCATGGCTTCTAATTATTATTAATTTATTTCTTTTTCTCTCCTCAATACTTAATTAATTTCAATGACTTTCTTTTCGTGGTTTAATGTTAATTATTTCCTGCTTCGTCATTAGGCAGGAAAACGTTGAACTAGGGCAGTGGTTCCCAAACAGTGCAGTACACCTCACAGGTGTGACAGAAGAGGATAGCAGATGAGGTAGAATGATTGAAAAACAATCAAAGATTTCAAAAGATTCATATGTCAAAAATAAATACGATTTCAAAATTTGAAATATTATTATGGATTACTTGTAATTGCATTCATGAATCCCAGTATAAATAGTTATACATAATTATTAACCAATTTTATCAATGTGATATTTTTGCATTATATCAAGTATTAAGAATATAGTAACTAGGGTCTGCAAATTGGAGGAGATAGTTATCAATGATAATGTTCTGACTTCGAATCCGCAGTTATCTCCCTTTAGCCCATCTCTGGACCTTCCTTGCCGTAGGTCTGCTTCGCCTTTTCTCTGAGACTTCCCTTTGGCGAAGCGCCAGCAAATTTTCATTCCGAAAATGTGACCCAGAGAAAAAAAATGCCTGGTAACCACTGAAAGTAATATTTGTTCTCTTACTATCCCTCTTTGTTAGGTAGATTCTCGCGGTTTCTCCCTGTTCCACTGGTTTTTAATTAATATGTCACGTGAGTTTCACATTCGCCAAGTCGTCTTTCCTCAATTTTTCTTTCATGTTTCGGAAATTTGAACTATCTCACAAAGTGGTACTTCTTTGAAAAAGCTGTCTGAGTGGAACTTATTCTTTACATTTCTCATACGGGGGAAATAAGAGTGATTCAGCTCCGTGAAACTCATTTGAATATTTGCCATGGGAATGGCGATAGAGCAGCGATAGGCTTGCGACGTTAGGATTGCTGAAAAGGGGCTGTAGTATGGGGACTTAATTTTCTATCACTAATTGTATCTACAATAATAAAAAATTAAAAAAACTGGGTAAACTTTAGAGGCACTTCTAAGATTTCCTTAATGTTTTTGAGAAATGTAATTCTGTGGATATTATGTGAATATATGGGATATAGGTATAGCTAAGATAGATAGATAGATAATGGAATTACTGCGATAGATAGATAGATAGATAGATAGATAGATAGATAGATAGATAGATAATGGAATTACTGCGATAGATATATATATATATATATATATAGATAGATAGATAGATAGATAGATAGATAATGGAATTACTGTGATAGATCTTTTCGAAAAATGTAATTCTGTCGATATTATGTGAATATATGGGATATACGTATATCTAAGATAGATAGATAGATAGATAGATAGATAGATAGATAGATAGATAGATAATGGAATTACTGTGTTAGATAGATAGATAGATAGATAGATAGATAGATAGATAGATAGATAGATAGATTTTTTTTGAAAAATGTAATTCTGTCGATATTATGTGAATATATGAGATATACGTATATCTAAGATAGATAGATAGATAGATAGATAGATAGATAGATAGATAGATAGATATTAACAGACCGAGATAGATCAAAACTTGTTTGCACACGTTAGATTAATGACCTACGGCAATGAATAAAGACGCCGAGTATCGTTTTTTTTTATGAATTGATTTAAACATCGGAAAAATGTAGTTAGAGTTTTGCGACTGTTTGACGCATTGTGCGTCTAAACAAATTTGTTGTGGCGCGTTATTGATGTTTATTTATATGCCCGGAACGATCCCGTTATTAAAGAATGAATGAATACTTCAGAGTGTTCGTTTAGGTCGCAGATGAATAGGATGGGGTGGAAGTGAATTTACTGACTCCAAAGGATGCAGATATAATGATAATGATATCTATCTATCTATCAATCTATCTCTCTCTCTCTCTCTATATATATATATATATAGACAGAGAGAGAGAGAGAGAGACCAACAGACAGACAGACAGAGATAGAGTCAGAAAGACAGAGAGAGATAGAGAGATGGGTCAGGCTATTATATCTATACAGTTATCTCGGTCTTTCATATCTATCAATCTCTATCTCAATCTGTTCATATCGCAACAGATAATGGAATTACTTAGATAGATAGATAGATAGATAGTAGAATTACTGATATAGATAGATAGATAGATAGATAGATAGATAGATAGATAGATAGATAGATAGATAGATAGTAGAATTACTGATATAGATAGATAGATAGATAGATAGATAGTAGAATTACTGATATAGATAGATAGATAGATAGTAGAATTACTGATATAGATAGATAGATAGATAGATAGATAGATAGATAGATAGATAATGAACAGAGATAGATAGATAGATAGATAGATATATAGATAGATAGATAGATAGATAGATACATACATACATACATACATACATACATACATACATACATACATATTTCAAACAACACATTATTCCCCGTCGGAATTATAGGTTCCTTTCTTTTTCTTTTAATAAAAAGAAACAATGGACCGCTGCAAGATATTCGATTTTCCTGCAGAAGGCGGAGAAAAAAAAATCCAACCTAATTACAGAAATATCCCCCTCCCACCATTAGAAAAATGGAATTTTCTAGCTAAACCTATTTTCTTTTATTTCGACAGCGACCAAACAGCTTCTTGCGTCCTGGTTTGCAATGCTGCTTGGGGATACTACGAGGAGAAAGGACACCGTTTCAAATTGGCTGAGACTCGAAGCACTGTCCTTCTGAATATGAATAACACCCCCACTACACTTAACTCCGAAGAGGTGATAGGCTTCCACCAGAGTCTTGTAAACGAAATTGTTTTTCCTTCTTGCAAAATTGGCTTTTAATATTTTACGAATATAAAAGGAATGCTTAAATGATGATGAGTGACTTTCGACTATTCCCTGGGGAGAATATCTTTCCTGCTTCCATTCATTCCTGACCACTGACAATCCCTTTCTTCCTCATTTTCCATGCATTCCAATGGTAAAATCATTAGCAATGCATTTACATTATACATATAATAGCCCTATTCTATCAGTAATGCTTGCATTATTTGCCGACCATTGACAATCCCTTTCTTCCTGATTTTCAATGCAATCCTATCGTAAAATCATTAGCAATGCATTTACATTTTACATATAATAGCCCTATTCTATCAGTAATGCTTGCATTAATTCCCGACCATTGACAATCTCTTTCTTCCTCATTTTCCATGCATTCCTATGGTAAAATCATTAGCAATGCATTTACATTATACATATAATAGCCCTATTCTATCAGTAATACTTGCATTCATTCCTGACCACTGACAATACCTTTCTTCTTCATTTTCAATGCATTCCCATAATAAAATCATTAGCAATGCATTTACATTATACATATAATAGCCCTATTCTATCAGTAATGCTGGCATGAATTCCTGACCACTGACAATCCCTTTCTTCCTCATTTTCCATGTATTCCTATAGTAAAATAATTAGCAATGCATTTACATTATACATATAATAGCCCTATTCTATCAGTAATGCTTCCATTAATTCCAGACCATTGACAATCCCTTTCTTCCTCATTTTCAACGCATTCCGATAGTAAAATCATTAGCAATGCATTTACATTATACATATAATAGACATATTCTATTAGTAATTCTTGAATTTAGTCCCAACGACTGAGTATCCCTTTTCCTTGATTTTCAATTGATTATTTGCAGAAATTTGTGAAATAAAATATAGGGTGTTTCATTAAGGCGGATTAATGTCTGCAATAAATAAATCAGTGATAATGGTGAAAACTTATTTATTTCTCTATTGGATCATGTTATTTAAGTTATGCTAATTTCGTGTGAAAAATAATATCGCCCAAATGTCCGCCAAGTCTTCCATGACACACCTCCACTCGATGGTCAAAATCTTTGATGACGTCTCTTTCGGAGTTGCTCCTCGATCTCACCAATATGCCTTATTATCTAATCTTTCAGCTGTTGATTTTTTTTGTTGCTTGTTGGCATAGACCTTACTTTTGAAATGACCCCAAAGTAAGATATCTAAAGTCGTCAAGTCGCACTTTCGTGGTGGCCAATTGTTTCGAGAGGTGATACATTTCTGTTTGAACGTCCATTTTCGTAATAGACTTCGTTAACTTTAACACGTTGTTTGATTGTTAAGCTTTCCATGGTTGAAATTGCCAAAGACTTAAGCTGTTAAATCTGAAAGAAAAAGAAAAAGAAATTCATTAGACGCTTAAACTAAATTCACATTTAAAATCGTTCCAAGTTATTGGAACTATAAAAGAACATAACACTTATTTTGAAAAAAAAAATCTCATTTATTTACATTAATATTAAGTTGTTCGGGAAATAAAACCCGACGTTAGAATCAACTTTTATTCCTGAATTAATGTATTTACAAAGTGTTTAAATCAATCAAAATAAGGACCCTGAACACCTATACATTTCTGCCATCGAGCTACAAGATTATTTATGAATAAAGGCAAAAGGAAAACATTTCTTTACCGACACGTTTCATCACCCGAGGGTCTTTATCAGGGTAAATGTGGGGTTTTATTTTGCAACATATATTTATAACCAGAAGTAAAAAATATTGTTACGTTTTCAATTTTTAAAAATTTAAGAACGCTCTGAAATATTCTCATATCTAACTGTATAACTCAAGGTAAGCTATGAAAGACGTTAATTTTTCAAAACTTTTAAATTTAAGAACGCCCTGAAACATTCTTATGGCTAATTGTATAAGTCAAGGTAAACTATGAAAAAACCCTAAGTGATGTCATTTAATGCCTACTAAACGAAAGTGAGTGAAAGTTTTTAATGGATCTTATTTATTTGCTTATAAATTTATCTATTATTTTAATTTAATAAATTGTTTTGTATGTTTTTATTCTAAATAGCATAAGGCCTTGAGTGAACGGTTTTCCTTTAAATTTTTTAATTTATTATCTAATTTAGGTTATTTCTAACTTTATGACGGAACTCTGAAGATATGGGCACCAAGAAATCTTTTAAAGTATCCACATCTTTTTTGCAACGGAATGTCTTTTGGCTTAAAAATTATTACGGTCCTCAAAAACACATGGCGCAGTGGTTAAAGGCGTTAGTCAGATCCAGTGACAGGACCCAAAAATAGTGTGAGTTCAATACCCGGTTAAGGCAGTGGAGAACTTGGAGAATTAGCAGTAACTGACATCCATTAAACATGGCACGTGGAACTAGAACAGTCTACCCCAGTGAGCGAAATAAAGGGTTCAGTTCGACATTCCAACCACCTGAAGAAGGCCGGAGCGTACAACGGCTGAAACGTTGTAATAAATATGGCGACAAAGATGAGGACAATAGTCCGAATAATGTAAATAGTGTACATAATACCTCATCTCAGAAATATAGACACATACATTATACTTTCATTTTTTGGAGACAGTTCAACTCTGTTTTTGTAACGCCTCCGCCTAAAATTTTATTTACTATTTATTTAAATTTTTCTTCAGTAGGACTAGATAGTCAGGTTCACACTCCTCCCCGTTTTTTTTTCCTTAACGTGAGTAGATGTTTATCCCTTGTTTCCAGTTTAGGATTGGGTTTCCGGTTCCTTGAAAAGTTTACCTTAACCCTATACTTCTAAGGTCTCTCGTAAAACTCTAAAATTTTATTTGCTATATATTTACATTTTTTTCTTTCCTCGATAGGAATAGAGAGGTTCGCCTATCGTCCGGTTCACACTCCACCCCGATCTTTTGAACAGGTGTTGAGGCATACTCCTTGTTTCCTGTTTAGGATCGAGTTTCTGATTCATTCTGAAACCTTTTCCTTCTCTTTCACTTACAGCGCCACTTTGCGTCTTGGTGGCATTATCTCCTTGCTTCTTACTCTGTCATCCTCTATCTTGAGTGGCTCCTGGGCCTTGTAAAGAAAAATGAAATATGCATTGCCTATTCAAATATTGCGTAATTATAGCTATTATTTCATACAGTGAATTCATGGGTGAAACATCAAGAAAACAAAAACAAAAACAAAAAAGATCACATGGACACAAATGGGATCTTTTACAAAACAATACACTCAATGCATTACAGATTACAGCCAACGATCACCGAAGTTAAGCAACGTCGAGCCTCGTCACTACCTAGATGGGTGAACGCTTGAGAATACAAGGTGCTGAAAAGCTTTCCTGTGCGGTTGGTGCAATGGATAATGACTCGCAGTTGGAAATCGGAGAGCCTAGTTTCAATTTCAGCCGACCTCGTTATATTCATTTGCGCGCTGATAACTTTGGGAAATGTATGAATCCACCTCTTTCTCTCCGTCTATGGGTTAATTAGTAAGACTTCTATCAGTAAATCATTATTATTTCCCCCAAAAAGTAATTGCTATCAAAAATATTTTCTGGCCTTGAATATCCTGCAAAAGGTTGATAATCCGTAAAATACAAGTCAATCAATCAATAAAATTTTGATTAAAAGAGAAAGTAATTTAGCAAAGCCATCTTGAACCCGATCATTTATTGGCCTCTATGTTTCTTTCATTAAGCCCTTGTCTCTTAGTGGCTTTTATCGTTTGGTTTGGGGGTGAATGATTAAAAAATAAAAAAAAATAAAATAAAGATGACACTTACTGTCACCATTCGGTGTTTATCGCTGTGTCCAAACTGCTTATATTGACATACGCTCTATCCCGGACATTGGGCAGTCTTATATTTATAATATAACATACCTTTCGAGGATATTTTATTATCTATACAGGTGCATGAACATCGAAGTTGGTTGTACCAAACGGTGAGGAACAAAAGCATATATAGATAGATAGATAGATAGATAGATAGATAGATAATATCAAATCCGTAAGAGGAAAGGATAATCCAAGCAGTTCCTTTTAATATGAAATATTAAAAGATAGATCCATTTCTTTGATATACATACATATATATGTACATATGTTATATATATATATATATATATATATATATATATATATATATATATATATATATATATATATATATATATGTTCTTTTATATATATATATATGTTCTTTTATATATATATATATATATATATATATATATATATATATATATATATATATATATATATATATATATATATGCATGCACATTTCATTGAATACGATGGACAAGGTGCTTTGATTTAGTAAAATTTCTCATGCTAACTAATTTTTTTTTCAAATGGTAAATTATATAAAAACTCTCCGAATGTTCTTTTATTCCGAGCACTTTCGGCTAAACATTTAGTCATTTTCAAGGATGAATTATTTTAACTGTTAAATAATATATATATATATATATATATATATATATATATATATATATATATCAAGAAGTATAGTCTTAAAGTGTGCTACATTCATGCGATAAAGTGCTCATTATCAGAGATAGAGCGTGTGTAAATATAAAAGTGAACATTGAAGTCAACACTTAGAGGCGACAGTCTGTTTCATGCTAGATGCAATCGTCAGGCCACGAGTGTTATTTTTCTCGGCTATTAATATATACGGGTCAGTGGTAGTCTATTTTGGCGGTTATATATATATATATATATATATATATATATATATATATATATATATATATATATATATATATATATATATTACGCGAATCATTCATACGAAAAGCAGAAAATGAAGTTAATGATATGGCATTCATTAACTTCATTATCTGCTTTTCGTATGAATGATTCGCGTAATATAAATATATATATTTCTCTCTCTCTCTCTAAATATATATATATCACTAATATAAATTTTAACATCAATTACTGTTTTATTACTGCTAGCGCTCAGTTTGCACTATTATATATATACAGTGGGCTATGATAATTTTTTATCCACCCTTGATTACAGCAATTTTGGTTTGTGTAATAACGTCGTTTTTTCAGACGATACTGTGTTAGTATCAAGTTACTCTCATCTCTGAACGATAGTTGACTTATATTTTGCTTTGAAAGTTCGCGTAAGTGAGGAAATTAGTGAATTTCAACGCGGGCAAATAATAGGATGGCATCAGTGTGGCAAGTCAAATAGAAAAATTGCTAGGTTTTTTCCAGGTTAATCATCAAACGGTTAATAATATTTTCAAGAAATTTAATGAAGAAGGCCATTGTCGCGTGGAACAACGTTCAGGAAGACCAAGCATCGTGTCTGAGCGAACGAAAAAGGCGGTGAAGAGGGAAGTCATCAGAAACCGTCGTCAAAGATGACGCCAACCGCTTGGAAATGTCGCCATATGCGGTGAGAAAGATTCTGAAAATAGCTAGGCTATCAAAGAAGAGTTGCAAGAAAGAAGCCCTTGATTTCAGAGGTTAACAGGAACAGACGTAAGGACTGGGCGAAAGAATTCGAGAGGAAACTTTGGCAGGCTGTAATTTGGTCAGATGAAAGTAAATTCTGCCAGTATTCGAATTCGAGGCAGGTTTATGTTTGGAGAAATCAGAATGAGAATTTGAACACTGAATCTCTGCAGGCGACCGTGAAACACGGAGGAATTGGAGTAAAGGTGTAGGGCGCTGTCTGGTTTGGAGGGAAATCTGAGCTGATTCTTGTTGACGAGCGGTTGAATGGTCCAAAATACTGTCAAATATTAGAGAAAGGACTACTCCCACTATTTGAAACCAATCAGATTGACAAGAATATCTACCTTTTTCAAGAAGATGGAGCGCCATATCATACGAGCAAAGTAGCAAAGGCCTGGAAGGAATCGCAAGGAATCACGTCACTTCCATGGGTAACCCCAAATCCTGACATGAATCCAATAGAGCACGTTTGGGAGCACCTTGACCGAAGACTTCGATAGCGTGCAACCAAAATCACGTCAGTGCCAACCCTTAAAGAAACATTGTTAAAGGTGTGGCAAAATATGGATCAGACGATTTTTGATAATTTGATCAAATCCATGAAAAATCGAATACAAGCACTGAAAGTAGCAAATGGAGGACCTACTCTATACTAGTTCCAAATACTGTTCATTTATGTTTAGTTGGGGTTACATAATTACATTTTGAAATTGGATGTGGTTTATTACTCCTGGTTAAAAACTTTTCTTAGGCCACTGTATATATATATATATATATATATATATATATATGTGTGTGTGTGTGTGTGTGTGTGTGTGTGTGTGTGTGTGTGTGTGCGTGTGCGTGTGTGTGTATATATATATATATATATAAAATAAAGAAGAGAGAAACCGCAAAAGTCTTTGGTTGTAATGTTGATTTTTTTTAAAAATATATTATGCTTTATTTTTCATAATTTTGCTACACGTGTTTCCGGTTCTGGCGACTTTCATCAGGCAAAGAGTGGATATTTCCACATATCATTAAAAGGAATTAATTTTTCTTATGTTTTTCGATTTTAAATATTCTCCATACTAGACATTCTCTTTTTTTTGTGTTAGTGATCCAAATGTCTTTCTTGAACTGGCAGTGAAAAAGTTCTGCGTGAAGGGTAATAAAACAATTAAGACTGGTCCGAGAAAGGGTGAGAAAGATATCTATATTCTTATCTTTTCATGACCCCTGTGTGTTCTTAGATCTATTTCCATTTTTTGTGTTTTTGTCAGCAAGGAGGGAATATACGTATGCGTACGAAAATCGAAAATATGTTTCGACTATAAGTAACCAGAAACGGTTGATAAACCGTAAAAACAAAAAATAATCCCTGAATGAATTCAAAACATTTCTGTTGTTAAGTCATTCGGTCAGATTTTGCGAAGTAGTTCGGGACAAGAACTTCAGGTTGCGAAAGAAGGTATACAGTAAGCTCGCCA
Source organism: Acanthosepion esculentum (assembly GCA_964036315.1). Classification (NCBI taxonomy): domain Eukaryota; kingdom Metazoa; phylum Mollusca; class Cephalopoda; order Sepiida; family Sepiidae; genus Acanthosepion; species Acanthosepion esculentum. The sequence continues at coordinate 18,338,695 of OZ038507.1, forward strand.
GATCTCAGCCCTATGGACTTCTCATACACATATATATATATATATATATATATATATATATATATATATATATATATATATATATATATATATATATATATATATATCGTTCATTAGTATTTTTTTTTAAATAAAGTGTTGGGAGATTAATTGATCAAAATCGCCTGAGCACACCGTAAGTTTGAAACCAAATTAGCGGATACAACTGATCTACTCATTTTTAAAGTATAATATATATATATATATATATATATATATATATATATATATATATATAGTTGTAGAAAATGCAAGTATAATAGCCTCATACTCGTTTAAAAACGACTAAAAATATTGGAAACACTAATAATGAAAAAGAAAAAGCCAACACTAAATAATATCAACTATGAACACCGCTACAACTTTCTGGCCATGTTTAGAAAGACAAAACAAAACATTCCCATCACTATAGAAACATAGAAATTTTCACGTTCAATTAAAAACAAAAAAGACATCCTTGACAATGTCTAAAAAAAATAACCCAAGCGCCTGCATATACAGAACATTTGGTCATTTTTTACAAATTTTATGTACAGTGTAACCCGGATATAAGAGAGTTGTCGGGACCGGAGAAGTCACTTATATCCGGGTTTCTCTTATATCCGGGTTTGGTCTATTATATATACATTAACACAGGCTCTAATTTGGGACCAGATAGAATTTCTCTTATACCCGGGTTTATCTTATATCCGGGTATCTTATATCCGGGTTACACTGTATATATATACAGTGTAACCCGGATATAAGAGAGTTATCGGGCCGGAGAAGCAGTCTCTTATATCCGGGTTTATCTTATATCCGGGTTTGGTCTATTATATATACATTAACACAGGCTCTAATTTGGGACCAGAGAAAATCTCCCTTATATCCTGGTTTCTCTTATATCCGGGTCTCTTATATCCGGGTTACACTGTACATATATATATATATATATATATATATATATATATATATATACATATATATATATATATATATCGATACGCATCAAATTCTTAAAGTGCTTTTGATGTTATGAGTGGTGCATAAACTGATACTGTGTCTTGGGGCAGGTTGGCGCCTTCTGATACGGGCATCCGGTATACAGCACTCAAACAAACAAATAAACAATTTGACAGAATGGAAGCGAGAGTGAGACAGAAAAAAGGGGTGGGTGACATTAAAGTCGCCAACTACAAAGGAACGTTGTTAGTGAGAGAATATCAAAAAATAAAAATATAAAAAAAAATGTCGAATACACAGAGGAGCGAAGAAAGATAAGACAAAAAAATAAATCACAAAAAAGAAAAATGGACAAACGAAAACAAATAAAAGCTATAACAGAAGGCGTTATGCCAATAATAAAAAAAACTTCTTGTTTATGTCCAGAAGCTTCTATTATATTTATTTATTTGTTTTGAGTTTTTATTTTGTTGATTCCTTTCGTTTCATGTGTCGCTTAGATGATGCGCTGCCAGAACGAGGCTGTTCAATCCATACGATCTTAACTGGACCAAGAAAAGGCGGGAAACCATAACACTGCAAGACGCACAATGGAGGTTGCTACTCCAAGAAGATTCATGCGAAAAATATTGCGCGAGTACACAGGTGCTGAGACTCTCTCATAAGCTTATAGACACATATCGAAAAGAAATGGAATGAAGGCAAGTATCCAGACATCAGCCTGTCCAAGCCGAAAAGAAAAGACAAAAAAAAAGAAATCTAATCAAATTCCTTTTTTGTTATTCGAAAAGAAAGCACGTCTCTGTGCCATTTGTTCGTGCTACGAAGTATTCGCGCATGCGCGTATTTACGCTGGTAAACTAAACGCACGCATGCGCGAGTCAAAGTTTCTATCAGTATTTATCTTAGGAAAATCAACGACAAAGTGGAAAAAAATTATTTTCGTGTGACGTCTTTCAAGACATCATCGGACTAAATTGATGTTTACATTGGTGTCATTACACATGCGCATAAAGAAGAGGGGGCTCTGAAATTTTAAATTTATTTTATTTTTTTATTTTATATTTTGGCAGATTCACCAATTATTTATTTCTCTTCTCAACCAGAAGGAGTAGATAGGTTCACCTATCGCCCGGTTCACAACCCTCCCCGGTCTCTTGAACAGGCGTAGAGGTTTATCCCTTGCTTCCTGTTTACGAATGATTTTCTAAATGTTTCTACAAAAATATCTACTTTTACACTGTAATTTTAAGGTCTCCGACTAAACTCTGAGATTTGATTTACTAATTAAATGTTGACGTCTTCAAGTCTAGAGTTAGCTGTTATCTTTTCTGCATAGATCCCCAGGAACCTCACTTTCCTTTTCTGATGATAATAGATCACACAGTAACGCTCTACCTTGAAAGGCTCTTGGATCTTGTATTGGGTGAACAATATATATACCATGTGTAACAGCAAAATTGTCCAAAACTTGTAACACCGAAAATCTCCGATTGTTAAAATAAACTTCGAACAGTTGTATCTTAGAAATGATTAAATATATCTTACTGGAATTCTCAGAGGTTTTTATAACACTATTGGACACTATTTTGACAGCAAGAATGTATAATTACTCTCAATGCTTAACAGAAGAATCGTGATGGAATCGATCATAAACGAAAATGACATGTTCATCATTAATCATAGCTAAGAAGCTCATGACGTATTGAAATAAAGTTCAAATATATATATATTATTCCAGGATCATTCTCCAACTTATTCAAGATGATTTACGCCCTCTCTAACGTTCTAACTTTCTGTCCCGGAATAAAAAGATGCTTCACAGATTTCATGTACGATTTCATTTTCAAATATTTTTTCACTGCTCTTTGGACTCTTATAGCCGAAACTCCTCTATCACGTGCCAAACGTCTTATGGATTGAGTTGGATCTTTTCTAATTGATCACTTTAGCTCTAAGTTGAAATGATGATCCCTCTTCCTGCTGTAAACTCCTGGTTCAGTTTTCCTCTCTACTATTGTCTTTTTGTTAAACTTATTCGCCATTCTCTTGGCGGTTCTTGAATGGACTTTAAAGATGGAATCCAAAGTATGAATCTTGGTACCATTACTGAAGGCCTGTATGAACTTTTTCCTCACACCATTGCTCATTTGGGGAGACAGTGGGTCTAACAGAAAACGATTTTAACCTGTCCTCTTTCTAGATGAATAACTCAAAATGCTTTTCAGTGATTCTTACGAAAAATGGTGTCAAGATGGCTAAACGTCATCTCTGAAAACCTGGCAAAAAGAAACTCAATTATTTAGTGTTTTTTGTTTTATTTTAGTTATTATTATTATTATTATTATTATTATTATTATTATTATTATTATTATTATTATTTTGTCGGATGGACAATTTTGCTGTTACACCCTGTATATACAAATTTATATATCGTTTTCCCATCAGGATTTATATCTTTGCACCAATATATATATATATATATATATAGAGAGAGAGAGAGAGAGAGAGAGAGAGAGAGAGATATATATATATATATATTAAGCTTTTCACCCCAGGCAAGGCTGGAAGACACTAGCACGCAAGGGGTTACAGAGGATTTCGAGCGAGAGCAGATAGGAGTGATAGACGGAAGGATGTTGAGAAGGATAGTGAATAGATCAAGGCAACTGGAGATGTCGATTGACGTTACATTTGAATAGTTGGACATTATAGTTGTCAGGGAAACAGGAATAAGGAAGGGAGTTCCACAGGCATGAGGTGCGAGATATGAAGCTATTTGAGTAGAAGAGACGTCTACATTTAACAGTTTCAACAGCGAAAGGGTGGGAACGTGATGCCAGCCTCGTAGGACGCTTAAATTCATGGAGCCTGGGAACCAGCGATAGCAGCTCATCGGAGCAATTACCATGGAAGTATTTGTAAAAGAGACATAGAGAGGCGATGGTGCGTCTGTGAGAGAGAGACTGCAGACGAGAAGCCAGATCAGGGCCAATTACATTGCATACCCGTCTCTGGATCTTATCAAGAACCCAGAGGCAAACAGAAGGGGCTCCAGAACATATATGTCAGCAATACTCCATGCAAGGGCGGATGGTTGATTTGTAATATGGCAGCAATACTCCATGAAAGGGTGGATGGTTGATTTGTGTATATATATATATATATATATATATATATATATATATATATATATATATATATATATATATATATATCGGTACCTGTAGTGCGTATATATGTGTGTGCATGTGCTTGCGCCTTTTTTATGTATGTGATTTTTGGGATATACAGTGTCGTATTAAAGTGGAATCGAACCTGTATTCTATACGGAACCGTCATGTAGCCTGACGAGCCTTTAACCGATTTGGCCACAGAGGACCGTTCGGTTAGCAAAGTCGATTTTGCTGCTTTTAAACTTCAATCTTCCATGAATCTCTCACGTACATTCATATCTGCTCAAAGCGTATCCAGATGTAAACAAATGACGTCACACATTATGAAATGGACAAAGTCCGACAATTATTTTTAAGACATTTTTATGTTTATACATTCTTTTTATAGATACAAATATTTAAGTAAGAAGAAAGAACGCGGCGAATGTTGTGGTATTTCGAATTCCATGCTCTTCGTTTTCATTGGTCGGGTAGATATCATGTCTTCATATTTTTGTGGCATTAATATGTTTAACATTAACTTAAGCGCAAATACACCTGATAAATCCATCTTTTCTCCCCGCCCACCTATGCGCTAAATAGTAAAACAGTTCCACGTCTCAAAACGTGAAACAAAAATTATTGAAATAAGAACAACAGCAAAAATGTATAAACTTTCTATTGAAATAACAGCGACCAGAATTGTAATAATAGTGACAACAAACGGAGATAGTCTGAATTTTCTATTGAAATATCAGCGTCCACTTTTCTCAAAACGTGTAACAGAATCGTTGTAATAAAATTGACAAATATGGGGACAGTCCAACACATTGAAATACCGACGTCCACTGGTTTCAAAATGTCTGACAGTAACGTTGCGATGAAAAAGACAATGAAAATCAGGATAAATAAATAAAAAATATTTCGTTGAAATATCAACGCCTGCTCTTTCCATAATCCTTGTAATAAAATTGAAAAAGAAAATGATGCTAGTCCAAATATTTCATTGAAATATCAACATCTACTCAAATTAAATAAAATCAAATGAATATTTCCTTTTTTCGTCGTCGATGGTGAATCCAATGGTTATTAATGTGACAACGGACGATGTAACTGCAAAGACAAAATGGCTGACTCCGGAAGTTGAAACGCCATGGGTCCCTTGAAATATCAACGTCCACTGATCTCAAAATCTCTATCAGTAACGTTGTAATAACGAAATGACAAAAAATATTTAATTGAAATATCAACGCCTACTCTTCCCAAAATCTCAGAGAGAATCGTTCTAATAAAATTGAAATATCAACATCTACTCAAATATTTCTTCTTTTTTTTTTCTCGTCGTCGATGGTGAATCAAATGCTTATTATTGACGATGCAACAGCAAAGACAAAATGGCTGACTCCGAAGCATGACTAGACAATTTGAAACGCCATGGGATACTTTTGAAAACCTGGTTGCAATGAGTTGGTTGACAGTGTAACTTGGAAAAATTATTTAACTCGCTTCAATCATTTATTCAATTAGAAAGAAACCTCAGCTAAATAATGAAAGGCGTCATGTAAATCCTTTGTAGCTCAAAGCAATGCTCGTCCTCGTACTCCCGTCCCAGTCCTTGTTCTACCAACCATTTACACGACTCATTACGTAAGCTACTTGATGTTTCCCCCTTACCGTCAATATATCCTGTAAGTGTTATATTCTCCGAACCGTATTTTCTCGTTATTCAAAAAATTCAAATCACTTTCCGATTCTAATGACAGCTTTCTTTTCTGTTCCCATTTTCTTTAAAAAAAATTTTAAAAAAACTTCCTCGCTGTGCACATGTTCAGTCCATGATATTCTTAGCTCACATAAGCTTTCATGCGTCCTGATTTCCTACTCGTTGGAAATCCCCCTTCTGTAGTTCCATTCTTTAAGAACACAGACGAACCGTCTGATCCTTATAATATTCGGCCTTCTACTTATTAGACTTCTACGTCTTTTTATCAAATTACATTTTCTTTCTATATCAGTGAGTGCACTTTAAGATGAGGAGAACTGATACTACACTTTGATCCTAGCCCGATGAACAAGGAGTGAAGAAAAGTGCTGCACGGTCAATAAATTCCGTATTTTTCCTCACAAGGTAATTTTAATATAAAATATATTATTGGTAATTTTCCTGTAAAAATGCATAACTGGTATTTTGCTTTAAAAATCCATTGGTGGTATTTTAATATACAATGTATTATTGGTAATTTTATTATCAAATATATTATTGTTAATTTTACTATAAAAATATTGCTGGTAATTTTAATATAAAATATATTATTGGTAATTTTACTATAAAAATATATTACTGGTATTTTGCTATGAAATGCATTGCTGATATTTTTAATATAGAATATATTATTGGTAATCTTACTATAAAATATATTATTGGTAATTTTACTATAAAAATGTATTGCTGGTATTTTGTTTCAAAAATGTATTGTTGGTCATTTTAATATAGAATGTATTTCCATTCATTTTTTTTTATAAATATATACTGCTGGTATTTTTACTACAAAAATGTATTTTTTATACTTTTTCGTGGCTTTAATTTTTGTTTAGGGGGTTCACTATTTGTCCATATCTGGGACTCTAACCGCTGCGTTTCACCCCGGGTCAGGGTGGATCTGGGTACGACAGCAATTAAGAGATTGTTCCACGCTCCTCAAAACCTCCAATCAGAGTCCTTCCTACCGGATGTAGTTTATAATTTTACCCAGGACTATTCATTGGGTTCTTACCCCTCTTCAGAGGTACAGTCTGCATATTTTACAGCGCCGGACGACAGGGCGACCGAAGGGAAAGAAGTAAGATAAAAAAATAAAATAAAAAAATCTGTCTACTTATGGGGTGTACAAATTTATTCAATTGTATAGACACAAAAGCTGTACGGAGAACGTTTCCTCCTCACGCTGTCTTGTGTCGGGTAGGCAGTTTCAAAGCGCACCTTCCGTTCAGTTTGCCGCCATAAATACCTTTTCCGCCTGGATGTGCCTTGACTCTTTCCATACAAGGGCCTAATTGTATTGTTGACTCGCCTAGGCCGACTTTCAGCGATCGAAAACACCGTCAGGCTAGTCCACTGTCAACCCGATCAATCTTGGATAACTTCCCCACAAACCTTTATTTTTTTTTTACCCAATCTGCTGCTCTATCATTGCTTCCCCCCACACCCTATCTTTCTCTTGCATCTGTTACTGTTTGTATTCCAAATACCGCACCCCCACCCCCAAACACAACTACCACCGCCAAACAGCCTCAGTTGTTGTTATTGCTGCCCCCTAGCGGACAACTGCGTGGATATTTAATAGTGTGAGACCGCCGCTAGCCGCCCAGGTCAGGATTAGGCTTCCCGTTCCGTAGACTCGTCCAGGGGAGCTAATTCATGAAATGGTCGTCTGACTGCTCCTTTACGCGCCACATTTCTCTCCCGAACCAAACGAAAGCTCATGGTCGTTTCTTTTGTCTAATAAGGCCTGTTCTGTTCCATGCCGACAATATAAAACCCGTTACTGCTGTTAATGGTCTTTCCTGTGTCGTCCCCGCCGCTGGGCACTCAGTACTGCACTTTTCCCTTAATGTTCGATCGTTGTCATCCGTTCAAGGCTAATTCAACTTAATTGATATGAAAGAATCAATCATGGCGTACAATTCGGATAGACAGCGTGAAACCGTACAAAGCCAATTTGGGGGTTGCCAATATTAATATAATATTGATTTGGCGTTACAACGGGATAAGAGGAGAGAGCGGGGAAACTTGGATTTTTGACTGAAGCAAAAGAAAAAGAAAAAGAAGAAATAGAAGAGAAAACATGAGAAATGGAAAGAAAAAGAAGAAATGAGAAGAAGAAGAAATGAGAAGAAGAAGAAGAAGAAGAAGAAGAAGAAGAAGAAGAAGAAGAAGAAGAAGAAGAAGAAGAAGAAGAAACTGGAAAAGAAAAGAAAAAGGTCATAAAAGAAAAGAAAAAAGAAAGAAAACAGAAGAAACGGAAAGAAGAAGAGAGACAAAAAGAAGAAGAAGAAGAAGAAGAAGAAGAAGAAGAAGAAGAAGAAGAAGAAGAAGAAGAAGAAAAAGACGAAGACGAAAACTGGAAAAGAAAAGAAAAGAAAAAGGTTATAAAATCGAAGAAAAAAGAATGAAAACGGGAGAAACAGAAAGAAGAAAAAAAAGAAGTCGAAGAAGAAGAAGAAGAAATAGAGAATAAACGGAGAAATAATAAAGAATATAAAAAGAAAAAACAGAAGAAATTGAAAAAAGAAGAAAAATGCAAAATAAATGAAACAGAAAAGAAAAGTGGATATAAAAAAAGCAGGCAAAACAAAAAGAAAAATGAAACAGAAGAAGACGCAATATGGCAGAAATAGGGAAAGAAAGAGAAAAGAAGATATAAATTAGAAGAAAATGGAAAGACATTGGAAGAAGCGGAAGGAGGAGGAGAGGTATGCTGAGGAAGAGGAGGAGGAAGAAGATCAAAGCAAAAAGAAGCAAAACGAACAAAAATCAAAGACCGGGGAAAAGAAAAACCGAAAGAGGATCAAAATGAAAGCTGCAAACCAAAAACAAAAAATAAGAAAGAGTGAGAGAGAAAGAGAAAGAGAAAGTGAGAACGCTGAAAATCCTAAACCGTCATTTGGACTTTCTTCCTGTCATACTCTAACTCGTGGTGACAGTGCCAGACGTTGGGCGACGGCAGTAGAATCTCTTTTCGGGAAGGTTGGCCAAAGATAGGCTGAGCCCTTTGTCCATAATTACTTAATCGGAAACGCGCTCAAAGAGACGCCGGTGTCACTGGACGACCGCACATCAATTAATGGCTTCTTATATTGGCTGGCTGAAGAGTACAAGAGGATCACCACAAAAAATGGTCGATACGCTTATTAGGGTAGGAGATGATGCGGGGAAAATGTGGCTGGAAGCGGGTGCTGGCGTGTTAATCAGGGTGCTAATATCTCGGGCCGGATAAGAAGAGAACTATTTGCCAGTGAAACGGATGTCGGCTGCGGCTTTGAAAAGTAAATGCCAATGGGTTGAAAGGTTGAATTTTGTTTCGAGTTTTCGTTATTGGAAAAGATTGTTGGAAGTGATTTTTTGTTGTTGTTCAGTTTAATGAATTCGCTTTTTTTAAATAAAATTTGATTAGAGCCTGGTTATGAGGCAATAAATAATTAATTCTAATGGCTGAGAATGTGTGGGACAACTGAGCGCGGGTCCTAAGTGAAAAAGATGAAGCTGGTTGTTTCGGGAGGTTAATACCATGATTTTGGGATCAACATTTCACACGGCAAATGCGTTTACACGACATGAATTAAATACAAAAGAGAAAAATAATCGAGAGACAAACAATGCCTTTTTTATATATCGAAGGTGGAGTTGTCTCGATAAACGAGGATACGAAGCCCTTTTCATCAGCATCGATGGTCACGCCCAATTAAAAACCAGAATTTCGTATGCTCTCTCTCTCTCTCTTTCTCTCCACTTCTCCTTCTCTTTTGCTCGCTCTTTCTTTCTGTCTGCCTCCCTTTCGTTCTGTCACTCACTCTCTCTTTCTCTATCTCTCTCTCTTTATCTATCTATCTATCTTTCCATGTCTCTCTCTCTCTCTCTCTCTCTATATATATATATATATGTGTGTGTGTATATTATGAATGTTGACCCAATACAGGGCCCAAGAGCCACTCGAGATAGAGAATTACTGAAGGATGTTGTAAGAAGAGCAGTTTACAAGATAATGTAGGTGAGATAAAGATTAAGCATGGACTTGAAGAGGTTAAAATTGTATATATATATATATATATATATATATATATATATATATATATATATACATATATACTCTACTTTGAGCAATAAGAATGAAAAATGACATGTTCATCATTAATTAATCATAGCTAAGGATCGGAAGCTCATGAAGGGTTAAAATAAGGCTCAAATAGATAGATAGATAGATAGATAGATAGATAGATAGATAGATAGATAGATAGATGAATTGACTGAGATAGACAGACAGACTGATAGATTGATAGATAGATATGAGATTAATATGAACAGACTGAAATAGATAGATAGATAGATAGATAGATAGATAGATAGATAGATAGATGAATTGACTGAGATAGACAGACAGACTGATAGATTGATAGATAGATATGAGATTAATATGAACAGACTGAGATAGATAGATAGATAGATAGATAGATAGATCTAATTTCAGGATAATTTTCCAACTTATTCAAGATGATCTTCGCCCTCTCTAACATTCTAACTTTCTGTCCTGGAGTAACAAGCTGCGTTACAGTTTTCACGTACGATTTATTTTCACTCTTTTTTGGACTGTCGTAGCTGAAACTCCTCTCTCACCTGCCAAACGTCTTACGGGTTGAGTTGGATCTTTTCTAGTTGACCTCTTTAGCTCTAAGTTGAAATGATGATCCTTTCCTGTTGTGACTTCTTGATCCCGTTTTCCTCTCATCCGCCCCCTCTTTTTTAAACCTATTCACCGTACCCTGGATGGGTCTTGAATGGAAACGTGTTGTACAAAAAAAGTTCATTTTGTGATAGATCTTCTTAAAATAGTTGATATATAAAAAAATTATATATCGTTATCCCATATATATTCAGGGTGCGAGGGAGTTTTATTGGTCTCTAGTTCGACTGCGCCCCACACATAATAATCAAAAGGGTTGCAGTCTGGTGACCAGATGTAAGGGGTAACGTGATCGCAGAAATCGTCTGACAGCCATGACTGGGTTCTCCTGCTTGTGTAGCATGGTGAGGGGTCCTGTTTGCAGGCATAAGGTCTTCCAGCAGCCAACCTCTTGTCCCAGGGCAACACTACCACCTCAAGGAAGTTGTTGTAGGCCGCCGCGTTGAGTCTGAGACCCTCACCAACAAATTCGTGGACGATCAGAGTGAGTTTTACGGGCTGCCGTACCAGCTTAATCACTATTCGACTCATCCGACTCTTAGAATTCTCTGCACTATCCTCAGATTTACACGGAAACACTCTGAAATGTATTGGAGCTTCCGGCGCGAATGCCAAGCAGTACTGCATACCGTTTCCAAATTTCTGTCGGAATGAATTGCATCATGGTGCTCAGTATGGCAAGAAATAGAGTTCTGTCTTGATGTGCTTCGTTTAACTAATGGTGCCCATATAAGGGTGAATTAAATTAGTTAAAAACAAACTTCAATATCTCTTTCTAATTTACACATATGAGTCTGTTCATTTGCTTTTGAAATCATATTTCTAAATTGTTAAGAGACTTTATGGATACCCTGTACATCAAATTATTATTATTATTATTATTATTATTATTGTTATTTTTATTTTCTTTCATATCTGGCGTTTACACATTTCTTTCCGGGTCCCGCCCAGGGACCTAAGGTTAGAAATGATATCATGACACTTTTCACTGCAAAAAAAAAATTTACATAGATAAAGCCCTTCATAAAGTGTGGGCTGTACTTTTCAGAATAATTTTTTGTATCTCTTTGAGGCATGGACTTCCAGGGATCCCTTCAATTAGTCTACTGGAATCTTTTCCAACCAATCTTAAGGCTCCAACTACAACAGGGATTGTTGATGTTCCCATGTGCCACATTTTTGAGATTTCTATTTCAAGGTCCGTGTATTTTGACAGTTTTTCGAATATCTTTAAAGATACATTACAGTCTGCAGGGACTGCCATATCAATAAGGAAGCATTTTTTTTTGTGATCTTTAATAACAATGTCTGGGCGGTTGGCTTTGATTGTTCTGTCAGTGTGTATTGTGTAGTCCCATAGAATTGTAACAGGCCCTATCTCTGTAACCGGGTCTTGGTGGTGTTCGTACCAGTTTCTTTCAGTTTCCTTCCCGTAGAAGATGCAAATTTTCCAGTGCAGATATTGGCCCACTCTATCATGCCGGTTTTCATATTCAGTGGGTGCCAATATCGTGCAACCTGATACAAGATGATCAATGGTTTCTGGATATTTGTCACGGAATCTGCATTTTGGGCTAACAGAGTATTTTAGTATATGTGCTTTATTATTATTATTATTATTATTATTATTATTATTATTATTATTATTATTATTTCCTTTGATTTTTGTTGAATACTCATTTCCTTCTGGACGCCAACCGGAGACTTAAGGTAAGGTTAGAGAAAAAAATAAAAGTAAAACAACTTAAAATAACACACACTATACATTGGTAAATCCCTTTGTAAGGTGTGCACTATACATTAATTTATATTTCTTTAAGGCATGGGCTATCAAGGATCCCTTCAATGGGTCTATCAGAACTTTTCCAGTGTAATTGAGGGCTCCAACCACAATTGAAATTATTGACGCCACATTTTTTAGATTCCCACTTGCATTTTCATAGATTTTCGAAGATCTTCAAAGATCCATTACAATCTGCAGGAACTGCAATGTCAGAAAGAAAGCACATTCTTTTGTTTGTGGTTTTTGATTACGAAGTCTGGCCGATTAGCTTGGATTGTTTTTGTCTGTGTTTATTGTAAAGTTTCATAAAATTGTTACAGGTCCTATGTCCGTAACCGGATTTTGGTGGTGTTCATACCAATTTCTGGAAGTTTCATTCCTGTAAAAGTCGCAGATTTTCCAGTGCATATATCGGCCTACCCTGTCATGCCATATTTTACATTCAGTGGACGCTAATAACGAGTCATTTGTTTATGTATTGTCATCACAGAAGCTGCCTTTCCGGTAAACACAATTTTTCAGTATATTTACTTGGTAATTTCTACTTAGTAATCATTGGTTCTGTGCATCAAGAATAAAACCTTTGGTTTCAGTTTTTAACCCTGAACTACGCAACCACTAATGGGTCTTGGGTTTGCCTACATCAGCTTCTTTGACACGTGCTGAATATTGGCCATGAAGAATTTTATCTTGACACCGTTTCTGTATTTGATCTTATGAATGTTGCCTTCTTTTTATTTTCTTCGTCCCCGTAGTAGGTGTATTGTGGTTTACTTGATTTTCTTCATTCTCTTGAAATTCCCTTTTCAATTTGTTGGCTTCTTTTATTATCGAATAAAGTTTCTTATTCCTTTCATGTTCTTTGACACAGATCATCATCCAGACGTCTGTATTTTTTAGGTATCTTTGAAAGCCGATTGTTGTAGTTTTGTAAGAGAGTTCTAGTTGAACTAATCCTCTAATAATAAGAACAATTATTATTATTATTATTATTATTATTATTATTATTATTATTATTATTATTATTATTATTATTATTATTATGTTTTGCCTTTGCTTTGTGTAGTACGAGATGCTCCGAAGTCTTAACCAGAATCATCAAGAGAAAACAAGTTCTTCAGATGTAAACACATGAATAGACATGTAATCAGAAATAAATAAATTAAAAAAAAACATGTAATTGTGGTCACTTTACAGAAAGAAATCTACGCAAGATATGAGAAACACCCATGAGTATGACTTTTTGTAATTCATATATCTTAAGACAGTACCGGCGTGTAATACCCCTGGCCCCGCGACTGGGAGGCAGAGTCTTGACTAGAGGCCCTGGGCAGTTGTTTGATGACTCCCACTATCTTATCAATATTTGCTTTTTTTTTCTACCTACATTTATATCCGCTACAAATGAAATTAAGCCCAATTGATTATTAAAGAATAAAAACGTTTTCGCGGTTTTTATGTCATTATGGAGTCTTTTCTTTGTTTGTTTTTTGTTTTTTGTTTTCATCCAAATCAATGAGTTTGTTTTGCTCAGAGTATGACTCGAAAATACAATGTATAAAATTCATTATTTTTACCCATAATGTTAAATGCGTTAAATTATTCATTTATTCAACAAGAAAGAATTCAGTTGATCTTAAAAATTGCCACAAAACTTTGAAATGATCTATGATGACAGGTCTCTAATTTGTATTTAGATACATTGTATTTTATTTTCAATTTTTCAAGTTAAAGTGTTCACCTATATTGCATCTGATCCATTATTGTACATAATTAGGTTACAATGAAATTTGTATAATATATAAATACTTCCTTATGAAAAATGAGATGTATTAGAGGCGGAGGGTCCTTATCATAGATTCAGATGGCACGGGACTCTTGCACCATCTCTGTCTTAGGGCTTCCAGGAATTTGATCCACATATTTGTTTACACCTCTTGATATCCCCCCCACCTCAGAATGCAACAACATTTAATGTTGTTGTCTTGAGCGGCCACATTCAAATGATTTCTATTTCATTGCCTTTGTATTTACCTACTTTCTCAAATGTTTTATTATTATTATTATTATTATTATTATTATTATTATTGTTGTTGTTGTTGTTGTCGTGTTTGTTATTGTTGTTCCTCGGTAAGTTAACACGTGCGTTACACAGTGTAAGAATGTGCCTGTCCCCTGTCCACGAATTAGTGGTAAGTATTTATCCGTTACAATTTTGTTTACTTCCGGCTAGCTTCATTTGCGGGTGGGTACGTCTAAACTCTTTATACGTGTTGCTCCAAATAGAAGTATACAATCTAAGTCTGGAGCTGTGAGTAAACACTTATTTCACGCCCTGCCATTACCTCAGTTAAAAAAAAAATGAACCATTCTGCTTTCATTGAGAGGAAAGAAGGATGTAAAAAGATATATCAAAGGCGCCGTTTGGTTTTAATCAAAAAGAAACAAAGAAAGAAAGAAAAGGTAGGCGGTGATAATGATCCCATGCGTTTAACGTCTGCTTCAGTGAAATATAAATCTCGTTTTGAATCTTTTCATTTGTACTCTCTTAATTCTTTCAATAATGACTTGTAGGATAAACCATTGTGAAAAAATGCCTGCTAATAATACAATTATAGCTACTACTACTACTAATAATAATAATAATAATTATTATTATTATTATTAATTTTTTGGTGTCGCCCATTGACTTTATCAATTGAAATTCTATTCTTTAGGCATGGAGTCAACAAGACTCCTCAGAACTCAAGAATATTCCAGAGAATCCTCGCAGAATGAATGATGGCAGTTTTCAGGTGATTCATAACCTTTTCTGGGTGATGTTCCAAGCGCACCCATAACTAAAGGAATTAGTTCGACATTCATGGGCTACCAGGAACTCCTTCAATGAGCCTATCGGAATCTTTTCCAATCCATCCGAAGGCTTCAACTACAATTGGAATTATTGATGTCCTCCTGTGCAAATTTTTGTTTACATTTCCACATCAAGATCTTTGTATTTTGACAGCTTTTTGAAGATCTTCAAAAATACATTACTATCTACCGGGACTGCCATGTTAATAAGAAAGTATATTCTGTTCTTCTGGTCTCTGGTCACGATGTCTGGGCAATTAGCTTTCCTTTTTCTGTCAGTGTCTATTGTAAAATCCCATAAAACTGTTACAGGTTCTATCTCTGTAACCGGCTTCATACCAATTTCTTCCGGTTTCCTTCCCGTAAAACTGGCATATTTTCCAGTGCAGATATTGGCCCAATCTGTTATGCCGAGTTTATATTTCGTGGGTGCTAATACCGTGAAACCTGATACAAGATGGTCAGTTCTTTGTGGACGTATTATTATTATTATTATTATTATTATTATTATTATTATTATTATTATTATTATTTTTATTAAAGAATCAATAAAGGGATGCTGGGGTACAAATATACAAAGACCAATATATTCATTATGACACCCAGTCTCATTATGGTATACCGGGTACATGCCTCACAGCCAAATGTGTGCAATACGCTGACAGTATTGATAGAAGCAACGCAAGTGAAACCCAGTCAGAGTTTGACTATAATTATTTGATAATTTGACTCTAAGTATGTACTGTTGGTAATTTTAGTATAAATAAGTATTCTTGAAAATCAATTGTCTTCCAAGACTACGATGCTGACATCAACGACGATTTGATTTTATTTCATTTGTCTGTTCAACGACATATCAACACCTTGGGGCCATTTAATGTCGAAATTTAATTTAAGTAATAAAAATATGATATATGTTATTCTGCTTTCACAATTCAATACATGGTAGATGATACTCAGCTTTGTTCATATACATGTTTGTGTGGACATGATTGCTGGAGGCGGTGATATGTATGTTTTGCCAGTGTGTCCGTGAAGCATTACAATTTTCGTACGCTTCTTTGGAGTAACGTCCATCGCAGACAATGGCCGTAGGACAACTAATCGATAGTCGAGACAATAGTATCTGGGCGTGGTAGAAATCTGATGCAATCAAGGATGACTCAATATTTTTCAAGTACAAACAAATTTTATCATACACCCTGAAATTAGATTCATATTACTGCACACAACTGCAAATGACTTAATATAAGTAAAAAATAGAAATTTATTACACCCTGTCACTCCAGTGAGTCCAAAACTGACCGTATGGGGAAAGAAAGGAAACTAAAGCGGGCTTTTCAATTAGTTTGCACAAGGGTTTATATAATGCTTTTGTAAATACCTTATGAGTATATTACAGAATCCATACACGAATATAGATTCATATTACTGCACACCACTGCAAATGACTTAATTTGAGGAGCCACGACTACTATCACCAAGCCGCGCCATTCTGTGACAGTGCTTTCTGCATTCTGTTGAGGTTTCAGACTCGATAAATTACTTAATTACATTTATCAAATCCTCCTAATTATTACTTATATATCATTGCTTGATCCGGCTTGGTGATAGTAGTCCTATGGTTACAGAGAATCTCAGTTGGGTTCCATCACGGAATATTGTCAGTGAGCGGCGCTATATTGAGTCTGATTTGCTAACGTTTCGTTACCGAGCCCCGTAGAACAGTTGGTAGGGGTGTTCGCTTGACAACCTAACTGTCAGGGTTTCAATTCTCGGTAGTGGATGCGCACTGCTGATGAGTCCCAAATATAGGACGAAACGGCCGTCCAGTGCTTTCTGCATTCAGTTGAGGTTTCAGACTCGATGAATTACTTAATTACATTTATCAAATCCTCCTAATTATTACTTACATATTATATTATTTATTTATATTATCTTATATCATGTTTTTATATTATATTATATTATATTATATTATATTTTATATTATATTTTTATATATTATATTATATTTATATTATATTATGTTATATTTTTATATATTATATTTATATTATATTTATATTATATATTATATATTTATATTTATATTATATTATATATTTTTATATTATATTATATTTTATATTATATTATATTTTTATATATAATATAATATTTATATTATATTATATTTTTATATATTTTTATATATTATATTATATTTATATTATATTATGTTATATTTTTATATATTATATTTATATTATATTTATATTATATATTATATATTTATATTTATATTATATATTTTTATATTATATTATATTTTATATTATATTATATTTTTATATATAATATAATATTTATATTATATTATATTTTTATATATTATATTATATTTATATTATATTGTATTTATATTATATATTATATTATACATATATTATTAATAATCTTGTTGTTGCTGTTATTATTGTTGTTGTTGTTTGGCCTTTGCTTTGTGTAGTAAGAGTTTCAACCAGAGACCTCCAGCGACAACATGTTTGCTTCTTTTTTTCTCATCAGAAGATGCAAGCAGATGAAATGTCATACAATAATTATTTTACTTCATTAATTATTTAAGTATTTTACATGTTATTTTTACTATAAAACCTTCATACATTCATAGTGTTTTAACCTACTTCGTGTGTTAACTATTTGTCCGTAGCTGGGACCTTAACACCCGAATCAGAGTGAATCTAGGAACAACAGCAAATAAGGCGAGGTTCAACGCCCCTCAAAACCTCCCGACCAGCCTTGCTACCGGATGTAGTTTATCGTCATACCCAGGATGGCTCTAGTCAATTAATATCAGAAGCCATGAAAGCCATGCCTATATTTACATATATTATTATTATTAATAATAATGTTGTTGCTGTTATTATTGTTGTTATTGTTTTGCCTTTGCTCTGTTTAGTACGAGTTTTAACCATAGACTTCAAGCGACAACAAGTTTTCTTCGTTTTTTGTTGTTTTTTTTTTTCATCAGAAGATTCAAGATGAGATGTCATGTAATAAGTATTTTACTTTATTAAGTATTTAAATATTTTACATGGTATTTTTACTATAAAAGTTTTATATATTCATAATGTTTTAACCCACTTTGGGTGTTAACTATTTGCTAATAGCTGGGACCCTAACAGGTGCTACCACTCCGGGCGGTCGAAGGAACAACAGCAATTAAGTGGTGGTTCCACGCTCCTCAAAACCTCCCGATCAGAGGCCTTGCTACCAGATGTAGTTTATCGTCATACCCTGGATGGCTCTAGTCAATTAATATCAGAAGATGTGAAAACCATGCTTATATTATACATATATTATTATTAATAATGTTGTTGCTGTTATCACTGTTGTTATTATTGTTTTGCCTTTGCTTCGTGTAGTACAAGGTTCAACCAGAGACTTCAAGAAACAACAAATTTGCTTTGTATTTTTTTTCATCAAAAAATGCAAGTTGACCAGATGCCATGTAACAAGAGAGAAAAAAGTAATTGTGGTGTAATTGCATATAGAACATTTGCAATAGTGTTCATTACATGGCGAGAACTCTACGCAAAATGTGAGAGATGCCCATGACTGTGATTTTTTGCAGTTCGCATATTTTATGCCGACCAGGAAATTAAATTCTTCTTCTTTAAATTCTTCTTCTTATTATTATTATTATTATTATTATTATTATTATTATTATTATTATTATTACTATTATTATTATTATTATTCTTTAAATTTTTCTTCTTCTTCTTCTTTAAATTCTTCTTCTTCTTCTTCTTTAAATTTTTCTTCCTCTTCTTTAAATTCTTCTTCTTCTTTAAATTCTTATTATTATTATTATTATTATTATTATTATTATTATTATTATTATTATACTTTAAATTTTTCTTCTTCTTCTTTAAATTCTTCTTCTTCTTTAAATTCTTTTTCTTCTTTAAATTCTTCTTATTATTATTATTATTCTTTAAATTCTTATTCTTCTTCTTTAAATTCTTCTTCTTCTCTAAATTCTTCTTCTTCTCTAAATTATTCTTATTATTATTATTATTATTATTCTTTAAATTTTTCTTCTTCTTTAAATTCTTCATCTTTTTCTTCTTCTTCTTTAAATTCTTCTTCTTCTTTAAATTCTTCTTCTTCTTCTTTAAATTCTTCTTCTTCTTTAAATTCTTCTTCTTCTTCTTCTTTAAATTCTTCTTCTTTAAATTCTTCTTCTTCTTCTTCTTCTTCTGCCGTATTCCCTCAGAATGCAGGCGATCATGATCCACCACAGTCTCCTGTCCTTTGTAACTCTTGATAAATTTTGTCCTTGTCGTAATGTAGTCTTTGTTCAAAGTAACCGAGAATTAGGAAGGCCGTAATTAGAAAGTATATCGAATGAGCCGAAGGTAAGTTAGCGAGACAAAAAAAGAGGTTTATTAAATACTCATACATGGAACGGAAAAAACTGGGGCACATCGACGTGGTGTAATGGTTAACAAGTTTGTCCCACTAGATCAATTACGACTGAATAGTGAGTTCGATCCTCACAGGGTGCCCCATAATTTCGTACCACATCTAAGCTACTGTTAGAAAATCATTTGAGTCCTCGATGTGGTGTAATAGCAACTTGTCTCGATAGAACAATTACGACTGAATAGTGACATCGATCTTCACTGGGTGCTCCATATTTTCGGCCTTGTGCCACATCTAACCTACGCTTAATAAATCATTTCTACGTGGTGTAATGGCTAGTAAGCTTGTTTCGCTAGAAAAATTACGACTGAATAGTGAGTTCGATCCTCAATGGGTGCCCCATACTTTCGGCTTTGTGCCACATCCAAGTTACGCTTAGAAAATCACCAAAGAAAGGAAAAACTTGAGTGAATCAAATACTCCTTAAATCCTACTCTAATATAGCTACTTGCCATATTTATAAGTAGGAGTAGTCCATTGTCATGGTAGTAGAGAAGAGCAGGAAACACGCCGAGTCCTAGTCTACAACAGTCTTTCTCCCAAGGTCTATTTCGCCATCCATTTACTCAAGCTCACTAAGTATGTTATGCATCGTCTTCCATTTACCTTCAATCTGTTTTGTAAGTATCAGATTTTCCAAGCCTTCTTTCCTCGCTATGTGAAATTTTAACTGTTCCTTCCTGATGTTAAGTATAAGTTTCATTTTTATTCCAGTTTCCAGTGTATCCTCAGCATGCTTCTGTAGAACCGCATTTCTGTTACTTCAAGTCTCTTCTTCATCTTTGAGAAGATTGTCCAGCATTCACTGCCATCTTCGAAGGACATATATCACATAACATTTCAGTACTCTTTTCTTTGTTTCTAACAAAGATTTTCTGTTTCTCAGTACTCTGCTGAAATCATTCCTAAATGCCCCAAGAGCAACAGGTAAAGCTGTTATATTGAGATGCCACACTCATTTGGCTTCTATCTCGAGGTCCTTGTATCTACTTATTTTATTTTATCTAACGTTTTCAAAGATTTGGGGGGGGGCCAGCCTTAAGCTCCACCATGTATTTTCAACATGATTTTTTACAATTTGTCTGGATTATTATTATTATCATTATTATTATTAACTAGAGACTTCAAGCGACAACAGCCTTCCCCTGTCCCTTTTGCTTTCAATATGTCCTATGTGTGACAGATTCGCCAAACCCTCTTTTCTCGTTACATGTCAACTGCCTCTTTCTGGTTCCGGGTGTCAGTGTACTTTTTATTTCCATTTTCATCATGACTTTCTCGTTTTGCTTCGCCATGGCATTCTCAGCTTCCTTCTGTAGAGC
This sequence comes from Acanthosepion esculentum, assembly GCA_964036315.1. Lineage (NCBI taxonomy): Eukaryota > Metazoa > Mollusca > Cephalopoda > Sepiida > Sepiidae > Acanthosepion > Acanthosepion esculentum. The sequence goes on from OZ038507.1 coordinate 18,359,717, forward strand.
TACAACATTTCTGATTCCTCTAGACTTCTCTTCATCAGTAAGGAAACATTCACTTCTATATAGGAGTGAACTCCGTAATCTTTTCATTGTTTCTTGCGATAGTTTCCTGTCTCTCAATACTTGGCTTAGTTTTTGGAAAGCATGTTTACTATTTCAAAGCGGCATCAGATTTCGATGTCACGTTTTCGTTTTAACTGTACACCAATTTATTATTATTATTATTATTATTATTGGATGTTCACACCAGTCAGCTTAAAGCCACTATACGTTGAAACATTAGTTCCCGTACGATCAGCGAAGTTAAGCAACGTCGAAACTGGTCAGTACTTAGATGGGTGACCGCACTGGAATAGCAGTTGCTGTAAGCTTGGATGTGCGGATGGTTTAATGGATAATGGCTCGGAATTGTTAATCGGAGAGCCGAGTTCCGATTCAAGTTGGGTCCGTTGTATTCACTTACGCCCAAATACCCCCTGGGAAATGTATGAATCCACCTCTTCTCCCCCCCCCCGGCTATGGGCAAATTAGTAAGATTTGTATCACTAAAACCACTATTATCTCAAAAAATAAAATAAAATTGCGTACTAAATATTTAGAGTTCGACATCAAATAACCCACAGAGGTGTTGATATGCCGCTAAAGAAAACCTAACAACCAGAAACTCACACCAGTCGTAAATTATGACGAAGTTTTCATAATACAATATTCTGTTTTCAATTTCGCCTTAATATTCTGTTTTCAATTTCGCCTTAATATTCTGTTTTCAATTTTGCCGTAATATTCTGTTGTCAATTTCGCCTTAATATTCTGTTTTCAATTTCGCCTTAATATTCTGTTGTCAATTTCGCCTTAATATTCTGTTTTCAATTTTGCCGTAATATTCTGTTTTCAATTTCGCCTTAATATTCTGTTTTCAATTTCGCCTTAATATTCTGTTTTCAATTATCCTGTCTTCTGGGTGGTCCCGACTTATCGTCTGACTTCCAGTTCCGTCAGCTCTTTCTCTAAGCTCTTCGAAAACGTTCCCAGTGTTCCGACAACGACTAGCACTACTGTCATCTTCATATTGCTCATTTTCCTTAGCTTCTTCAGTATGGGTCGAGATATTTATTCATCTTTTGTTTCCTCCTTGTTGTTTACTAATACTAGATCCTATCCTCTGGCCTAGTCTGGGTGATCAGTTTGAATTACTATTATTATTTGAATTATTATTATTATTGGCCTTATTTATTCCTTTCTTCTAGAACATTCTGTTTTTCTTCCCGCCCTTCCTCCTCCATCTCCTCTTCTTTTCGTGTTCTTTCGTCCGAACCGCTTGTCCTCCACGCCGTACATTAACCCGATCTCTCTTAATCTTGAAAATTCTTCCCTGTCTTCAAAAGAGATTTGTCAGAGTGAACCAATTCCCCAGTGATTTTAGTTTCTTGCAAGCAAATTCCCTCAAAATTCTTCATCACTTGTCGACACCCTCACCCGCCCAACGGCTGGAAAATGACTCGTCGCCATATTTAAGCGCCATCTGCCGACATCTTTTCTTTTCTTTTTTTTTTCACTTGCCCGCCACTGTCTCTTTATCAGTCTACTTCTCTCTATATATCTATCTACCTCACGCTATCTCTCTCTACTCCTTTTTTCTCTTTCTACCTCTCTCTCTCTTTCTTTCTCACTTTCTCTACCCCTTCTCTCTAACAGTCTCCCTACTCCTTCTCTCTTGCACACTCTTTCTCTTTCTCTCACTCTCTACACCTCTATCGCACTCACTCTCTCTACTACATCTCTCTCTATCTCTTTCGCTCTTTTTTCTCTCTCTCTCTCTCAATCTGTCTATCTATCTCATCCTTTCTCAAACTCTTTCTACTTCTCTCTGTAAAAATTAATAGATAGATAGATAGATAGATAGATAGATAGATAGATAATATGTTTGTATATAAATACATATATGTGTGTGTGTGTGTGTGTGTGTGTGTGTGTGTGTGTGTAATTTTTATATATATTATTTATATATTATATATGCGCAGTACTTATTGAAAAGCGATCAATATCAGTGGGAAAGCTAACATATTTAGTTGCATTTATGTGAATTTGTGACCCTGTGTTTCACGCCCTTTGCGATCATCAGACAAACCCTTTGTCTGACAATCGCAAGGGCGTGAAATCCAGGGTCACAAGCTCACATCAAGGCAGACATATATATATATATATATATATATATATATATATATATATATATATATATATATATATATATATATATATTACTTCAAATGTTATTATAATGGACACATCTTATTTGAAACAGACGCCCCATTTTTATTTATTAAACAATTCCTATTATGTCTCTCGGCCTGTGTATTGAAGAATTCTAAGTAAAAAAAAATGTGTCCTCTGGAAAAGATCGAACCTACGCCCGCCTTTGTAGATTTGTTTATACGCTGTTTAATATAAATGTTTTTTATTAGTAGGTTAAATAATTATTGATTATGTACTTATACATTTTTTGATCATTTCGCACCAAGCAAGGCAATGCAGTTACTAAGACGCAAAGTGTTATTGAGTGTGAGAGAATATAAGAAAAGAAAACATTATTAAGGTGAGAGGACAATAAAAGAACGGGCACTAAGAAGACAGATGTTTTAGGAGAAAAAAAAGTCAAACTAATTTTCACTGTTCATCGACTATGGCGATACAAATCAGCTGGAAGGTGGCATAATGCGGACACAGCGTTGCCCACCGGAAGGACACCTATCCATGCGCGACATGACAATGCAAATATACCGATATTATGCAACTGTTGACCAGAGCCTACCCTGTAAGCGCAACCAAAGAGTCCGAGCTTTTTAATACAAGTCGAAATGCAGCAACTAGAACCCGCTACCCTCGCAGGCATTGATCAGTCAAGATCACCAAAACGTTTAGACCGTTAAATCTTTGAGTCCATGGAATAAAAGGAACCGGTAAACTACACCCTAAACAGAAAAAAAATAGATAGCACTCTATTTCTTTTCAATAAATCTGGAAGGTGCACGAACCGGGCGATAGGCGAACATATCTAGTCCTATAAACCTGTTTACAGCACAGGAAGCGTGAACGCTTTTATCGAGACACCAGTAAAGACAAGAGGAAAACCTTTTATGCCAACACGTGTCGTTCCTTGAGGAACTTTATCAAGGCGAACCTATCTACGTCATAGAATAGACACAGATATATACATTTTAAATCACAAAGGTAAAAGAAAAAATATAGTCGACACAAAATGTTAACCGTTTATATAAATATTCCTTATTACCAAAATCTTCTGTCTATCGTCTTCATTTTCAGAAAATCCTAAATGCTCTTCATTTTCACCATCATCTCGGGATTTGTTTCTCGTAGACTCCCGAGACTTGGCATCTCGACATCAGTCACTTTCCCACCGCCATGACGTGGCTTCCGTGGGTCTTCTCTATAAATGTTTTTTTATGGCAAGTGTTCTAAGTTGACCTGTTCCAGTAAGACGGTCGAACTATCTGCCTCTGAGCAGAGAGGAACCTGGACGAGGCTCCGCCAAAGGGCAGAGTCTCGTTTGGGGAGGTTGACCAACCCGATTCTGATTTTACAGTTTCTACGGGCCTTGTGCCACATATTTCCCTCGTGGGTGGGGGGAGAGTAAATATCGCTCTCCTTCTTAATTCATTTTGTAAATACACATTGGAGTTTAAATTTTTAAATTATTGTTTTATTCCTCCTCCGCCCCACAGACGAGAATTGTACATAATTGGGACTAGGTAAGATTTAATGGAGATTCCGAGGTATTATGGTGGATGTAGTAAGAATTCTAAGTAAGAATGCGTTGTTTTGGTGTCAGGAATATTGTGGTATGTTTGGTTCGGTAATTATGGCTAGCTAAATTTAATTATAAGGCAGAAGATCATCCTGTTTTCCCATCCCCTCTTTTGGCCTTATGCCACATATTTGTAATGTCAGCAAGGGGATATATGTTCACTGGTCCCTTTTCTTTTTGCCCCCACTTTCTTTAGTTTTAAACCAATCTCCGTTATGTGACCAGAGATGTCAGTTCACTGGTGGATGCGGGACGTCTTTCATATTTCGAATATGATTTTCGTATTTGTTTTTGTGTGTAAATGAGTGTATATTTCAGTGAGTGTTTGGACGAATGGGGCTTTTATATTATTAAAGTCCCGCGTTGATTTCGTCCAGTTAACTGATGTTGTTACCACAATTAAGGTTTCGTCGGTTATTAGTAACACTATTTTATTTAGTTTCTTGTAAATAGTTTGTTTGTTTGTTTTTTTTTTTCAATGAAAAAAGTTTGAACAAAGTAACTATAAACAAAATGTTTTTTTTTTTGTTTTGTTGGGTTTTTTGGGGGGGTTGCTATCCTCTGCCAGCCGCAATGATGGAGAAAGCATTATCTCGCACCATCGCCAGTGAGACACACTGCAAGAGCCACTCCGTTTCGCGAGGCTCGTCCTTTAATCGAGACGCCAACTCGCCAACCCTCCGAAGAAACGCCATCGAACGAGGGCCAATAACCCCAGAAGTCTCAACTTTAGGGTTTATATTTTGAAATTATAGTTTTATCCCCCCCACCCAACAGATAAAAATTGTACATATCGGGACTAATTAGAACTTTATGGATGTGTATGCAGTCGTGCATGCTTTTGTGCATATACATGTCTTACAACATGCATTTCTTGCACGAACTAAGAATAGAGACTAGAGGTATTATGGTGCATGTAGTAAGAATGGTATGTAAGCATGTGTTGTTTGATGTAAGGAATAGTGTGATATGTTTAGGTCCCTCGTTGTGGTCTAGCTAAGTTTAATTTTAAGACAGAAGACTATCCTTTTTTTTTTTTTCGTCATTAACACTTTTGGCCTTGTGCCACATTTTTGTATTTATTACAACATAAATATCGCTCTCCTCCTGGATACTTCGATCGCATAAATTGAAGTCTACTACTAGATTGGCAACTAGGTCACATAGTTTTAGTGTTGGATTATCTAACCGTAACCGTAAGTTCTATTCTAAGAGTTTCTTCTTTCACACTTCTCGCACGTGGAACTCTTTCGCAGTTTCTTACTTCCCTACCACCTACAATCTTCAAATAATTAAATGCAAAGTCAATCGTCATTTTCCCTTTTCCTGAAACCTGTTTCGTTATTTCCCTTTTCTCCTCACTAGTCTCCTCATTCTCTTTCACTCCCCGTAGCCGCTTGCGTCTTTGTGGCATCACCGCCTGGCTTAACCAACTGCCACATACGAGGGGCATTTAAGAAAGGTTCGTAGAAAAAGAATGTTGTAAAGAAAGTACGTTCAAATTGATAGCTGCTCTCAGAAATAATCTATAATCTGTTGTTAACTGGGGCAAGAAATGGCTTGTTAATTTTAACACCTCCAAAATAAAAACTGCTCTCTTTTAGTCGTCCGAGAGAATCCTTTCTGCTTTCCATCAGCATGGCTGATGCTAACCTCCAGGAGAACGCCACCTTGCGTCTTCTCGGGTTAATTTTTTCCACTGACATGAAGTGGAAAGGTTGTGTTGAATAAATTGCTAGGTCCGATGCTAGAAAAGGTGTTTCCCTGTGTTATGCAAGACATTTTTTCGCCCCAGGATTCATCTTGCACATTTAAACGCCTAACATTTCGCCAGGCATTAAATATTGGTGTCGCATCTGGCCTGGTGCTTCTGCTCTGCATTTACACAGTCTTGATAACATATAAAGGAGAATCTGCTATGTTATCGGTACTGACCTGGCATCTCGACCTCAGTCGCCCTCCCACCGCCGTAACGTAGCTTCCTTGTGCTTTTTTCTATAAATATTCTCATGGTAACTGTTCGGATGACCTTTCCTCTTTGGTATCCATATTTGATGAATTCAAGTCTAATTGGCAGTAAGGTATCGGAATCTTAGAGTTGAAATTGCTACATATGACCGCAAGTTCTATGTTAGCAGTTTCTTCTCTCTCACTTCTCTCTTGCGAATTTCTCAACTTTGATCTTCAAATATTTAAATCCAAAGTCAATCGTTATCTTCTGGCTTCTTAATTATTCTTTATTATTCTCTATCTCGAATAATGTTTTCATTTTCTCGTATTCTCTCGCGCCCAGTGTTAGTGGCTTTATTGCTTTGATTTAGAGCAACACGAATCCCGCCAAAACTGAAGAGAGAAGTAACATCGAATTTCTGGTAAAAACTAGAAGGCATGACGGAAGATATTATTGCTATTTTGAGGAACATTAATAGAGATGTTTCATTAAAATCAGTAATTTGCAAATGGCTAACGCATTTTAAAGAAGGACGATAGGAAGTTGAAAATTACGAACGGCTCGGCTGACCATCAAAATCAGTTTGTGATGGTAAAAACATTTAGCCGACTGGTTTAGAAGTGAAGGGAATTGATTTGATTTATTTGTTTAACGGCATATCAATTCCTTATGAGACATTTAATGCCGAAATCTAATTTTATTGGGAGCTTTGACGTAATAGAAATATTCTATACGTTATTCTGCTTTCACAATTGAATACATGGTAGATGATACTCAGCTTTTGTGCATATACATGTCTCTGTGGACATAATTACTAGAGGCGGTGATATGTATGTTTTATGTTGTAATTTTATGACGTTAGATTTTGGTATACCGTTTGATTTCTTTCAGAACTTATAGGATATTATATAGTTTAATATCATGAAAGAGATCTTTCATGCTGGTTGTTCGGTAGGTTGACTTTCTTTAGCAGCATATCAGTGTCTATGGATTATTTAATGCCAAAATCTAAATATTTTGAATACAATTTCATAACTAAATAATTTGAATAATTTTATGGCTTCAGTCTCATTAAAGTATACCGGGCACATGCTTCGCAGCCAAATGGTTGCAATACGCTGACAGTATTGATAGAAGGCAAGTGAAACCCAGTTAGAATTTGACTATGGTCATTTTATTGTATTTGGTAATTTGACTATAAATAAATATTGTTGGTAATTTTACTATAAATAAATATTGTTGGTAATTTTACTATGAATAAGTATTGTTGGTAATTTTACTATAAAGAAGTATTGTTGGTAATTTTACTATAAAGAAGTATTGTTGGTAATTTTACTATAAATATTGTTGGTAATTTGACTATAAATAAGTATTCTTGAGCATTGAAAATCAATGGTCTTCCAAGACTGCGATGCCGACAACAACGACGACTTGATTTTAATTCATTTGTCTGTTTACCGGCATATCAACATCTTGTGGTTTATTTAATGTCGAAATTTAATTTTCTTGCGAGCTTTGGAGTATTAAAAATATAATATATGTTATTCTGCTTTCACAGTTGAATACATGGTAGATGATACTCTGCTTTTGTGCAGATACATGTTTGTGTGGACATAATTTCTAGAGGTGGTGATGTGTGCGTTTTATGTTGTGGTCATATTTTGGGATACAGTTTGATTTCTTTAAGAAATTGTAGGATATAGTATTTTCTAAGCGTTGCTTAGATTTGGCAGAAGACCAAAATTATTACGGATCAAACTCACTCCTCAGTCGTAATCATTCTAAAATAACAATTTGGTAACCATTACACCGCGTCGAGATACCCTTGTAGGATATGTAGGGATATTATCATTATTATAAATAAATAAAATATAAAATAATAATAATAATAATAATAATAATAATAATAATAATATTAATAATAATAATAATAATAATGAAAATTATAAATAAAATAAAACAATAATATAAAAACGTTGTATAAAATAAATTTAATAAAAATTTAAAATCATAAAAATACACACAGCACTCAACCAAAACTCTTCTGCTTTGTTTAATAAAAAAAACTTCAAATACGATTATTTAATTAAATTAAATTTAATTTAATTTTAATTTAATTAAATAATGAAGATGAAGAAAAGATTTGGACCGACGGAATGTTTGACAGAAAAATCCGGAAACATAGAATATAGATTTCAAGTGATTCTGTCGCCATTTTTTTAATCACTTCACCCCAAGAAAAACGATAATGCCACTAAGCTGCAAGGAGATAGTGGGAGAGATAGAGAATAAAAAAATAATTGAGAAAGAAGTGGAAACCCAATCCGAAAGAGGAAGCAAGGGATAAACCTCTACTCATGTTCAAAACACCGGGAGTCATGTGAGCCGGGCGATCAGGACATGTGTTAATAGTAATGGCTATATTAGCCATTTCCCAACAAGTAAACATTTGGCATTCACTGGCCGAGTAGCCAGTGCCTCTTTCTTTTAAAATTTATAAGATCTTTCACTTCGAAGAATTTTTCAGGAAAACAGGTTTTCTCAAGTTCATTAGTTGTTATCAGGTTATCTCCTGCTAATTTTCGAAACCGCTACTTGGGGAAGCTGTCCGGTACTATAAATACTCAGCGATATCATTTCTCGCCCTCTTTTTCTCATTTTTCCGCATAGACGTCAACATGTAAATTTCTCGCGGAAGAACGTGTTCCCTTTTTGGGACACGCATGAACAAGACACACACACACACACGTACGTACGCACCTTTTACTTAAAATTTACTAGGACTTTCTCCTACACCAAACTACACATAAACAAACAATTCACTAGCTTAAATGTCTTCTCCATTAATGTTTATTATTTAGTAACAAAACAGTATTCTATTGTATACGTAACCCTTTATTGTTAATACATTATTAATTTAATATTCTTTTATCTTCCTCCTAAACGTATGTGCATCAGCAAATCTATTCCTTATTATCAGCAAATAACACTCTTTGTTTCACACACACAACGCTACTTCCTTTTAACCTACCCAAAGCTAAAAATAGTAATAATTTGTTCATGGATAAAAACAAATATATATATATATATATAGTTTACGAAAAACTAAGTAATCCGTATGGGTAGACCCAAGGAGGATAAAATCCAGAGAGCTCAATGTAAATCAGAGATAATAATTTAAATAAAAACAGACCACTTTAAGGTTCCATATAATAAATTATTTCACCCTTTTAAAGGGCCACGGATCATCATCATAAGAGAAAAGATGTATACATTTACAGAACTTGAACGGAATAAGAATTTTGTGACGATGTTGATAATTACTTATATCTGTCTGGTTACCGCCTCCTAATTTTTAAAACTGTTCCTAGGAGACTCTCTCGGGACTATAAATACTCTGCGATAATTTTTTATCGCTCTCTTCAGATGTTATCCGCCAACATGTAACCTCTCGCGGAGAACGCGTCCCCTTTGGGAAATGCATGAACGATACATACACACAGACGTACGCACGCACATTCACTCACTACATATAATTTGGACCAAAACAGATTTCACATTCTTTTCTTACATACATCATTGTCTATGTCACTTGTATGCCTTTGTTGGTAATACATCATCATTTGTTTGTACATATATATTGGTTCTCGTCGTTTCTTTACATTTTTTTATGTGGACTCACATCCCCGAGTCTGCCATGTTTGTTGTGGGAAACACGTGTTTATCTCTCAACGCATACACCAGCCCGCAACACTGTTATCGCTCTTGATGGGGGTTTCCTTCCTAACTTTTTGTTTGAAGTGGTGTGGATTATGTCATTAATTTCTCTCCGAGTTACATCTGCTATTCATTTTAGTTGTTGCCGCTGTTGGATGTCATCAAGTGATGTGGTTTCTTTTATTTAGTACATTTGTATTTGTATACAATCGCTCGATCGTATACCTACCTATATTTACCCATTTGTTATATATATATATATATATATATATATATATATATATATATATATATATATACACGCACATATATATATATATATATATATATATATGCAAGCCTTTTGACCCAAGCCTTGTGAGTGAAATTGGGTACACGAAGCTCTTGGAGTCCGTCGATAGCTGTGCTAGCACGAAGCCACAAGTCATCGTGGCCGAGGGATTGAGTGGGCTGGCCATGTACAAATTGGTGATACCGCTAGATAACACACTCTCTCTCTCAGAAACTGTAACTAATGTCTGCACAGCATACTTGCAGTATAAACCACAGGTGAGCTCTGTGGGTGTTGAACAAACACAAATGGTTCTGAGCGAGGGTCTGCAATAGGGATTGGCTAGCCGCCCTAGTAGACGGGTATCCTCGAATACGAGGGGCCAGCTATTATTTTATATATATATATACATATATATATATATATATATATATATAGATAGATAGATAGATAGATAGATAGATAGATAGATAGATATCAAAGTGAACATAGAAGTCAACACTTAGAGGCGACAGTCTGTGTCATGCTAGACGCAATCGTCAGGCCTGACGATTGCATCTTGCATGAAACAGACTGTCGCCTCTAAATGTTGACTTCAATGATCACTTTTATATTTACACGCTCTATCTCTGATATTGAGCACTTTATCCAATAAATATAGCAGTTTTTAAGATTATATTTCTTCATATATATATATATATATATATATATATATATATCATTTGTTTGTACAAACAAATCATATATATATATATATATATATATATATATATATATATATATATATATATATAATCTTATTAATATAAGTAATTATACTCGTCTGGAAAAACCTTAGGTGGTTTGGCTTGTAAATGAATAAAGCAATACCTAAGGAAAAATAAAGAATAAAAAAAGAAAGAAATGTACTTCAGGCGAAAACAATCGTCCAGAATCCAAGCTTAGTGGGTGGTTTAGTCACATGGTCATGGTTGTTTTATGTTGGAGGGTATTTATATTCTGTTCTAATGTTACCTCTTTGGCCAGCGTACCCTGACGATCTGCGTAGGTGAAACCTAGGTAGGTTTTGCCTGGCTCTTTAGGTTCATAGTTATATATATATATATATATATATATGAAGAAATATAGTTTTAAGGTGTGCTATATTTATGAGATAAAGTGCTCGATATCAGAGATAGAGCGTATGTAAATATAAATATAAAACTGAACATTGAAGTCAGCCTGACGATTGCGTCCAGCATGAAACAGCCTATCGGCTCTGAGTGTTGATTTCAATGTTCACTTTATATATATATATATATATATATATATATATATATATATATATATATATATATATATTTAATAGGCCGACTAATAAAATTTGAAGAATCAAAAGCCAACAAAATGATACCAATTGTCAATAAAATTGATATTTATCATATATTATCCTTTTACCTTTTGATAACAAATATCAATCTTGTTGACAATAATGTTATCTTTTTGTCGGTCTTTTATCTTTCAGACTTTATTAACCGGTATCATCTGTATAGATATTTAATAACTATCTGGGAATGATCTTCGGTAAGCCGTTAATAGAAAGCAGAAGAAAAGACCGCGGAGTGAGCCTTATTTGGCGCCTAAATGAATCTCGTGTTCCCGAAGTTTTAGCATTGACTATGATAGGAAGGACTTGATTGCAAGAACTCTTCCAGCGATTCCATGGCTGGAGAATTCATGTAGCAACCCCTAGCGCCACACATTGTCAAATGGCTTTTGCGATAACTAAAATTGTAAAATTTACAAGGAATAAAGTGCCGCTGCTGACACTTGTGTTTGAACATAGATCGTCAGTGAACAAACACAGCCAATCTCATTATTAAACTATGTAGATCACGTGACCATAGAGGAAACGCATATATAGAGGAAGTCGCGTGATGTCTAATGTGTTTGCTATTCTTAGTCTATCCTCGATTACTTGAGAATCTCCATTTTTACTCTATTCTCTATACTATATCTCTATACGGAGTACTATTCCAGCAAGTACTATTAGTACGAGTATTATTCGAAGGAATTTTTTGCCAGTATGGTTCAACGGCGTTTCTATGGTTGTATCTGCAATTACAAAGTCTCTACTACAACGAGTATTACAGGAGTGACAACGAGTATTCGTTGACATCACAAAAATTAATATTGTGGGAGAGAATGTAGAGAAAATCTTTTCATATTTTCATGGTGGTTTGAAATTTCTTGCAATTTTATCAAGTTTTATCAAGACTTACAGCCTTCGTTCGCTCGAAAACATTTTTTTAACCATTGATCTGAAAAAAGTGTTTGCATACAACTGAGAAATTAGATATTTCTCAACGGGTCGGGCGACGTGCATAATATCTACATAAATATCTCGACCCGAGGAGGATAAAATTTGATATCAAATGAAGTCGTTTTGCTTTCAAAATTGAAACAAAACCATTTTGATAAATCGATAAATATTTCTGTGACGTCTTGTATTCTGGGCGCCAGTCTAATAATGATTTTGTATCCCCAGTCCACAATCTTCAAAGAAGGATGATCTCTGCCAAGACCCTCAGGCTTCACTTGCTCAAAGCCTTTTTCACCATTGATCTTAGGAAGCGGCTGAATACAGCTGATAGTTCAGATATTTCTGAACGGGTCTGGCACCATGCTGGACATCCAGATGCAAGTCTCGAGCTGACGAGGCTTTTTAAGATGAGCTATTATCCATTATATGACCCACACATCCATTCTTACATCTGGTAATCCCAAAGTGGTCACCCATATATGCATTGACCAGGCTCAATGTTGCTTAACTTCGGTGATCATAGAGTGAACTGGTGTTTCAATCTGACGTCGCTGTAAGCCTACCAGAGAAATAATGTATCAGATATTTTATTTGTCTTATTAACATTTTATTTACAACAAATTACACATCACTTATTTTAATTAACCACGTTACTTAGAATGATCACTTCGCTACTTATGTAAACGTAAACGGGGGCACCTCGAGGCGGGTGTAATGGTTAGCAAGCTTGTCTCGCAAGAACAATTACGACTGAGTAGTGAGTTTGATCCTCACTGGGTGCCCCTTACTTTCTGCCTTGTGCCACATCCAAGCTACGCTTGGAAAATCGCTATATAGGCCACCCCGAGGCGGTGTAATGGTTAGCAAGATTGTCTCGCTAGAACAATTAAGACTCCTCACTGGGTGGCCCCTACTTGTGCCACATCTAAGCTACGCTTGGAAAATCACTATGTAACCCTAAAAAGAACGATTTTATTTGGATTATATAATAGACAGATGGCTCCAAAAAGTTGCTGTCAATTATTTATAGCTAATTTGTTTAAATAATGCACTAACTATTGCTTGCGTCATGTGGCAATAATTGTAAGAAAAGTGATGCATTATAATAAGTAACCAAGTAATCGTTTTAAGTTTTCTGAATATTGGTGCCATATCTAATCTCGTGCCGAAGAAAGACGGCACGTTGCATAAGTAAAATATTATTTTGAATTGTTATGAAATGAATAAATTATAACTTTAAAATTTGTATCAAATTAGTTCCGTATCATTTTCTTTGAAGTGAAATTATCCCACAAAAATAAACTGACGATTGCTTTAAGGGCCGCCCCCAACTTATCCACCGCACATAACCAGCAGTTGTTTTGACCGTAGTGCGACTCATAAAGCCTTAAACACGGTAAATAATTTTTTTACTTGTAGTGTTCAGGGCTTCTGACTCACTTTCAAGCCCGTAGCCTCTGCTGCTGGGCATGGGAGGAAGCTCTCAGCACGCTAGATGCTGCTGCTGTGTTTTCTGTTGCAAGTAATCTTTTACAAGATTGTTACTTGTTCTATGCCCAGCCAGTTGTCCTTCTTCTAGACAGCTTGCCAATCAAGGCTGAAGAGTCCAGTACGCCTTCCTATTTAAGCTATTGCTGGGGGAAGAAGGGATTGATTTAAACCTTTCCCAAAGGTATTTGAGCGAAAGTAAATGTAACGATCTCGACTGGAATTCGAACTCAGTTCCATCATTCATTAACTTGAACATTTTATTTTAAGCGATCGGATGTCTAGCCACACTGATGAGCTGTGATACTGAGAAACAGTTTGTCTGTGAATGACGATATTAACTCTCGATAAAATAATTTAATCGGTCGATCACTGTGGGGAGTAAGGAACGAATTTGTAAACAGTCACTATTACTGCTGATAATTCAAGATTCTCCTAGCGATTGAGTTCTCTGAGTGACAGGGGTGTTTATGAAAAATAAATACGCAAAAATTCGCCTTACTCCCTGCCGGGCGTCGGGGTTAGAATCTCCGATTGATACCAAATCTGCTGGGTTTCAGTCTCGACCTGAAGCGATCTCATATCTAGCCACATTGATGAGCTGTGATATAGCGAAACAGTATGTCTGTAGATGACTATATATATAATTACTAAGCGTTATGTATATATATACAGGGTGTCCATAAAGTTCGTGTGAACTCTAAAAAATTTATAACTTTATTTGTATTTGTGATAGAAATAATTTGTAAAAAGGATTAAAAAGAATTAAATCTATATTTTTTAAGGTTTTATTGAAATTTTATTTAAGTTTCCACATGTCCTCCATCAATTAGCAATACAAAGGGTAATACGATTTTGCAGTTCACGGAAATCATTTGCCAACTGATTTACAGTAATGCCTGAAATCACATTAGTTATTTTAGCTATACTTAAAACTAGGTACATTAAACTTTATAACATTTTTTACAGATTATTTCTATCGCAAATACGAATAAAGTTATAATTTTTTTAAAGTGCACACGAACTTTATGGACACCCTGTGTGTATATATATATATATATATATATATATATATATATATATATATATATATATATATATAATGAAATGGACTAAGTTCGACAATTATTTTAATATATTTTCTGTTTATACGTCATTTTTATAGATACAATTATTTAAGTAAATGCTATGTTTATAATAAACGGTATTAATTAAATTTACCGGCGTGAATGTCCGAGAAATTTCGTAGAAAATATATGTCCTCCGACAGGGATCGAACCTGTAGCCTACACAGAACCGTCATATAGCCTGACGTGCTATACCATTTAGCTACAGAGGAAGCGGTTGGTTAGCAAAGTTAAATTACTGTTTTTAAACAACAAATTCCCCACGATTTTTCTCGAATGCTCATATCTCCCCGAAGCGTATCTTAACGTAAACAAATGGCATCATATATTATGAAATGGGGGTCCGGCAATTATTGTAAAATATTTTCTGTTTATATGTTATTTTTATAGATACAAATATTTAAGTAAATGCTCTGTTTATAATAATCAGTATTAAT
Source organism: Acanthosepion esculentum (assembly GCA_964036315.1). Lineage (NCBI taxonomy): Eukaryota > Metazoa > Mollusca > Cephalopoda > Sepiida > Sepiidae > Acanthosepion > Acanthosepion esculentum. Next base: position 18,374,830 of record OZ038507.1, read on the forward strand.
TACATTTACCGGCCTAAATGGCCGAGAAATTTCGTAGACAATATGTGTCGTGGAAATTTGTTTTTTAAAAGTAAATACTTTTACAAACTTGGGGGGGCGGGTTTCTCACACCAAAACAAGAAAAAAAAAAGAACTGTGTGGACATGCGGATCAACACTTTATGGCGATTGTCAGTTTGATAAAACAAGCGCTTTTCAGACCTGCAGACATTAACAGACAATCACTGTGCAGTGTTGATTCCTATGTCCTCATTGACTATATCTATGTATGCTTTATACTGAACCCACTTATCCCATAATTATAGCAAATAATCCAATCGTTCCTATCAAATCGTGAAATGAAGGTCGTTTTGAACGGGCTCGCTTCCAGATCTTTTCACACGAACACGGGTGTCTCCCAAGGCTCTATCCTGGGCTCTACGCTGTTTCCGATGTTCACCAACGATCTGAGGTAGACTGTTCTAGTTCCACGTGAAATAAAGGGTTCAGATCGACATTCCAACCACCTGAAGAAGGCCGGAGCGTACAACGGCCGAAACGTTGTAATAAATATGGCGACAAAGATGAGGACAATAGTCCGAATAATGTAAATAGTGTAAGATATTATTTAATTAAAAACAAAAAGCTTTTAATTGCTTTTACGAATAAAATGTACTGTGACCACTATAGTCTTACGAAAAAAATAATTAAATCAATAAAGAACTTTTACAAGAATTATAAACAGAATCATTTATAAACTTAAATGTTTTAAAATTTTATGTAATTTATACTGGATATATTAAATGTATTAAATGTAATATATACTGGATATATTAAATGTATTAAATGTAATATATATTGGATGTATTAAATGTAATAGATACTGGATATATTAAATGTATTAAATGTAATATATATTGGATATATTAAATGTAATCTATTAGCTTGAAGTTAAATATAGAGAAAAGCTTCAAGAAAGATTTTTCATTTTTAAAATTCATTTTAAACCTTAGGTATGGATCTTTGGTTTTTGAGGTACTTATATATATATATATATATATATATATATATATATATATATATATATATATATATATATATATATATATATATAATAGGATAAGGGACAAATATGAAACTTTTATAAATGTAACATGTTTCGCTTTTATTAACGCTTCATCAGAAAATGAAATATGCCGGAAAAAAGAAAAGCCTCATACTTTTAGGGTGCTTTTTCTCATTGGTTTAGCAAACCTCACGCGTATCTGTCCTGTCAAGTCTCTTTAACCATTGCAAAACAAATAATTTCCCTTTCTCCTCCATATTTCATATTCTCATGAAGCTTTAATTAAATCGAAACTTGTTAAATTTATGAACTTAAGCTATGTGTTCCGTATCCTATCGGATTCCAATCTATCCATATATATATATATGTGTGTGTGTGTGTGTTGTTTAATAGATACAGTATATTTCCGTAAATGCTCTGTTTTTTAAATAAACAGTATTAATTGCATTTACCGGTCTGAATGTTTCAAGAAAATATGCGTTCTCCGACTGGAATCGAACCTGTGTCCTAGGCTGAACCGTCAATTTATCCGACGCGCTATATCACTCAGCTACAGAGAAGCGTCTGTTTAGCAAAGTCCAAATTACTGCTTTTAAGCAACAAACCCTTACCCTAAGTCTAGCACGTCAGATCAATTGTCGGAGAACGCATATTTTTTTTACGAAATTTCTCGTACATACAACCTGGTAAATATAATTAATACTGTTTAGTAAAAACAAAAAAGAAACAAAGCATTTACTTAAATAAATTGTACCTATGAAATAACGAATAAACAGGAGATATATTAAATAATTATCAGATTTGTGAGAAAGGGTAAAAAGTCGTTTCATGATAGTCTCAAGCCCATTACTGCTAAGAGAAGATCAAAAAATCCCAGGCCGAAATTAGCGCTCGATTAATTGGTTCCATTTTTTGCCTAGATAACTATTTCGCACCTTTCTCTTTATCAATATATACACCGTTGGGCAAATTAATTGAAACGACCGCTTAAGTTTCCTTTCATTCAACACACGGTCAGTCTCAGACTCACTGGGGTGACAGGGTGTAATCGATTTCTGTTTTTTCCTCAGATTGGGTCATTTGGAGTGATGTGCAGTAATATGAATCTATTTTCGGCGTGTATCATGAAATTTATTTGCCCTTGAAAAATATTGCGTCATCTGTGATTGCAGCAGAATTTTATCACACCCAGACACTATTGTCTCGACTAACGATTAGTTGACCTACGGCTATTGTCTGCGATGGACGTTACTCCAAGAAAGCGTACGAAAATTGTGACGTTGCACGAACACACTGGCAATCCTTACCAGTGAGCAAATCAAAATACTATAGACTGGCCCGGAAACTCTCCTGATTTAAATCCAATCGAGAATCTGTGGTCAATCTTCGAGGAACGACTTCGTGGAATGGACAAACGAATTACTAACATGTGCACTGGGTCATGTTTCATTAGGAAAATACGAAAAAAAGGAAATAATAACCGAATTATTCGTTTTGTTTCAATTAATTTACACAAGGGTTTACATAAATTATCTGTGCGACTTCCACAGTTTATTGTAGCCATTCGATTTAATATTCATCAATACAATTCTTTGCATGTTAAAGAAATGTTATTGAAGATTTAATTTATATACATGTTTTGCTTTTTTAATTCGCTTTTGTTTGTCTTATTAGGTAGATGTAAAAAATCCATATTATTCATCTTTGACTTTTACTGAAAATGACAGCACCACACTAGAAAGTGCAATCTGTGTGCTGGTTCACAGAGACCAAATATATATACATATATATATATATATATATATATATATATATATATGTGTGTGTGTGTGTGTGTGTGTGTGTGTGTGTGTGTGTGTGTGTGTGTGTAATATGGATAAAACAACTGAAAAGTTGCAAATTAAAAGAAAAAAATTATATATATTACAATGAATTATTCATACAAAAATGAGTAATGTTAATGACATAAAATGACGAAATCCCTTCGCTAACAAAATTTTAAAATGCATTAACCCGCTAACCACTCGATGAATGTTATGATCCTTGTTTGTTTTTTCTTAAATTATAAACTGTATTATGTCTTAATAGATTCGTAATAGTTTCCATGCCTGATGATGACCGGAGGACCCGTCGAAAGTACTTGCATATTTAAGGAAGATCTAATATAGTTTATAATTTTAAAAAACAAGGATCATAACATTCATCGAGTAATTAGTAGGTGAATACATCTTTAAAATTTAGTTAGCGAAGTGAATTCGCTATTTTATATCATTAACTTTACTAATTTACTTTTTGTATGAATGATTCATTGTAATATAAATTAAACTGCACTACATATTTTATATATATATATATATATATATATATATATATATATATATATATATATAGATAGATAGATAGATAGATAGATGTGAGGTTTTAATATTTTTACACCTTTATAATTAGATATTATATCTTCCTGATATTTGTCATGTCACCCTCTGATGGTCTAAAATTTCTCCGCTCCCCCACTAACCCTCATCTGACTCATGGTAAAATAGTTAATAATAATGTTAATAATAATTAAAGACGTTCGTGAATAAAAGAGAAAGGCCCAGTTTACCATTCCACCTCGCGGGAACTAGTCCCAACAACAAAAGACGTTCTTCGATACCTCCATTTTATTCCTTGCGCCGCTAATGCAACTCGCGGCTCTCTGCCCTTTCCTCTCCTTTTCTATTTTCGCAATTTACCACTTTTGACCCATCGCCCCACACCGGTCCCCGTTTTCCTTTCTTTTCTTTTACAACCCCGCCCCGCCGCCGAAGCCCCGAACCACGGTCTCCCTGCAACTCGTTACCTGTCTCTGTTTGTTAGTCTCCGCTTTTCGAGATTTCACTGTCAATTCATCTTCTTTATATGCAAATCCGATAAGGCGGAGGAAAATAAAGATGGAGCGGGTGGCACGGAAAAGATGCGCGGGGGGGGGGGGGGTCGATTCGCCATGTGAAAGCCATCTTGTTAACCTTCAGGTCAGGGAATTTCTGGCCCAACAATCTTGAGCTCTATTCCATCGATTTGTTTATTTATTTCCCACCCCCAATTTTTTATTTTTATTTTTATTTTTCATCTCACATTTCGTTCTTTGTTGCTATTTGCTTGCTTCAGTAAATTTTCCTTCTTTTTTTTTTTTTTTTTTTTTAAATCTTTCTTCATTAATTTCATTTTTACACTGATTTTTTTTTTCTTTTTATCGTTTTATTTTTCATTCAACTTTTTCTTCCTTTTTGTTCGTTCTGGTTTTTTTTTGGGAGGGGGTACTTTATTTTCAGTCCCCCCCCTCACTTTATTTTTCATTACTTCTTTTGCTCTTTGTGTCTTTTGGCGTTACTTGTTTTGTTTTGTTTTGATTTTTTTTTCTTCATTTTCTTTCCTTTGTTTTTTTTTTATATCATCTTTTCTTAAATTTTATTCCTACATTAATTTCTCATTCACAATTTTTCTTTTGCATTCTTTCTTCCTTTCTTTTCGTTCTCTCTTTTTCTTTTCTTTCTTTTTTTTTACATTCATTTAATCATTCGTTTCATTCTTCGTCCGACTTTGTCACTCTTTTCTTTCCTACTTCCTTCATTTTTCTTTTTAACCTCCTTTTAGTATTTCTCTTCGTTCCTCCCATATTTTTTTTATTCCAATCTCTCATTCTTTGTCGCTGTCTTGACTTCTTTTTTTAAAGCTGATATATTTAATCAAGTACATTCTTACTTTTCAAATAGCAACATTTCTTACATGCATCTGGATATCTATCAATATATCTATTGGGCAGCTCGACGTGGTGTAATGGCTAGAAAGCTTGCCTTGCTAGATCAATTATGATTCAATAGTGATTTCGATTCTCGCTGGGTGTTCCAAACTTTCGGCCTTGTGCCACGTCTAAACTGTGCTTAGTCTCTCTCTCTATATTTATATATATTTTTGAATTGGACAAAGTCCGACAATTTTTTTAAAGACATTTATGATATGTTTAACGTTCTTTTTATAGATACAAGTTTTTAAGCAAATGCTCTGTTTTATAATAAACAGTATTAAATAACATTTACCGGCCTGAATGAAACAGAGCATTTGCTTAAATGCTTGTATCTATAAAATTATGAAAATTTATCGGACATTCAGGCCGGTAAATGTTATTTAATACTGTTTATTATAAAACAGAGCATTTGCTTAAATACTTGTATCTATAAAAAGAACGTTAAATATATCATAAATGTCTTTAAATATATTTATATACAGTGTAACCCGGATATAAGAGAGTTGTCGGGACCGGAGAAGAAGTCGCTTATATCCGGGTTTCTCTTATATCCGGGTTTTGTATATTTTGTTTTATTAACACAGGCTCTAATTTTGGACCAGAGAAAATCTCTCTTATATCCGGGTTTCTCTTATATCCGGGTCTCTTATATCCGGGTTACACTGTATATATATATATATAAGATAACGATATACAAATTTGTATATATCAAGAACAATATTTAGGGGAAAATGTATGACAAAAAGGGAAAAGTTTTCTTGTGACGCACCCAAATTTATTATGTTGGTGCGATAACGCATGCGCACGAATGGAGGATGATGGGAATTTTAAAAATAATTTCTTCTTTTACGGGAGTCTATGATCTAACTGATTTATTTTGATTTTTTTTTCTTTTTGTTATGAAACTAAATGAAATTGGCCAGATTATATATCCCTGCTAAAAAAAAAATGAATTAAATTAAAATTTCCCAGCATGCCCCATTCATGCGCATGTGTACTGGCGCCAACGTAACAAATTTAGTACGATGAAGTCCTAAAGGACGAATCGCGTCACACGAAAACTTTTTCCCACTTTGTCATACATTTTCCCTAATATATATATATATATATATATATATATATATATATATATATATATATATACATATATATATATATATATATATATATATATATATATATATATATATATATATATATATATATATATATATAGTGCTCAATTGGAAAGACATAGTGGGGCTGAGACAAAATGATTTTAACCTGTTCTAGCTGAATAACGCAAAGTTTTTGGCCAGTGATTTTTACGACGTATGTCAAAATGGCTAAACGTCTTATCTGGAAAAATAGAAACTCAATTATTTTAGTGTTTTTTTAGATATTTAACATTTTGTGAGATGGACATTTATGCTGTTATACGATTTTTACAATTTTTCTGTTACTCTCGATATATACATAAATACATACATACATATATATATATATATATATATATATATATATATATATATATATATATATATATATATATATATATACATACATATATATATATATATCCGGGTTACACTATATATATATATATATACATACATACATATATATATATATATATATATATATATATATATATATATATATATATATATATATATATATATATATACAGTGTAATCCGGATATAAGACACCCGGATATAAGACACCCGGATATAAGAGACGACTTCTCCGGTCCCGACAACTCTCTTATATCCCGGTTACACTGTATATATATATAATTGTTTATTTAAAAATTATAACATAAATATGGTATAAAATCACTACAAAAATAGCCATTTTGTTTCAACACCTCCGGAGTCTTATCAAGTGATGATGTTGAATGTAGAATAAAGGGTTTTAAAAGTTTCAAATAAATTAACGATCCTTCGCAAGGGGAAACACTGTTACATAAGCAGGAATGACCAATCAAAATACAAGTACACGGGAATTAAAAAAACTTGACAACGAAGTAAGGTTATAATAGCTATTAAAAGCTTTAAAGTTGGGGTTTTACTAAAATAGAATTTATTCTAACCAATAAGTATTAAATTATATGATAAAATTTGATATTAAAATTAAAGGTAACAAATTACCAATTTTAAAATCTAAATTTAATCTCTATTAAGTTTAAAATTATAAAACTACTGATGAGAAAAGAAAAAATACATATGTTATTCAATTTATTTTATTTTTTCATTGAAATTACGTTAGAACAGACGCTAATTTCAACTGGTCTTCCCGACAAAAATGTATACATTTTAATTCCAAGTGTATGAATAGGGTGTTCACCTCTCGCGTAAAACAATATACACACTCAGATTATAATACATAAGCACCCAGACATATTTAGATATATACACACACAAAATAGGTGACGAGACATGAGACATCTCGACGGCACTTTTATATATTAAAAAAAAAAAAAAAAACGAACACATACATACACAATTAAATGTGCATGCATTTTCTATACACACAGACATCGATAAATACACATCCACATACATACATACATACATACATACACAATTAAATATGCATATGTAAGTATAAACACATCAACCAACACAGCGAGGTAAAAAATATAAACAAACCAATATAAATGTATATATACATACATGCACATATATACAAAAACACATATACATACATATACACATAGACACATACATACATACATATGCATAAACATATGCATGTATACAGATACGTATATAAATTAAACACACAAATATACATATATACCAACGCATATACAAACACACGTATATACAAAAAAAAATTACAAACGTAAATTCAACATACACCTATATAAATATATATAAGCACATACAAATCCAAACACACACACACACATATATATATATATATATATATACATATACATACCCATACACATATATATATATATATATATATATATATATACACCCATACACATACATACATATACACTCACATACACATATATATACATATATATATACATATATATATATATATATATAATAAAATAGGCAGCATATATTTACATTACAAAGAGTCAATCATACCTTGAATCAATCAGCAATATGATATATATAATGTTTATGTACCATATAACCGTTAACAAATAGCTCATACTTAAAAACATCTTTCGGTTGGATAAACACATTTAAATCGTCTCCCAGTTTTGATTCTGATGGAAAATAAAATCAGAAGATGGATTGGGCGAAGCATTCGAAAGTACTAGCAGAAATAAAAAAAATACACCATATCCATTTTATTTATTTATGAGGATCATTCGGAGGATTATCAGTAGTGTAATGCTTATGTTTATGTCTACTAGCGAAGTGATTTCGCCAATAATCGCATTCACATTGCTGATTGATTCAAGGTATGATTGACTCTTTGTAATATATATATATATATATATATATATATATATATATATATATATATATATATATATATATATATATATAAAGAAGAGGTTATAGTTGTTCCAACGAGAAAAAAAGTGTATATTTTAAAGAGAAGATGGAAGCTGCAAACGTTTTTGGCTTTAATGTGGATTTTTCTTGGACTTGAAAAAAAATTGGGTTACTACTATACACAAAGGACAATGGTTAAACATCGGAAAACATAAGGAAAATTAATTCCTTTTAATAATATATGGAAATAATCACTCTTTGCCTGAAGAAGGTCACGAGATCAGATACCCGTGTAGCAAAGATATGGAAAATAAAGTTCACTATATATATTTAGTAAAATCCACAAACATTTGCGGCTTCTCTCTTCTCTTTAATATATATATATATATATATATATATACATTGATTCTGATGGATAATAAAGCCTGATGATGATGACGTGAAGCATTCGAAAGTACTAGCAGAAATAAAAAATAAAAAATACACTATATCCATTTTATTTAATTATCAGGATCTCATCATTCGGAGGATTATCAGTAGTGGAATGCTTATGTTTATGTCTACTAGCGAAGTGATTTCGCCAATAATCGCATACACATTGCTGATTGATTCAAGGTATGATTGACTCTTTGTAATATATATATATATACATATATACAAACACATATACATATACACACATAAAAATAGGAATATATATATACACAGAAACCTACAAATATTCTAACAATATTATCTTATTGACGATAAAATATAGTAAAAGTATATAATTATTTTTTTAAAGTAATCACACACAGTTGTTGATTAATTCTATAAGCAATAAAAATCCTTATCCAACAAATATATCCAACTTATATATATATATATATATATATATATATATATATATATATATATATATATATATATATGGGTTACATTAAATATGACTGACAAAGTACTATAATTAGGCTATTTTATTATATTTTTACTTGTATGCTTACAAGAGCGTTCTTTTTGGGACATTGAATGTGTAAGAACTGACTTTCAAATGATGTTTGGGCGCGAGCGTTTTCGGGTAATCTATTAGACATTATCGAGGATGTTTTTCTTTGTATTAACATATAGATTGTGATCGTAATTGTTATTATTAAGGCTTCCATTATTTTTAATCGTTTTCCCCAGTTAAATATGTGTATTATGCTGGTGTTTTCTACGAGTCCCTTGCGGATAGAGATTGGTTGTTCCCCATTTACATAATTACCCACAATGCACCACTGACCCATCTATATCAATAGTCATGGAAAAATCCAACATTCGCGGCCTGACGATGGTGTCTAGCATGAAACAGCCTGTCGCCTCTGAGTGTTGACTTCAATGTTCACTTTCATATTTATATATCTAGCTATCTATCTGTATATATATATATATATATATATATATATATATATATATATATATATATATATATATATATATACACATATATATATAGATAGATAGATAGGTAGATAGATAGATGTCTTCAAGGAGAATGATATGGCCTGTCCAGTGATGCCTACGTTGATGAATTTGTAATCATTGCAATGCGGCTTTTGAAAACCATGGTGTCTGGATCGTGGGATCTCCAGTATATATATAAATTTATATATATATATATATATATATATATATATATATATATATATATATATATATATATATATATATATGCACATTTCATGAAAAACGACTGACAAGGTGCTTTTATTTAGTTTTTTACATAATTTCTCGTGCGATCTAATAATCTTTTTCTTTTCAGATGATAAATTATATAAAAACTGTCCGAATGTTCTTTTTATCTTTATCTAATTCTAACAGTTGAAATATAATCCTTGAAAATGGTTAAATGTATAGCCGAAAGCGCTCGGATAAAAAGAACATTCGGACAGTTTTTATATAATTTATCATCTGAAAAGAAAAACATTATTAGATCGCACGAGAAATTATATAAAAATCTAAATAAAAGCACCTTGTCAGTCGTTTTTAATGAAATGTTCATGAAAGAAGAATTGCTGCCTAAACACACAAATATATATATATATATATATATATATATATATATAGAGAGAGAGAGAGAGAGAGAGAGAGAGAGAGAGAGAGAGAGATATATATATATATATATATATATATATATATATATATATATATATATATATAGATATATATATATAATGGCTGGCTACTCGGTTCCAAGTGCTCCCATCTGCCAGGGCGGCTAACAAACCACCATTACTGACACCTATCCAACCCACCTGTAGTTTTATACTGCAACTATGCTGAATGGAGCAGATCTTAATTACAGTTTCTGGGAGTGTGCGCATAATCTGGTGGCATTATTATTTTTTTATTTTCTAATGGGTAACCAGCACAGTCAAATCCTCGGTCCCGATGACTTGTAACAACCATCGACGTATGAGTTCCGTCTACCCAAATTCACTGGTATGGTTTTCAGGCATTTTACAAGGGTGCCGCCCACTATCTCATGGTCAGAAGCGAAGGTTCTAAATACTCTGCATGTGTCCATATGCCCGGCATACATACATACATGCATACAAACATACATGCATACATACATGAAGAGCTACATGCATGCATACATACATACATCCATAGATGCATAACTACATAGATGCATATATACACATATGCATACATACATGCACACATACATGCATACATACACATATTAATACATACATGCATACGAAAATGTATACATACACATGTAAATACATATATGCATACATACATGCATGCATACATACACCTATAAATACATACCTGCATACATACATGCATACATACACATATGAATACATACCTGCATACATACATATATGCATACGTACACATATGAATACATACATGCATACATATATGCATACATACACTTATGAATACATACATGCATACATACACAGATTAATACATACATGCATACATACATACATCCATATACATATTAATACATAGATGCATGCATACATGCATACATACACATATGAATACATACATGCATGCATACATACATATATACATACACATACGAATACATACATGGAAGCTTACATACGCATATGAATACATACATGCATACATATATACATTCATGGCTACATACATGCATATAAACATACTTGCATACATATGTGCATGCACACGTATATACATGCATGCACACATACATGCATACATATATACAATCGTGCATAGATGCATACATACATAATGGCTGGCCACTTGCATCCGAGGATGCTGGTCTTCTAGGGCGGCTACCTAATCCTTATAGCAGACGCCCACTCGTTTGTTTTTTGGTCAACGCCCACAGAGCCCACCTGTTGTTTATACTGGAACTAGGCTGTGCGAACCTTAGTTGCAGTTTGATCAACAATCTGAACGAGGCCAGCACGCTGAAACCCTCGGTCACGATGACTTGTGACTTTGTGCTAGGGTTCCGTCTACTCACAAGACTTGGGTCAACACAATGGTATGATTTTCAGGCACTCTCCCAAGGTGCCGCACGTTGGATCGCCTCCTCCAGACCGATATCATCGGGAAGTCATCTTCCTGACAAATCGACTCTGGTTGAGATTCGAACCCAGGCCTCGTGCTCTGAAAGCGAACGTTCTAACCACTCAGCCCATACATACATATATACATTCATAATAATAGCTGGCAACTCGTATTCGAGGATAACCCTATTGCAGACGTTCGCTCAGGTACATTTGTGTTTGTTAAACAGACCCACAGAGCCCACGGGTGGTTTATACTGCAACTACGCTGAGCAGACCTTAGTTACAGTTTCTGGGACTGAGCGTGTTATCTACCATGATCAACAATCTAAACAAGGCCAGCACACTCAAACCCTCGGTCACGATGACTTGTGACTACTTGCTAGCCAAAAGACTTGGGTCAACCCGTGGTATGGTTTTCAGGCACTTTCCATAGGTGCCGCACGCTGATCGATAACATCAGGAAGTCTCCTTCCTGACAAATCGACCATGGTGAGATTCGAACACGGATCTCATAGTTAGAAAGCGGGCATTCTAAGCACTTGGCCATACATACATACATACATACATACATACATACATACATACATACATACATACATACATACAAGATTGTTGTTTCAACACAACGAACATGAGCCTCACTGACCTTTTAACATAATTGGTTATTGCCGCTCATGAGAAAGCTAAAACTAGTAAGTTGCATGCTTTTGACAAGGTCGTATCGTTTCTTTCTGTTCTTCGTCGGGGTTTAGGGTCCTTCTGCGCCTTCAGGTGTCTTGTGAGGCCAGGTCGACTCTTGCAGACCTTTCCGCACTCTTCACATGTCAGATGATTGTCGTCAAGGAACGTCTCGTAGTTGATTAATGGTCTGTCAGCATGGCTACGTCGATGACTGGCTCGGCAGGATGACAGTCAGTCTCGCCCACACTCCGGGAAGACAACAGTGGCATACATACATTCATACACAGAAACATGTTAGCAATAGATCGCAATCGTTAGGAGGATAAATCGGCAGAAATTCAGAGATAACGTCCCTTGAGGGATTAAAAAAAAAGTCATATGATGAGAACAACAAAGTTCTGGGGACAAAGTGAAGGATTTCTTTGAAAATCCCCTTCCAGGATTACCGTATTCGACAGCCACCTGAAGAAATAGAATATTTACATCTTGATATACAGGGTAACGTGGGTCACAAAGTACACCCTTGTGCAAATTAATTGAAACAACCGCTTTAGTTTCCTTTCTTTCATCATACGGTCAGTTTTAGACCCACTGGAGTGACAGGTATAATAGATTCCTAGTTTTTCTTCAGATTAAGTCATTTGCCGTGATGTGCAGTATTATGAATCTATTTTCGGTGTGTATGATGAAATTAAATTTTCATCACGTCCAGACACTATTGTCTCGACTGTCAATTAGTTGTCCTACGGGCCATTGTCGATGGACGTTACTCCAAGGAAGCGTAGGAAAACTGTAACGCTGCAGAAACACACTGGCAAGCCTTCCCTTTGAGCAAATCAAAGTACTATCGACTGGCTTGGAAACTTTCCCGATTTAAATCCAATCGAGAATCTGTTATCAATCTGCAACGAACGACTTCGTGAAATGGACCTACGAAGTACTAATATGTGCACTGGGTCATGTTTCATTGGGAAAATACGAAAAAAGTAAATAATAACTGAATTATTCGTTTTGCTTTAATTAATTTACACAAGTGTGTAAAACCTTTTCTCAAATTACCATACCGATCATATAATTAAAGCTAGGCATGGTTATTTAAGCTGTGCATGAACATGAGAATTAAGTATTGCGATGAGGAGCTATTCTGGATGTCATTTCAGTTTAAGGACTTAACGTAAGAAAAATGAAAATTGTATAATGTTACTTTTTTTTTACCCCACTAGTGAGGCATAAAGTAACAGATAGTGAGGCACAATGTAAAATACTGAGGTGAATTTTAATAACAAAAATTAGGACAATGAAACCACTCTGAGACCTGATTTAAGCTTCAAATCCAATTGTAAACAGTCTAAAAAATGATAAAACTGTCTTACAATAATACACAATATACAAAATAAATGAAATTCTACAGACATGTGTCGATTTTAGATATTCTGTTCGTTTTGTTTGTTTTTCGTTGCTATCCAAACGATGAGGCGACAACAGGGTAGCATCATTGAAGAGAAAATAACACAAGCGGGCATTACGGTGTGAAATAATACTTTCACCCCTAAATCTGCGTGTTACTTTTTACTACGTGTTACTTTTTACATGTTCCTATATTCACTCTTATAAATGTTTCTAATATATAAAATTGCAGTGTTATCATTTATTTTAGAAAAACAGAAATCTTTGACGAAATATAAAATCATTAGAAAAAAGAATAATACTCCGAGATTGTCTTATTTCCGTGTGTATAATACCTCTTCAGCAAAATATATATAATAAGTCCCCGTTTTTCTGAACCAAAAAACGGTGAATAAATTACATCCTTGAGTATAATACGCCCACGTGTTTCTGGTGCTAAAAAAAGGGAATAAATTACATCCTTGGGTATAATACGCCCATGTGTTTATGATGCTAAAAAAAGGGAATAAATTGCATACTTGAGTATAATACGCCCACGTGTTTCTAAAGCTAAAAACGGTGAATAAATTACATACTTGGGTATAATACGCCCACGTGTTTAGATGCTAAAAAAACGGGAATGAATTACATACTTGAGTATAATACGTCCACGTGTTTCTAAAGCTGAAAACGGAGAATAAATTACATACTTGAGTATAATACGCCCACGTGTTTAGATGCTAAGAAAACGGGAATAAATTACATACTTGAGTATAATACGCCCACATGTTTCTGATGCTAAAAAAACGGGAATAAATTACATCCTTGAGTATAATACGCCCACGTGTTTCTGATGCTAAAAAAACGGGAATAAATTACATCCTTGAGTATAATACGCCCACGTGTTTCTGATGCTAGAAAAACGGGAATAAATTACATCCTTGAGTATAATACGCCCACGTGTTTCTGATGCTAGAAAAACGGGAATAAATTACATCCTTGAGTATAATATTTGCCACATCTCCGCACTGAGACGTGATATGACACAAATTCGGTTTTACGATGGGGAACCCGGCCACGTACACCCATGCCAGGGCCCAAAATTGCCCAGTCTCCGCGAATGTCTCTATGACTACCGCCTCATCTCTAATGCAATGAGTGGGTGATCAGCTGCGGACAGCTTTTGACTGGGACCGGGCACCTCTCAGTATTTTTTTTTTTATCAGCTGCGTCTCTGTCCGCAGACAGCGACACAACGGAGCCGCACTCTACCCGAAGACAGAGACGCAACTGCGAGATGATAAACCCTATCCGGTATGTGCTAGGTAAGTACATCCTTGAGTATAATATGACTCCGTTATATAGCCATTCCTATATACAGGGTCCCGAAAATTTCGTCACCCCTACATGATATAATTTTCTATTTCAACGCATTGTAGGGTATTATCAAGGAGAGAGTTTTACATGAACGATACTTGAATACCCATCAGTTGAATGACGCCATTCGGAGAGCCTTTGCAACAATCAACGAAGCACAACTTCGTAAAATATCAGACAGGACATAGCGCCTCATCATTTTGTGCCATGAAAATGGTGTTCATACAGACCTTCTCAATGTATGACAGTGTTAATGAAAGTGAATAAACTGAATTCAGTACATGTGCTTTGTATTACCATATTACTTTTTCTTCTATTGTTATCATTACTTTTGGTAGGGGCTGACAAAACTTTTGGATCACCATGTACACCCCCCCCCAATGCTCTTCTAGCAGGCACTTGTTTAATCCATTTAGTGGTATTGTAAGAATTTCTTTCATGAGGAATTCTTATTTTTTTTCTTGTTATGCTGGTATTTATCAGGCTAATTTTTCATTGAAATTCTTTTTAATTATATCAAGAATTTTTAATTTTGTCCATTGTAAATTTTTGTCTGATCTTTGTATAATTTTCCAGTTTGCCTATTTCTTCTATGTGCTCTGTCCCTTCAAGATGTTGGCATTCATGGCTCTCCACGGTTTCCTTTTCTTTGTAGCTCTTAATAAATTACATATTTTTGTTATCTCTCCTAAGCACTGTTCTGCCACCTCTGTACTTAAGCTTCCTAGGGAGGTTATGCATTGTTTTCCTCTGTCCCTTCAATCTATCCTATGTGTATCAAATTTTCCCTGATTCCTTCCTCATTATTTCAACTCTCTCTTCCTGATGTGAAGTGTAAGTGTCCTTCTTGTTTCTATTAGTCTATGGTATTCTCAACATATTTCTGTAGAACTAGATTTCATACAGATTATGGCACCGCATCATTTTGTGCCATGAAAATGGCGTTCATACAGACCTTCTCAATGTATGACAGTGTTAATGAAAGTGAATAAACTGAATTCAGTACATGTGCTTTGTATTACCATATTACTTTTTCTTCTATTGTTATCATTACTTTTTGCAACGGGTAGCAAGACTTTCGGACTACATTGTATTTTTTTTTAATCGGTAGCACCCCATGCAAAGCACTAATGTAACTAAAACTCAAGGAGTTACACTGTGTGGAGGAATTAGGAACAGAAACAACACTTACTTGGGTAAGACTATCAACTATGTCCGTCAGCAAGGCTTCTGATCAGTAGGTTTTGAGGAGAGTGGAATACCTCTTAATTGCTGGTGTTCCCAGTTCCAGCGGGACTCGAGGTGGTAGCACCTGTTAGGGTCCCATATATGAGTAAATAGTCAACCCCTAAGCCGGGGTCAGACACTATAAAAATGTAAAAATAGATTTTAATATCAGAAATACTTGTTTGTAAAAAATTATTACCAGTAATAATTTTTGAAAAAAATATTACCAGCAACACATTTTTGAAAAAAAAAATATTACCAGCAATACTTTTTTTGAAAAAAATATTACCAGCAATAATTTTTTTTGAAAAAAAAATATTACCAGCAATAATTTTTTTTGAAAAAAAATATTACCAGCAATACTTTTTGGGGAAAAGTATTATTAGCAACAAAAAAAATTGTCGGCATTAAATAGCCCATTCAGGTTGATATACCGTAAAAAAAAGCCCCAAAAAACAACCAAACCAGAAACAATAATGATGAGCAGAAAGAGAAAAGAGTAATCAGAAGGACAGTAGATAGCGATTGACATTGCATTTAAATTTTTGCAGATTAAAGTTGGCTGGAAAGCATGGAACCCGAAGGGAGTAACAAGCGAAAGGTGACAGAAAAGAATCTGTTAACATAGAAGTTACCACTATATCTAGGCAACTCAACTGTCAGTTGATGCGATCTTGACGCCAGTCTGGTACTGTGATTAAATTCATGCAGTTTAGGTACAAAAGTGAAAATCTCATCCGAACAATTACCATGAAAGTATTTATAGAAAAGGCACATAGTGGCAACCTTACGGTGGTGGGAAATTGACTGGAACCGATCAGCCAGATCAGGACTAATAATATTGCAGATTCTTTTTTGGATATTATCAAGAAGCTCGAGGTAAATATCAGGGGCACTGGACCATATACAACAGCAATAGTAAAAATAAAAATAATAAATGATTAAAAACATAAAATAATAAATAACTAAAAAAATAAAAATAATAAATGACTAAAAAAAGTAAAAATAAAATAATAAATGACTAAAACATAAGACAAAAATAATAAATTACTACAACAAAAATAAAAATAAAAATGACTAAAAAAACTAAAACTAAAAATAATACATGGCTAAACAATTATAATAAAAAGTAATAAATGACTAAAAATAAAAATAATAAATGACTAAAAAAATTTAAAAAATAAATGACTAAAAAATAAAATAAAAATAATAAATTACTACAACAAAAATAAAAATAAAAAAATGACTAAAAAATAAATAATAAATGCCTAAACAATAAAATAAAAAGTAATAAATTAATGAAAAAAATAAAACTAATAAATGACTAAAAAAATATAAATGAAAAAAATTTAATAAAAAGAAAGTAAAAAAAAAAAAACAAAGTTAACGCAAAATTTAAAATAAAGTCCAATAAAATGTCCTGAAGATAATAAATCGTAACAGTAATAGCGAAAAAAGAAGACAAAGAAGCCTGAAATTTCGACTGAAAAAGCAAGAAAAATTGCGACAGATGTTATGGCGGACTTCATATTCCGTTTCAACTTTAAATCCCTCGCTGTGAAAAAAAAAAAAAACGTAGACGAAAGACAAAACAAAAAGAAAACTGCCTTCCATATTTTTTCGTTTCTCCCGCTTTTTCCCAAACACCTCTCCCCTATATTTTTCCTTTCGTCGTTTTCTTATTGTCGTTTGTTTTGACGTACGAGGATCCGAAGGGTTTCGTTTTGTCATTTTTTTTTTTTTTTTTTTTTTTTTCTCGATCTGCCTCGTTAAAAATGGTCGATTTCTTTCCCTATAAACCCAAGGAGGTGAATTTGATAAAAAAAAAAGTTTCCGCACGACACATAGAGACAGATATTATGTACTTAATGTATTTTCCTGTGTATAATAAGACAAATTTTGAATGAAAATTAAAAGGCAATAAAAAGGGGTGCGTATTATACACAAGTACACGGTCATCTTGTTTAATTTGGTGAATGCTGCGATAATCCTTGCTTTCAGTTCATCTTTGGTGTTACAAGGAGTTTTGTTGGTCTCTCGCCCAACTGCGCCCCATACATAATAATCAAGGGGGAGTTAGGGGGCCAGATTTAAATGCTGATGTGGTTGCGTAAAATGTCTGACAGCCATAACTGGGTTCTCCTGCTTGTGCGGCATTGAGTTATGAAGCTTAAAGTTTATGATGGACGCTGTTAAATGTACAATCCAAGATACAATCGAAAAACACTTTTACAATTTTTGCCACGTATCCTGTCTCAGCAACGCGACTACAAACAGCAGCAAAGGTCGGATGACTCGGCTCTCTTCAGTCTGGAAACGCAATCTGATACAGCCGCGCAGCCTCGCGTCCATTACCATTCGCGCGGCCGTATGTAAAAATCATATCTACCTGCTCATGATATGAATATCCTGCCATTGTTAAACGGAACACTTTTCAGTTAACTCGCTACTACACATGTTAAATGTTGAAGAAAAACTAGCCACAAATGTACACGAATGATATATATATATATGTATGTATGTATTTTTGATATATATATATATATATATATATATATATATATATATATATATATATATGAGATGTCTCAAAAATACGTTTAAAAACTTTGGAGGCGGGCTCCTCACACACACACACACACACACACACACACACACACACACACACATATATATATATAAATTAACTATAGAAAATAAATCCTGCCTATCTGAAATACAAAATATTAAAAACGATTTTTATTAGTAAATAATTTTTTACTCTTATTTATTTATTTTTATATAGTTTTATGTATATCTATTTTAATATATATATATATATATTTGATAAATACCTTTAATCTCTGTTTATTTTAAATATAAAATAAAATATTAATCTCTTTATTAAATATAACATAAAATATTAACCCCCATTTATTTTAAAATATATAAAATATGAATCACATTTATTTTAAATGCAATATATATATATATATATATATATATATATATATATATGCGTGTTTGAGGAGCGCGCCTCAAAAGTTTGTAAAAGTATTTTGATACATCCTCTCTCTCTCTCTCTCTCTCTCTCTCTCTATATATATATATATATATATATATATATATATATATATATATATATATATATATATATATATATATATATATATATATATATATATATATATATATATATATATATATATATATATACATATCATAGGATGTATCAAAAATACTTTTACAAACTTTGGAGGCGGGCTCCTCACACACACACGCACATACACACACACACACATACTAACACACACACACACACATATATATATATATATACATATATATATATATATATATATATATACATACATATATATATACATATATATATATATATATATATATATATATATATATATATATATATATATATATATGTAACTGTGTTCTGCTCTTGACAATGAACTCCAATCAGTTGTTAACTGGGGCAAACAATGACGTGCACATTTTAACGCCTCCAAACAAAATTGCTATCATTTGATCACCGTTTTACGGCATATCAACCTCAATGGGTTATTTAATGCCGGCAACATTTTTAGTATAGATTCGTATGAATAGAATATGTATTCTTTGCTTTAGATTGGTTTGGTCTATTTTGTCCCACGGCGCACCAACCCCAATGGGCTACTCAATGCCGATAAAATTCTTTATTACTGGTAATATTTTGTTTTGTCAAAAATCTGTTTCTATTAATATTTTTCCTTCAAAATTGTATTGCTGGTAATTTTTCAAAAAAAGTATTGCTGGTAATAGTTAACTATTTGCCCATAGCTGGGACCCTAACAGGTTCTACCACCCGAGTCAGGATGGACCTGGGAACACCATCAATTAAGAGGTAGTTCCACGCTCGTCTAAACCTACTGATCAGAGGCCTTGCTGCTGGACGTAGTTTATCGTCTTACCCAGGACGGGCAAACAAATGGGTAACACGGAATATAACAAAAGCAGCCGGATGCTTGAACATAGAAATAAGAACATTTGTCTAAATGGGTAAAGAAATATAACGAATACTTTGTTTACCTGAAGATGTATAAAGTTAGCTACAGGAACACGTTTCAATATTGCAGTGAGTTCTACGGAAAGGACGTTACAAGGTTTCATTTAGCAACAGTTTGTGTGGACACGTGACATATGTTGGGAGGATTTTACATACAAAACGTAAAATAAACTTATAAAATATGGCTACTTTAAACGAATGTTCAAATAATAACATGATATTAAGATATACAACTGTAGAGAGAAAAGGTATTAAAAGTTACAAACCGGCGATGGTTTCATTTAGCAACAGTTTGTGTAGACAAGTGACATATGTTGGAAGGATTTTACATACAAACGTAAAATAAGCGTATAAAATATGGCTACTTTAAACGAATGTTCAAATAATAACATGATATTAAGATAGACAACTGTAGAGAGAAAAGGTATTAAAAGTTACAAACCGGCGATGGTTTCATTTAGCAACAGTTTGTGTAGACAAGTGACATATGTTGGAAGGATTTTACCTACAGACGTAAAATAAACGTATAAAATATGGCTACTTTAAACGAATGTTCAAATAATAACATGATATTAAGATAGACAACTGTAGAGAGAAAAGGTATTAAAAGTTACAAACCGGCGATGGTTTCATTTAGCAACAGTTTGTGTAGACAAGTGACATATGTTGGAAGGATTTTACATACAGACGTAAAATAAACGTATAAAATATGGCTACTTTAAACGAATGTTCAAATAATAACATGATATTAAGATAGACAACTGTAGAGAGAAAAGGTATTAAAAGTTACAAACCGGCGATGGTTCACCTTGGTGGGTGAGATCAGGAGGATGATAAAACTAAGAACGCTGGGCTCATGCTTTGATTCTGAGGGATACGGTGACAACTAAGGGCTGACCGGAAGTTGCAAAAATACAATTGACGGATAACTGAGACGAATCTCTCTTAAGCTCAAACAAAAACGATTACGCTTTGCCGGCCATTGCCACCGTGCGAACAGGGAAATCGTCTCATCCTTCCTCCAATAGCGTCCTTCTGAAAGTGTGTCTTCTCACGAAAATTGACTTTCCCAGACACCATAACTCGGGACTCAGGGTTGAACATTGGGGGTCTGGAGACAGCAGTGCAGGACCGAACAGTGTGGAAAGGGATTGGCCGATGGAGTTCCGACCAAACGTACGGAGGTCGAAGGATGATGATGATGATGATGATATCGGTGACGATGATGACGATGATGATGTCGACGATGATGATGATGATGATGACGATGATGATGATGATGATGATGATGATATCGGTGGCGATGATGATGATGATGATGATGATGATGATGATGATGATGATGATGATGATGATGACGACGACGATGATGATGATGATGATATCGGTGGCGATGATGATGATGATGATGACGATGACGATGACGATGATGATGACGACGATGATGATGATGATGATGATGATGATATCGGTGGCGATGATGATGATGATGATGACGACGATGATGACGATGATATCGGTGACGATGATGAGGATGATGATGATGATGATGATGATGATGATGACGATGATATCGGTGACGATAATATCGGTGACGATGATGTCGATGATGATGATGATGATGATGCTGATGTCAGGGTTGTAAGCTTCTTTGGGCTGGCCTCCACATAGACTCGCCCTGGAGTTGGGAAAAATGGAAAAACTGGATTCGTCTGAGAATATGAAGTTTGATTCTGTGATCTTTGCACCACCTCAACCATTTCTGAATGTTGCGAGTGGAGAGAAGAGGTTTTCCTTACGGCAGCTCTTCTATGATATGCAGCCTTATGGACCTCACGACGAACAGTTTTTAGTAGAAACAGGGCTATTTAGATAATTATTCAACTCAGCAGTCACATTGGTCGCAGTAGTTCGATGATTTTTTTGCCACATTGCATTTCAATACACGTCAGTCCCTGTCAGTTTGCAAGTCTAGCCTGAATTGCTATGCTTGCTACAGGTTTTACCGTTTCTCGAATTGCGTCATAGTTCTTGATATGGTAGCTCTTGTAAAACCAAGCAATTCAGCAACCTCAGTGATCGAAGCTCCTGCCATGCGAGCTCCAACAATTTGCCATTTTTCGAACTCGGAGAGGTCACGCCTTTAGCTTAAATTTTACTAAATTCTGAAAATAAATAAGACAAAGACAGTAAATTAGATAAATAAACATATTTAAATTAGATATAACCTGCAATTACGAAGTTTTAGTTAAAGTTCTTAATATAATAGGTCTTTGAAATATAGGTGTGGAATTTTCACCTGTTCCAATTATTTTGTCCAACCCCTGTATATATATATATATATATATATATATATATATATATATTGGTTTTGACCTGGCATCTCAGCTTCAGTCACTTTCCCACTGCCGTAACATAGATTGCCTCTGCCTTTTCTATAAATACTTTCATGGTAATTATTCTGACCAACTTTTCTCTATGGCACGTAGCCTTTATGAATTTAAACGCAGTACTAGATTGCCGACAAGGGTTCATCATCTTATAGTTAAAACGGCTAGATGTAACCGTAAGTTCTATGCTAATAGTTTCTTCTCTTGAACTTCTCGCTTGTGGAACTATCTTCCGAATTCTTACTTCCCAGTCAACTTTGATGTTAAAAAGTTTAAATGCAATGTCAATCGTTATCTTCTGTCTTCTTAATTCTTGTTCTTTTATTGTCTCCTTTCCTTAATAGTAGTTTTTCTCATATTCTCTAACACTCAGTAACCTCTTGCGCCCTAGTGGCTTTATTGCCTTTGATCTTCAAAACATTAAATGCAATGTCAATCGTTATCTTCTGTCTTCTTAATTCTTGTTCTTTTATTGTCTCCTTTCCTTAATAGTAGTTTTTCTCATATTCTCTAACACTCAGTAACCTCTTGCGCCCTAGTGGGTTTATTGCCTTTGATCTTCAAACATTTAAGTACAATGTCAATCGTTATCTTCTGTCTTCTTAATTGTTTTTCTTTTATTGTTTTCTTTCCTTGTGCTTTTATTCCTCCTCTACTCTAACACTCATTAAGCTTTTGCGTCTCAGTGGCTTTACTGCCTTACGTGGCGGTGAAATGATTACTATACATACGTACATATATATATGAGCTCTGTCTGAAAAGTAATGAAACTGGTTGGGGTGCTGTGGGAGCTATGGATGGCAGAGGATTAGTGGATTGTGTTATCATCTAACATGATACCTTGGCGACTATATAACTATAATCCTAACTTTTTTTAACCATTACATTTTTCTCACGTGCTTTTTTGGCAGAGCAAACCGTGGCTGCTTCACCGCGATAATGCAACTACTCACAGTTCCTGGCCGAGAAGAACCTCACCGTATTGAAATAACATCCCAATCCACCTGATCTTACTCCGTGTGACATTGCTGGAAAATCCTTGGTTATTATGATAAAGGCTACAACCTCCTATATTATTTAGAATTATAATAATTATCAAGAACGTATTCTATCTACCACCCTGTTACCATTGTTAAAGTAGGTCAGGTTGATGGTGGGAGAGAGCTGTTTGAGGTACTAGCTACTTCTATAAGATGTTTCCTGAAATTTGATTTGCAAAGAACTCTTCCAGTATCTCTCTTAAAGGCTCTTGCAGATTAAACAGCTCCACCCACCACCACCATCAACCATACCTTGTTTAACAAGGGCAACGGAGTGCAGGTCTTTTAAAAGTCGCTTTACTCGATTTCTAGCAATGCCCAACACCCGATGGCTCGGCATTAAGCCCCTACTATAATTCACCAATAATACACAAATAATACATCTCACACAATCAAAACATGAAAATAAACTAACAACACCAAATCTAACCACATTGAAAATGGTTAAAGAAGTGGCCGAAAGCGCTCTGGACAATGGGCGGTATGGATAGTTTTTGTACCCGTTGACTCACACCAAACGGGAAAATGTATGAAGGCTATGAAAACCAAATAAAATTTTAATAAAATATTCCTGTCCGCCATATTCGTTGGTTCGTTGTCGAGTTTTTTGAATTCCCATATACTTGTATTTTGATTGGTCATTCTAGCTTATGTAACAGCGTTTTCCCCTAGCGAAAGATCGTTAATTAATTTGAAACTTTTAAAACCATCTATTCTACATTCAACATCATCACTTGATAGGACGCCGGAGGTGTTGAAACAAAATGGGTATTTTTGTAGTGATTTTATAACATATTTATGTTATAATTTTTAAATAAATAAATAATTATATATATATATATATATATATATATATTGTTATTTAAAATGTCCCTTTTGTGTTCATATAGTCTCTTGTTTAAACTTCTAGAGGTTTGTCCAATGTATTCATTCTGACAATTCCAGCCAAAACTTGAAGGAGGAATTTACTTTATCAAATGCAGGAATTGCCAGAATAAATACATTGGACAAACCTCAAAAATTTTAAACAAGAGAACATGGTATAGCACGTCATTGCTATATGGTGGTTGTTTGTAGGATACAGGTCCGATATTATCCCTATATATATATATATATATATATATATATATATATATATATATATATATATATAGGGATAATACTTACCTGGCACCTGTGCTCCGGCCTGTGTGCTGGTACAGGGGGGCCGACACTATTTTGGGGACCCTTTAAAAGTGTGCTTAAAGGTGTTTTTTGCTGCCGAGTGCTTTTGTGTTGATGAGTAGGTAGTTCAGCAGTAACTGTCCATTAATGGTATGAATGATGGGTTTGTCTTTGCTTTCATGTTTTCTTTATTTTTACTTCAACTTAGGCGACACTATTTTTCAGACATGACACAAATTCCGGGTTTTTTAATGATTTAGTCGTCGAACGTCTACAATATGCAAATTTTCTGCAGGTAAATTGTACCCTGACCATTACATTTGAGTATCTTTACCATTCACTGCGAAAACGTATTAAAATCCTGAAGAAGAATGCATTCAAAAGAAGTCATCAGTTTGGTCCAAAAGAAGAGAGAAGACGGGCTCAGCATCCGAAATATCGCCGCTGAGATGAAGCTACCGAAGTCAATAGTTGAATACATGCTAAGTACAGACTATTAGC
The DNA here is from genome assembly GCA_964036315.1 of Acanthosepion esculentum. Lineage (NCBI taxonomy): Eukaryota > Metazoa > Mollusca > Cephalopoda > Sepiida > Sepiidae > Acanthosepion > Acanthosepion esculentum. The sequence goes on from OZ038507.1 coordinate 18,400,453, forward strand.
GGAAGAAGAAGAGAGGACGGAAAAAACAATTTCCAAGAGAACAGAAAGAAGAATGAAAAGGAGTGTTACGAGGTTGTTATCATCTGGAGAAAACAGCGAAGAAAGTAAAGGAGAAGTGTGAACCTGACGTCAGTGTTCGAACTGTGTAAAGAAAGCTACACGAAATTGGACTTAAGTATGCTAAAATCAAGAAAAGAATTACACTAACGAGAAAACACAAGGAGGCAAGGGTGGAAAGCGCCAAAAGTTGGATAACAAACCATGTCGACTTCAAGAAACTGATATTTACCGATGAAAAACGTTTTAAGTTCGATGGACCTGACGGGTGGTGTACATAGTCGAAAAAGGTGAACCTGTTATTCTCAACAAGAGACATATGGGAGGAGGAGGAGTCATGGTTTGGGGTATAGTATTTCCGAATGGAAACTTGTGGCTCGAGTGGTTAAAAGGACGTTAAAATAGCTTGAGCTACAGAGAACTTTTGGAAAAGAGAGCCCTACCACTCATAGATAAAGAAATGGGAAGTAATTTTATTTTGCAGCAAGATAACTGCAGCATTCATGTGGCCAAATCAGTGAAAAATTGGATGTGTGAAGCAAATATAACTACTCTGGAACGACCTGCAAGAATTCCAGACTTAAATTTAATTGAAGACATATGGGAAATGCTTGCAGAGCTTGTTTACGACTGGTCAGAAATAACCGGAGCGGCTGAACTGTGGCAGCGCATAAAAGATGCTAAAAATAGACTGCTAGAAATACGAAGAGACGTTATTATCAATGTATGAACATTATGAAGATAGACTGATAGAAGGCATTGAAAAAAAGGGTGCTGCCATAAACTATTAGCATTGTTTCTGCAATGTTCGAAAAATACTGTCGCCTGTGTAATGTGAAAATTTGTAAAAAAATAAAAATACTTCTAATTTGAATTCTGCTTTTCCATTTGTAGTATTGAAACAGTTTTTAAATTTTATTGCCATTAAACTAAAACAGTACAGACTGCCTGTGCTACCTAAAACTTGAAAAAATAAAGTGGCTGAAAAATAGTGTCGGCCCCCTGTAGTATCACAGCTATGACTAGACCAGCTCTGACCAGCTTGGACAAGCTATGACCCGCTAAGACCAGCTTAGACCAGTGGCCCGAGTGGAAACACTCATGTTCCCCACGTTAAACTTACCTTGTGTCACATCCTGACTCAGTGAGGCGTCAAGTAAATATTTATAGGGATTATTAACGCTGATGTCGGAGTAAACGGACATATTTTTTTCATGGCTCTAAGAAAGCGATGTTAAGGAAAGTATCGATTTTTTTAAATATTTAATCATACATTATATTTTCTTATTTATTATTTTATATTTTAATTATGTTATTCATTTAGAGTACTTAATATATGTAATTTATAATTTTATTGTATATGTTTACCTATCTTTAGTCGTGGTATTCAATGACTTTTCTTCTTTTTTTCTTATTTTAAAACAATCGTTGTTTCGCTAGTGAAATTCCTCGCTAAGAGTTATAAGAATATTTAATGTATTGTATTTGTTAGACTAATTACATAGTGGCATGAATAATTTTAATTTATTTATATCTAAGCGTAACATTTATTTATCTGTTGTTGCTTTTACGAAAGTGGACGCAATTTTCGGAATTAGTGTTTATTTTGTTTATCTTTGACTAGTGACTCATTATCGCCGATTCTTTTTTTCTATAATTATTATTATTATTTATATTCAAAGTTTCTTTATGACATTTAGTATGAATTTTAATTCCTTACATTTTCTTATTTGCAAAGTAACGTAATTTCAATTTAATTGTAAATGCGTTCCCAGTTACAACGTTATTTTGTTTCGTTTTTACTGCTAGTCAATTTGTCTATTTTTATCGTTCAAATTTTTTTAAGCAACAACAATAATAATAAAATTTTCTCTTATACTTATAATAATTTATATATATATACACACACACACATACACATATATAACAACAACATTTCTAACAATAATTATAAAATATTCTAATAATAATCTTATATTTCTTTATTTTATTTTATTAATATTATTTAAAATGTATATATAGCATTATATCGACACATTTAATTTCGAAGTGTTTACTCCGATATCCAACAAAAAAAACAACAAAAAAAAACAAGTTTTTTATGTGTTTATTGGGTAGAAGTAGTACCTTTGTTGATCATCTACTGTACCTTATTTTTAAGGGTAACGGGAAGCACTGGTCTTCACCCATCCTCTAAATTTCTCACGTAATGTCCTGGGTATGACGGTAAACTACATCCGGCGGCAAGTCTTCTCATCGGGAGATTGGAGGATTTGAGGAGCGTGAAACCACCTTTTAATTGCTGTTGTTCCCAGGTTCACCTTGACCCGGGGTGGTAACACCTGTTAGGGTCCCAGCTATGGGCAAATAGTGTCTACCAGGGCTGACCAAGCTCTTTAGTGTTATAGAACACGATTGGTCTAGGAGATGGAAAACTCTTACACGAAAAGCCCAAGGTCTATTGTCTGTGGCATTTATTTGCACCGACTGAGTATATCAATAGTTCCAAAAAGTGTGGATGGTTCTGCAGAAGCGTTCACCCCTTTAATCAAATCACCTGTGTGGGTTTTCTGGCGGTTTACCTTGATTCGTTCTTATCCACACAGATTCACTTGCAAGGTTCACTGGCGAGAGAGTGAAGGCGACGGGGTCAGGTAAAGGATATTACTAGAAGGCTCTAGCTGGAGCTCTACACAATGGCAGACCGATGGGTTGATGGCTGTTCTTTCACAAACCCATGAGCAATCGTGATGTCCGTGTCCTCCATCGGTGACAAAGCAGCCCTATTTAGGATTGCACTGCTTTCCCTATTATGGAGAGGGGGCGATAAAAGGAGCCCTAAACATTGCTTGCTCACACAGTGATTTGGCATCCCGCTACAGCTGTCTCGTTATCCAATAAAGCAGTCAAAACAGCAAGGAATATCAGAATAAATATAAGAATTTCTATTTTGGATCTTGGAATGTTCGCACTCTTCAGGACAATGATTCTGCACCAGAGCGTAAAACAGCTCTTGTTTCATTCGAGTTAAAGAAATATAACATCGACATAGCGACCATTAGTGAAACACGTCTGGCTGGTTATTCTCAGCTTAGCGAAGAAAAAGGCGGATACGTATTTTTATGGGCTGGTAAGACTGAGAAAGAGCCACGCCAGTCTGGTGTTGGCTTTGTCATCAAGTCAGACCTTGCTATCTCACTGCCTTCCTTACCTAAAGGAAACTCTCCTTCTCCTAAGGATCCTATTCCACCCAAAGTGCATAAAAAGTGGCCAAAAGTTGGTAAAAAAGTTACATCTCCTTTTCGTGGAGATATGGAAGGCACGCTGTGTCCCACAGGATTATAAAGACGCCTCTATCAAACACCTCTACAAAACAAAGGGTCCCAGGTGTGTCTGTGATAATCATCGGGGGATATCACTACTTTCAATTACAGGCAAAATCCTAACGAGACTGATTCTAAACAGAATCATTATACACCTTGTTGACGGCATCTATCCTGAATCGCAGTGTGGTTTTCGGTCGGGTCGTGGCACCTTTGACATGATATTTTCTCTTCGGGAGAAAAACCGTTAGTTGTACATGGTGTTTGTGGACTTTACGAAGGCCTTTGACACTGTGAATCGAGAGGCTCTTTGGCAAGTCTTGAGGAAAATCGGCATTCCGGAAAACATGCTAACGGTCACCATCTCCTTTCATGAAGGAATGAAAGCTAATATCGTGTCTGATGGTATGATGTCGGAATCCTTTAATGTCACCAATGGCACCAAGCAAGGTTGTGTCATGGCTCCTGTCCTTTTTGTCCTTTTCTTCTCGGTGATGCTGAAATATGCATTTTCAGACACAGACACAGAGAGTGGCGTCAAGATTCAGTTCCGAACAACTGGTGGTCTCTTCAATCATCAGCGCTTCAATGCCAAGACCCACCTTCGTACGCAAATTATTCGTGATTTGTTGTTTGCTGATGATGCGGCTCTTGTAGCGACATCCTTTGCGGGTTAACCCTTTTAAACACACACAGAAATTTACCAGACTCCATTAGAAATATACTAGTAGAAAACACAAATATGTTAATTGCTTCTACCTGTAAAAAAAGGTTAAAAATAATGGAGGCTTTAATAATAAAAAAGAAAAAAAAAATACCCTTAACAATATTAACTACGAACAAAGCCACAACGTGCTAACCGTATTTGGAAATTAAAACACCACTACTACACACTAAGACATATACATAATGCACACACTCAATTAAGCTGAAAAATCAAATCATCCTTGATAATGGCTAAAGGTATAGCCGAAAGCGCTCGGAAAAATAAAACATTTGGACAGTTCTTACACACCCTTTGTCCAGAAAAGAAAGGTCTTGTTCGTACACAAGAAAAATTAAATAAAAAACTTAACCGTAGTACCTTGTCTGTCGTTTTTAATGAAACTTGCATAAAAGAAGGATTGCTGCCTAAATATACAACTATATATATATATATATATATATATATATATATATATATATATATATAGATATATATATTACTTTTTTCTAATGTAATAATAATAATTCGCCACATTTGATGACGATCTCTTTACTCCAACATAAAAAATATATGTTTTTATGCGTGTGTGTTTCGACGTGCTTACCGTTGATGGTCGGTCCCTGTCGTAGTGGTCCAATGCTTCTGAGAGCGATGCCGTCGGGAGTTCTAAACTGCGGGTAGGACTACTCTTGGCAGCAAGTTCGAAAACAAGGACTCAGACTAAGCGGGCCCCCACCGCATAGTCCGCAGCGGTGGGACAAGCAGATGACGTTTAGAACAGATTTCAACGGCTGAAGCAGAGGATGAAGAGGGCTACGCATGACGGACATGCTACAGAAGGCGCCACCCGAAATTATAACAAAGTCAGCGGCGATCGGTTGTAGATTCATAACCGGATTCTGCATGTTTCATTCCATATGTGCCGCAGGGGAAGGGCATCAAATCAAGTATGTGGGTCACTTCCCACCTTAAAAATTTCACGCCATCGGCACTTTCTTCTAATCTGAGTTACTTTCACACCCAACCAACTCTTGCAAAGCCAAACGGTGATAGAGAATTGATGACGGGTGCAGGTTTTGTGGAAACAGGAAGCTTTTACTACTGAGCCTGCTAGGTGTCGTCAAATTTAGTCATCATATAGGAAGCTATCAACAAAGACGAAATTAAATTCTTGGATACGTGGAAATACAGTGTAACCCGGATATAAGAGACCCGGATATAAGATAGATTTTCTCTGGTCCCAAATTAGAGCCTGTGTTAATAAAACAAAATAGACCAAAACCGGATATAAGAGAAACCCGGATATAAGATACTTATTCTCCGGTCCCGACAACTCTCTTATATCCGGGTTACAATGTATTAAGACTAAATCGGATTAAAAATTTTAAAAATCTATTTATTCTTTAGAAATACAGTGTAACCCGGATATAAGAGAGTTGTCGGACCGAATAAAAAGGTCTCTTATACCCAGGTTTCTCTTATATCCGGGTTTGGTCTATTATATATACATTAACACGGGCTCTAATTTGGGACCAGAGAAAATCTTTCTTTTTTCCGAGTTTCTCTTATATCCGGGTCTCTTATATCCGGGTTACACTGTATATATAATATTATTTTTATATACATACAAAAGAATTAACCAAAGAATCGTGATGAATTCGATCATAAACGAAAATGACATGTTTATCATTAATTAATCAGTGCTAAGGATCGGAACCTCATGAAAGATTGAAATAAAGTTCAAATATATATATTATTTCAAGATCATTTTGCAACTTATTCAAAATGATCTTCGTCCTCTCTGTCCTTCTAACTTTCTGCCCTGGAGTAACAAGTTGCCTCACAGGTTTCACGTACGATTTCATTTTCAATTTATTTTTCACTGGTCTTTGGACTGTCTTAGCTGAAACTCCTCTCTCACGTGCCAAACGCCTCATTGTTATATACCGAACCTATGAACACAAATGTCTCAAACCTAATAAATACGTTGAGGGTAATATGCTGCCCAAGTAGTCCACCACTAGCAGTGGTTTACCTACTCCATGCCGCTGATGAGTATTGTATTTTGTTGATGTTATAAAGATTACCATTTGGCTAGTACTCATTCTATAACCCTTTCTACGTTACAGTATATAGATAGATAGATAGATAGATAGATAGATAGATAGATAGATAGATAGATAGATAGATAATGAACAGGTAGATAATGAACAGATTGAGATAGATAGATAGATAGATAGATAGATAGATAGATAATGAACAGGTAGATAATGAACAGATTGAGATAGATAGATAGATAGATAGATAGATAGATAGATAGATAGATAGATAGATAGATAATGAACAGGTAGATAATGAACAGATTGAGATAGATAGATAGATAGATAGATAGATAGATAGATAGATAGATAGATAGATAATGAACAGGTAGATAATGAACAGATTGAGATAGATAGATAGATAGATAGATAGATAGATAGATAGATAGATAGATAGATAATGAACAGGTAGATAATGAACAGATTGAGATAGATAGATAGATAGATAGATAATGAACAGGTAGATAATGAACAGATTAAGATAGATAGATAGATAGATAGATAGATAGATAGATAATGAACAGATAGATAGATAGATAGATAGATAGATAGATAGATAGATAGATAGATAGATAGATAGATAGATATGAACAGACTGATAGATAGATAGATTAATAATAGCAAATAGAATAAATATTAAACCAATTTCTTGCACACTTGTGCAGTCTCTTCACAAAAGGCAACTACAGGTGCATTCTGATGTGAACGAGAATAAAGATGCAATCATTGTCCTGTCTGTTATTGTCAAAAGCTAAGAGAGGACTTCTTTGCATCTCTAAAGCATATCCAAATACTTTCTTTTCTTTTTTTTCATTGTTATTTTATTTTACTTTTTAAAGCTCATTTTGAAAAATGCATTTTTGTTTTGGTTTGTTTTTAAGCATTCAACCCCAAACAAGGCTGGAAGCCACTTGCACGCAAGGGGTTACAGAGTTGGAGCGAGAACAAAGAGTAGTGATAGAGGAAAGGATGAAGAGATGGTTAGGGGATAGATCAAGGCATCTGGAGACGTCGATTGACATTACATTTGAATAGTTGGAGATTATAGCTCTCAGGGAAACAAGAAAAGGGGAGGGAGTTCCACAGGCGAGAGGTGCGAGACATGAAGCTATTGGAGTAGAAGAGATGGCTACATTTAACAGTTTCGACAGTGAAAGGGTGAGAGCGAGATGCTAGCCTAGTTGAACGCTTAAAGTCATGAAGTCTGGGAACCAGCGAAAGCAGCTCATCGGAACAGTTAGAAAGAATTTGTAAAAAAAGACAGAGGGAGGCAACGGCACGTCTGTGAGAGAGCGGCTGCAGACCAGATGCCAGATCAGCGCCAATTACATTGCATATCCGTCTTTGGATTTTATCAAGGACCTTGAGACAATTAGAAGGACATAGATAGATAGATAGATAGATAGATAGATAGATAGAGAGAGAGAGATCTGAAATGACATAGATAGATAGATAGATAGATAGATAGATAGATAGATAGATAGATAGATAGATAGATAGATAGATAAAGAGAGAGAGAGATCTGAAATCACATAGATAGATAGAGAGAGATCTGAAATCACATAGATAGATAGATAGATAGATAGATACATAGATAAAGAGAGAGAGAGATCTGAAATCACATAGATAGATAGAGAGAGATCTGAAATCACATAGATAGATAGAGAGAGAGATAGATAGATAGATAGATAGATAGATAGATAGATAGATAGATAGATCTGAAATGACATAGATAGATAGAGAGAGAGACAGACAGACAGATCTGAAATGACATAGATAGAGAGAGAGAGAGAGAGAGATCTGAAATGACATAGATAGATAGATAGATAGATAGATAGATAGATAGACCTGAAATGACATAGATAGATAGATAGATAGAGAGAGAGACAGACAGACAAACAGATCTGAAATGACATAGATCTGAAATGACATAGATAGAGAGAGAGAGAGAGAGATCTGAAATCACATAGATAGATAGATAGATAGATAGATAGATAGATAGATAGATAGATAGATAGATCTGAAAAGACATAGATAGATAGATAGATAGAGAGAGAGATCTGAAATCACATAGATAGATAGATAGAGAGAGGGAGAGAGAGATCTGAAATCACATAGATAGATAGATAGATAGATAGATAGATAGATAGATAGATAGATAGATAGATAGATAGATAGATATGAACAAACTTAGATAACAATAATAATAGCTGGCCAGGACACCCGTCGACTAGGGCGGCTACCCAATCCCTATTGCAGACGCTCGCTCAGGCACAGTTGTGTTTGCTCAACACCCACAGAGTCCACCTGTGGTTTATACTGCAACTATGCTGAGCAGACCTTAGTTACAGTTTCTGGGAGAGATCTGGGCATGATCAACAATTTGAACAAGGCCAGCACGTCGAAGCCCTCGGCCACGATGACTTGTAGATTCGTGCTAGCACAGCTATCGACGGTTCTCAAGAGTCTCGTATACCCAATTTCACTCACAATGCTTGGGTTAACTCGACTTATGGTTTTCGGGCACTTTCCAAAGGCGCCGCACGCTGGCATCGACTTCCATCGATTCCGATAACATCAGGAAGTCTGCTGACAAATCGATCCTGGTGAGATTCGATAATCAGAAAGCGAACGTTTTAACCACTCGGCCACGCGCCCATAGATAGATAGATAGATAGATAGATAGATAGATAGATAGATAGATATGAACAGACTGAGATATTTAGATAGATAGATAGATAGTTCGAAATATTTAATTATCTGTGGGTCCTCCTTTATTTTGAATAACCTTTTCAACCTTTTTTGGCATTGACTTGATTAGGTTCTGGCAAATCTCATCTCCAATCATTGAATTCCATTCGGATATGAAATTCACAATCAAATCCTCTTTGTTGCTCAACTACTTTCTCGAGTGCCTGTACTTTATAATGCTCCATAAGTTTTCTATGGGGTTGAAGTCAGGAGTTGGGGCGGCCATGTCATAACACTCACCTGCTTCTCATCAAAGTATTCCTTCATCAATTTTGATTTGTGACAGGGAGCATTATCCTGCATAAAAATGAGCTTGGTGGGGTCGATTTGCACCCTTTCAGCAGAAGGGAGCACACAAGACTCTAAAATTCTCTTGTACTGCTCGCTCCTGAGGGTCTTTTCAATAGGTTTTAAGAAACCAGTTCCATGAAAAAAAAAAGCATCCCCAGAACATTATACTGAACGGATGCTTGACAGTACTTACTGCTAAATTCAAAGAGCTTTCAAAGCTTCTTCTTCGGATTTTAGATCGCTTATATCCTTTGAATTTAGCTCAACTTTCGTTTCATCGGAGAAGAGAACATTTAGTAAAAAAAAAAAAAAATCAGGTGAGTCACTTTTATCGAACAGCACTGTAGATATGAAGAGACTGAGATAGATAGATAGATAGATAGATAGATAGATAGATAGATAGATAGATAGATATGAAGAGACTGAGATAGATAGATAGATAGATAGATAGATAGATAGATAGATAGATAGATAGATAGATAGATATGAAGAGACTGAGATAGATAGATAGATAGATAGATAGATAGATAGATAGATAGATAGATAGATAGATAGATAGATAGATAGATATGAAGAGACTGAGATAGATAGATAGATAGATAGATAGATAGATAGATAGATAGATAGATAGATAGATAAGAACTTATGGAAACGGATAAGCAACGAAAGATGCAAAAAGGCAGTTTTGTCTTTTTGTTTATGTCTTTCCTTATTTAATTTTATTCAATTTCTAACTGAATTATGCCCCTAAAAAAAATAATAAAAGCAAAATAACAATCAATGTTAGCGACGATCCCCACCCACACCTCGAAATCAGCTTCCATTTTCGTCCTATTATTCTCTACCTACAGTCACGCATAATTCCCCCTTACCCACACTTGGAAACCTTTTTCTTTTTCTTTTTTTCACTGTTTTTCCGTTTTTGGCCTTCCTTCATTTTGCGACTTAAGCATTGCCGCCTTTATCTGTTTAGAAATATGTCGCGACCAAAATTGTTTTAACATTTCATTTGTAGCGTCACCGTTAAAGAAATAACTCCATCAGCCGGGCGCGATGGCGTTACCCAGATTAGAAATGTGCCAACTCGAATCAAATCATCGCTTCGTGATTATCTGCCTTTTGTCTAATTGAAAAAAGAAATTGTTGAAGGCGCCCTCTTGCGGTGAGGTAGCAAACTAGAAAGAATATAAGCTGCAAATTAAACACTGCAAATATAACTCGAGGGTTCTTTTCTTTTGAACTCCCCCCTCTCCTTCTTCCTCTCTCTTTCTCTCTCTCTTACTCCCTCTCTTTCTCTTTCTCTCTTTCTCTCTCTCTCTCTTCCTCTCTGTCTCTGTCTCTTTCACTCTCTATTTCTATCTCTTTCTTTCTCTCTCCCCTTCTTTCCCTTTCTCTCTCTTCCTCTCTTTATCTCGCTCTCTTTCTCTCTCTCCCTTTTTCTCTCTCTCTCTTCCTCTATTTCTCTCTCATTCTTTCTCACTCTCTTTATCTCTTTCCTCACTTTCTTTCTTTCTCTTTCTTTCTCTTTCTCTCTCTCTCTATTTTTCTTTCGTTTTTTTTCTTTCTTTGTTTCCTTCATTTTCTCTTCTTTATTTCTGTCTCTTTTCTCCCTTCTTTTTCTCTGCCTCTCTGTCCCTCTATCTTTCTGTCTCGGTCTCTACATTTCTCACACTCTTTCTCTGTCTCTCTGCCCTACTCATTGTCTCCCTTTTTCTTTATTTCTTTGTAACTCGCTTTCCCTTTATTTCTCTCCGTATCTATCTATCTATATATCTATCTATCTCTCTCTCTATCTATCTATCTATCTATCTTCCACTATCTCCCACTACATCTGCTTGCCTGTTTCGCTCTTGTATTTTTCCATCTCTGTCTCATTCTCTCACCTTCTCTCTGCACTTTGTCTTACCCTTTTTCTCTTTCTCTCTCATTCTCCCCTCTCTCTCTCTCTCTCTCTCTCTCTCTCTTTCTCCATCTATCACTCGCTATTATTCTGTCTCTGTTATATCTCTTTGTCTCCTTCCACTCTTTGTGTGTGTGTGTGTGTGTCTCTCTCTCTCTCTCTCTCTCTCTCTCTCTCTCTCTCCTCTCTCTCTCTCTCTCTCTCTCTATCTATCTATCTATCTATCTATCTGTCTGTCTGTCTGTCTTATTTTCTAGTGTCTGTCTGTCGTTTTCTCTTTCTTACTCTGTCTCTATCTTCTTCTCCTACATTTTCTCTCTCTCTCTCTTTCTTGATGTTCTCTTTTATATCTCCCCCCTCTCCCTCTCTCTTTCTTTGCCTCTCTTCATCTTTGCCTCCTCCTCTCTCACATTCTTTTTTCTTTCTCCATCTCCCACTCTCAGTATCTCTCTCTACATATATTTCTCAACCCCTTGTCTGTATATATATATATATATATATATATATATATATATATATATACCTTTCTATTTCTCTCATTCTTTATCTGTCACTCTCTTTCTGATCCACCCTGTCTTTCTCTATCACCCACTCTCTATCCCTATCTTTTTCTTCCCCGCTCTTCAACTGTGAGTCTTTCTGCCTCTCGCTTTCTCGCTCTTCCACTCTCTATCCATCACTCTTTCTGCCCTAATCTCTTTTTTCTGTCACCCCCTCTCTCTCTCACTCTATCTCTCTCTCCCTATCTTTCTCTTTCCCCCTCTTCAAATTTTGTCTGTCTGTATGTTAGTCTTTCTGTCTCTGATTCTCACTCGACCAATCTCTATCCGCCAAATTATCTCTATCTCTGTCTATGTGCGTATGTGTCTCCCCCCACCACCACATTATCTTTTTCTTCTTTACTCACCGCCGCCAACCGGATCTTGTATAATTTCTTGCCTGGAAAAGACGATCAAAGTTTGTTACTACAGTATAGACGGAAGCTGGGCAAGGAAGACGGAACCTGATTGAATTAATTTCTCCGTTGCATTAAATTTGAGAAAGAAGAATAAAGAAAGATAATAAAATAAATATCAAGGGAGATAATAAAATAAATATCAAGGGAGATAATAAATAAAAAAAGTTCGAAAAATTGTAACTAAAAAAAAAAAGGCCGAAAAATGTAACTAAAAAAAATTAATAAATTAATATATAAATACAAAGATATTTATCAAAGTTGGGGGTAAAAAAATGCAACAAAAATAAAATATATATATATTTAAACATCAAAAAAAAAAAATAAATGAAACTAAAAGCCAAAAGAAAAGGCGGGTGGTTAATTCCAACCTTGAAATCGTAAACTTCATTAGATGCCAGCCTCCGGGCTAAGATGAACTGCACCCCGAGCATCTCTTCTCTTGTAACAATGACAAAGATACGGTACGGTTGTCCATCAATGCTTTTAATTGAGTGACGTACGAGCCAGGTTGCGGCAATTTTTATTCAAGATGAAAGTATCACAACAAAATTAATAAAAGGCATTGGTAAACGCACAACAACTAAATAATAAACTCTATTGTCAATATATAAATTCATCATGCAAAAGTTGATTCAATTTACGTTTTTCTTCCTAATTTTTTTTTTTCCTTTTTTTTTTTTTTCCTTGACCGATCTTCGTTCCGCACGCTCGATCTTATCTTCATTTCAAAATTCCTTCTTGTTGTTTTGTCCTGCGAATCTTTATTGGTTCTCTTTTTGCCGACAGATTCCAAACTGCCGAAATGCAAGTGAGAGTCCAGAAATATTTCCTTTCTTCTTAAATCATGTTTGCAATCTTTCTGCAAATTATCTGCTGGGAATCCTTTTAATGACTTTCATTTTAATCTGGGGATTTATATACATAAATACACACACACACACACACACACATATATATATATATATATATATATATATATATATATATATATATATATATATATGTATATATATATATATATATATAAATGTAATATTTATACATATATATATATCACATTTATAAATTTATATATATATATAATTTTATAAATGTGATATATATACATGTATATATGTATAAATTTATAAATGTGATATATACATACATACATACATATATATATATATATATATATATATATATATATATATATATATATATATTATAATTATTTTTCATATAGACAAAAACAATTTACTCACTACAAAGTTGCAACTTCGTTTCAGTGCATTTAAAATTGCACTTCGACTGGTGAGAACCAAAATGTTTATGAACAGTTCTCTTTGTAAGCAAACCGCATGTGAAAAGTCACTTCCTTTGTTTCATTTGATTGGAAAAAAAGTAGAAAATAAAAAATACATAAAGGCCAAAAGGTGACGGAGTGAAATAAAGGTGGTTGTTGATAGCAGTTTGGTGAAGAATGGTTGAGGTCTTAAAAGTAATGGCTACATCTGAAATTTTATATATATATATATATACATTCATATATATATATATATATATATATATATATATATATATATATATATATATATATATATATATATATATATTACTTTTATTATAAGAGATTGTAATAAAAACATGTTGAAATCGCTTCACAAAAGCTTTAATGTTTCAATATTTTGATTTTAATTCTTCAGGCAAAGGTAAGAAACGTTACGATTGCCTGAAGAAGTACAATCAAAGTATTTAAACATGAGAGATTTTGTGTAGCGATTTCAAAAGGATTTTTTTTTATAATTTCTAATATATAACAATAATAATAATAATAATATATTGCTCTACTTTGTATTGAGTACCTTTTTAAAAATTAAATCCTACGAACAGTGTAATTTTAGTCCATATGTCCATTCTCTCATTTGGATACACACACACACACACATACATATATATATATATATATATATGAATATTGACTGATGGTGTTGATAAAATAGTACTCGTTGTAGAATAAGAGATCTATAATTTACATATAAATAATACATATTTTTCTAAACGGTGAGTGATATATATATATATATATATATATATATATATATATATATATATATATATATATATATATATATATGATAGTTGTATATTTAGGCAGCAATCCTTCTTTTATGCAAGTTTCATTAAAAACGACAGACAAGGTACTACAGTTAAGTTTTTTATTTAATTTTCCTTGTGTACGAACAAGAGCTTTCTTTGCTGGACAAAGGGTGTGTAAGAACTGTCCAAATGTTTTATTTTTCCGAGCGCTTTCGGCTATATCTTTAGCCATTATCAAGGATGATTTGATTTTTCAGCTTAATTGAGTGTGTGCATTATGTATATGTCTTAGTGTGTAGTAGTGGTGTTTTAATTTCCAAATACGGTTAGCACGTTGTGGCTTTGTTCGTAGTTAATATTGTTAAGGGTAGGCTTTTTCTTTTTTATTATTAAAGCCTCCATTATTTTTAACCTTTTTTATATATATATATGTGTGTGTGTGTATATATATATATATATATATATATATATATATATATATATATATAGTGTATTGGGGCAGCAGATCATTATTCAAACAAATATTGTTAAATATAAGAGACAACGAAAGTTTTTTTTTATCTTTGTTCAGGTTCTAATTTTCGTATAGTGGCTTTGTTGTCGTGAGAAAATCGAGCCAAAACCCGCCCGACATTATAGAACCGCATTACGACTTTATGACCTGCACATTTTTTACTTCTATGTAAATATAACCAGATTTCATCTTTGATGGTGAACTTCTCCGTTGTAAAGTCAATATAGCCATAATGGCTCATGAGAGCCAAACGCCTAGATTGAGAAACAGCATAATAAAAAAATAGGCAAATTTTGGACAGCTTTTGTCTTTATTTTCTTCAATATATATATATATATGCAAAGCTCTTCAGTAAAATGAATGGAGCACTTTGGCTGATTGGCATTTGTTTACTTTTGTAAAAACAATACGCTTGATTTAGTTGTGCAACTCTACCGAGTGAAGATAGCTCTGGCTGACACCAAATTAGTTGTGTTTCAATCCTGGCTTGAAGCATTCGGAAGTCTAGTCGCACTGAGGAGCTGTGATACAGCGAAACAGTACTGTCTGTGAATGACATATATATATATATATATATATATATATATATATATATATATATATATATTAAACAGAAAAGAGAAGCCGCAAATGTTTTTGGTTATAATGTGATTTTTTTTATTTATTTAATATTTTTAAATTTATATTGTAGTTTAATTTCCGTATTTTCTGCTACACGTGTTTCATCTCTTGCGACCACCATCAGGCAAATAATGTTTTATTTTTTTCATATATTATCTAAAGGAATTAATTTTTTGTTTTTGTTTTCTTATGTTTAACCATTGTCTATTGTGTGGGGTCACAATACCTGAAACACGTTTAGAAAAACACCTTTATTTCACCTAAACGGATCGTCATGGTACAACTGGCCAGTTGTACCCTGACGATCCATTTAAGTGAAACCTAGGTAGGTTTGCCTGGCTCTTTACGTTTATATATATATATATATATATATATATATATATACATATATATATATAAGATTCCAATGTAATAAATTATAACCATGGAATATTAGTGTTTGATCCTTTTATATTATATTCTTACTCTGTCCTGGACTTTGAGTTCTATCTGGATTCTATCCGCTTGGGAATATATATATATATATATATGTATATATATATATATATATATATATATATATATATATATATATATATATATATATATATAAAGACCACTAATATTATATATATATATATATTGAGATGTTTCGTTGAATAATTAAGACTTATTTTCTAGATATATTCTGAGAACTTTTACGCACGCACACACACACACACACATACATACATACACACACACATATATATACATATATATACATATATATATATACTCCAGGAGTAATGGATTAGCACGGCGGAGTAGTGGATAACGCATTGAGTTGGAATTCCAGTCAAATCCATGACATTCACTTACGTGCTAATACCCTTGGGAAAGATATGAATCATCTTCTTCCCCCTCTCCCATCTATGGGTAAATAGCAGGACAGTCCGCAGGACAGACCGCATTCTATAACCTTGGATGGCAACTGGTCTACCGCTAAAAGCAATGGCAACCTACTGCGGGAAAAAATCTTCCTCGTATGTCATGTATTGAAAGTTACATGATCGCCTAAGCGATTATCACGCATGGCACATATATATTCAGAGAACTCTCTCTCTCTCTCTCTCTCTCACACACACACACACACACACACGAACACACACGCGCGTGCGCACACACATACACGCACACACATACACACACACTCACACACAGAGGTGCTCTCGTGAAGTTAGCATCAGACATTTTAATGGGAGGCAGGAGGGTTCACTGTGGTGAGTAATAGAGATCAGTTTTGTTTTTGAGGCATTAAAGTTAACCAGCCATTTCCTGCCCCAGGCAACAACCGATTTGAGGTCCTTTTCGAGACCAGGGGCCAGGTTAGTTTTGTCAGCGATCCTAGATTGCTATTGAGGTAGTAATAAATAGTAGTGTCGTCTGCATAGATGCCTACTTGGGAACTGATGACATTGAGAAGATCATTAATGAAGAAGAGGAATAGTGTTGGGCCCAGGATAGAGCCTTGGGGGACACCTGCGTTCGTGATAAAGAAACTGGAAGAGAATCCGTTAAGGACGACCTTCATTACACGGTTTGACAGGACTGATTGTATTAAGTCAAATAATCGTCCTGAAATTCCGTATCACTGAAGCTTACTAAACAGACCGGCATGACAAACCCCATCAAACGCTTTAGAGATATCTCGGGCCACGGCACGAGCTTCTCCATTACTGTTAAGTGCTTGGTAAACAGATTCAGTTATGACCGTGAGCACATCAGCTGTAAAGCGGGCAAAGCGGAAACCATATTGTTTTTCAGAGAGCATATCATGGGATGTTAGCTGCTTAACCACTTCGGCGTTGATTAAAGCTTCAAAGACCTTCCCGAAGAGTGGTAGGAGACTGATAGGACGGTAGTTATATGGGTCAGAAGCGTCTCCAGAGTTCTTAGACAGGAACAACAGATGAGGACTTCCAACATTCTGGAAAGCAGTAGTTGAGGCAGTAGTTAAATAGTTTGGAGAGGAGAGGAGCCAGTTGAGGAGCACATTTCTTCAGGAC
The DNA here is from genome assembly GCA_964036315.1 of Acanthosepion esculentum. NCBI lineage: Eukaryota > Metazoa > Mollusca > Cephalopoda > Sepiida > Sepiidae > Acanthosepion > Acanthosepion esculentum. Next base: position 18,417,779 of record OZ038507.1, read on the forward strand.
AAAAGCTGGTATCCTGTCCCCACTGCTAGGCTTATGGGAGTCTAATTTAAAGATGATGCCCAATACCAACGATGGGGTTATGTGCAATTCGCTTAATTTGGGGGGGCAGGGTTGACTGGACGAATTGGATGAGAATTTCCGAGCAAATCACTCGGCCTTAGCTGAGGAAGTCAGGACCTCAAATTGGTTGAACAAAGGAGGTTTTGTGGGTTCGCTGTTGTTTAGTATGCTCTTGCAGAGACGCCAATAATCTTTGGAATCGAGTTTGCGAGATGCAATACGGTGTTTCATTCTATCAGCAAATAGTGACTTTGCTTCATTGAGGACACACTTGCACTCATTACGGGCTGAGACAAAGAGACGTCGGTTGCAATCTGACATATCACTAAGGTACAGGCGGAAGAAGTGATTCCTATGCGCAATGGCAGCTGAGCAAGCAGCAGAGAACCAAGGGGATGAGCGCGATTTAACCTTATATTTCCTTGCGGGGATGAAAGCCTTCACTCCAGCTTTTACCCAGGAGGAGACCTCGGAACGCATTCTTGAACGGGGAGATTAAAGACCACATTCCAGGGGACATCGCAAAGGAAATCACGGAACGAGTCCCAGTCAGCTGGTTGACAACAGAAAGATGTTCACTTGGTAGGAGGTTCTTTGCTGGTGGGGAGGTGTAGAAGGAGATGTTGACAGACACTACAGCATGATCAGAGTTGCCAAGAGGGCAGTGCTATGCGGTACGACAAAACTCGGGGATGGAGGTGAAACAGAGATCGAGAAGGGAACTCTTCCCGTCCTGGTTAAACGTGTTGGATGTCAACCACTTATGTGAGGGATTGAGTAATTGACAAGTTAAGGGTTCGTATGCCAGCAAGGTCAGTTATAGAGTTTTTAAGCCACTTGCTATGGTAGGTGTTAAAAACACCGAACACGAATATATGAGCAAACAGATGAAGAGAGATAGCATTGTCTATATTGTCGGAAATGCTTTCAAGTACACCACAGTCTTGGGCGGATGAATAGCGATAGAGGAAGATGAGGTAGCTTACAGCATTGAGGAGAGATAGATGGATACACATGTATGAATGGTCTAGAGATTCGAGAGAGAGATCCCTGGCCAGTGGGAGATGGTCCTTGACGTTAACTCTTAGGCCGTGCATGTGGGTTTGAGAGGCTTTTATAAGGAGATGAAGGTAACCGGGGATCGAGAGGTCAGACGCGGGGATAAACGAGTCGAGGTTGGTCTCGCAGAGAGCCAGGATATCAGGAGTATATCAATGAGGAACGATTCTACACTGCAGAAGTTGGTTCGAATGTCACGGATGTAAGAGAAGGAAATATTAAAGGGTTTAAGCGATTTTTCTTAGAGCTGGTTTAGGTTTACTTTTTTGATCGTCTGTTGTCATGTTGGTTAATGTTGGTAGTGAAAATGAGAAGGCCTGAGAAGTAGCAGACGGTCATCGTATGTGACAAGGACAGAAAGCAGCCTGCAACATGATGTGGCCTTAAGGCTGCCCGCCGGAGGTGCGTGCAGGGAGATCCTTCCATGCGTGACATGGCGCTACATGCACCCCGATATTATACAACTGTTGATCAGAGCGGAAACAATTTAGAAAATGATCCTAGAATAATCTTCTACACAGATGAGAAGAATTTTACACAGGATGCGTACACAAAACGCAATGGCCGTATACAAGCTTCAGATCCTCACGAGAGAGACAAAAATGCCACTTTCAAGTGCAAAAACCCTGCCATGGTAATGGTTTTTGTCTGATGGCATTGATCATGTCTGAGAAGGATGAGAGACTGACAAGAGTTCACTATGTTCAAATTTTGAAAAGGCTGGATTCTTTCTGAATATCCTGAGGCTAGGGACAATCGAAAGGCCATAAATCAATAGAGCCTTTAAATTTGCATTCCAGCAGAATGGAGCTTCTTCTTACACGAGCGCAGTGACTCAACAATTTCTCAGGGATAAGTTCGCTAAAAGGGTTTTGGGGATAAGCAAACTTCATCGCTTGATTTGAACCCCTGCATCTGGAATGAGCTGGCCAGAAAAGCTTCTGAGATGCCCCACAGAAACCTGCGAGCGCTCCAAAAATCCACTAATAAGACATGGGTGGAAAATATTGATGAAGAATTCATTCAAAAAGTTTGTAGTGCATACAGGAAGATAGTTAAGGATGTCATTGCCAATGGCGGAACAACTCTTGGTGCCGAAAAATTTGGACTTGTACCAGAATTGTTCTCATCAATTATAAATAAATACCGGTATTTAAGCTTCCATTTGAACTTTATTTCAATTCTACGTTTGCTTCCAATCCTTACCTATGGTTAATTAAAGATGAACATATCATTTCCCTTTATGATCGATTTTGATCACTTGTTCAGTTAAACTGGGTGAGTAATTATACATTCTTATTGTTTAAACTAGAGTCCAATAGAATTATATAACTCTAGAGAATTCTAGTAAGATATCTTTAATGATTTCTAAGATACAACTGTTCTAAACTTAACCTAACAATTAGACAATTTTGCTGTTACACGATTTGGACAATTTTGCTGTTAAACCCGGTATATATATATATATATATATATATATATATATACCCCCTCCCTCATCAATATTAAGTATTATAATAAAAAGAAATATGAAAATACATTTTAAAACTCTCCCTTCCCTCTCTAAATTCGACCATGTCTCTCATACCATCCCTCACCACCCTCTATGTCAACTTATATAAGCTTAATACTGCCTGTCAAAAGTGTAAATTTTAAATTCATTTTTCGTTTCACCTTTTGAAAGTGAAGTCTGAAGATCCAGAGAAAAATAAAATTCTCTGGTGAAATAAATTATTACAATGGAGCCTTAAAGTGGTCTGTTTTTCTTATATATATACATATACATATATATATATATATATATATATATATATATATATATATATATAGAGAGAGAGAGAGAGAGAGAGAGAGAGAGATAGATATAGCATTAGCATTTTTCGACTGAAATATTTGAGTCAAAAAATACTAACGCATAGACGTTAGTTGAAATAGTCTATTTCTCATGAGGTCATTTTGGATTTCTCTATTATGTAAATGACTATATATATATATATATATATATATATATATATATATATATATATATATATATATATATATATATATATAAAGAGAGAGAGAGAGAGAGAGAGAGAGAGATCAAATATGGGGTTCAGTTCAATTTATATTACAATGAATCATTTATAAAAAAAGTAGTTTAATAAAGATAATGATATGAAATGCCGAAATGCTTTCTCAAAGAAAAAAAGTTTGTATCCGTTAACAATAACACATTTAAAAAAACAAAACATATTTCGATTCGCATTTAATTTTTCGTCTCGGATACTACCTGGATTTTACTAAAAACAAAATAATTTCCATGCTTGAGGATGACTAAATGTACAGTTGAAAGTACTTGCATATTAACAAAAGACCTTATACAGCATGTAATTATTAAAAACAAGGATCATAACATTCATCCAGTGATTTAAAAATTTTGTTTACGAAAGGATTTCGCCATTTTATATCATTAACTTAACTAATCTACTTTTTGTATGAATGATTCATTGTTATATAAATTGAACTGCACCACATATTTGTTATCTCTCTCTCTCTCTCTCTCTCTCTCTATATATATATATATATATATATATATATATATATATATATATATATATATATATATATATTACATAGGATAGAAATCCAAAATTACCTCATTCAAATAGCTATTTCGAGCAACAAGACTTACTTATTGGTTTGGCCACTTCTGAGTTGACAAAGCCAATAAGTAAGTGGATTTATGATCTATGTAATTTATATGCTCTGTTATAATAAATACATTGAGCTCTTTTTGTGGATCAGTTTTAATATTTTATATTATTAGGATCCACTACCAAACGGATTTATTACCTGGACTCTCTCTCTCTCTCTCTCTCTCTCTCTCTCTCTCTCTCTCTCTCTCTCTCTCTCTCTGGCTTGACCGATCTTCGTTCCGCACGCTCGATCTTATCTTCATTTCAAAATTCCTTCTTGTTGTTTTGTCCTGCGAATCTTTCTTGGTTCTCTTTTTGCCGACAGATTCCAAACTGCCGAAATGTAAGTGGGAGTCCAGAAATATTTCCTTTCTTCTTAAATCAAGTTTGCAATCTTGTGTATATTTGTATGTTATGTAGAGTTATTCCTACTGTTGGATATGTATATGTGTATATAGGGGTATATATATGTGGTTTTTTTGTTTTATTTTGTTTTTTTTTATGAAGTTATACGGTTGTGTATATTGGCATCTATCATAGGTTAACCCGTTTATGTGTACGAGTAAGGGTGTAAATTCTGGTAAGTGTCTACCACTAAATGTGTAAGCATATGTTTGGGTATATAGAGATATATATGTGTACTTGTGTATGTGTAGATATGTGTATGCATATGCATATGTATGTATATGTATGTGTGAGTGTGCATATATGTGTGTATATGTAGTATGTATGTTTCTATGCGTATGTATATGTTTATATATGCATATATATGTATATATATGTATGTTTAAATATGTATATGTATGTGTATATGTGTATGTATATGGGTGTACATTTATATGTATGTGTGGGTATTTATATGTGTGCGCTCGACTGTTTGTGTATTGTATATCTGGATGTGTCGATATGGGTATTTATATATGATTAGATATTTATGTATATATGTTTGTGTGTCATTGTATGTGTATTTGTATGTATGCTTTAGTGTCTTGGAGTGTATCATAGATACAAACTAAAATCTACTTTTGTTGATAAAGTACCTTTAATTGCTTACAGACCGTTGTTCTTTTCTTAAATTATGATTAACTTTTAATATATTTTATCATAATGTTGGAATATTATTAGAATATAAGTTGGTCTATGTATGCTTATTTCTTTTTCCTTTTTATGCATGTGTCTACATGTTTATGTATATATGTATATGTATTTGTATATGTATGTGTGTATGCGTATATATATATATATATATATATATATATATACGTATATATATTTGTGAATATGTATGTTTGTATGTGTGTATGTATGTATGTATATGTATGTGTGTAGATATATATGTGTGTATATATATGTATGTATGTGTGTATATCTATGTGTAGTTGCGTATGTATGTGTGTATATATATGTACTAGCGGATGTGTATATGCATTTTTATATTCATATCGTTTTAATTTACGTTTGTTTAATTTTTCATGTATACACTTGTATTTGTAAATGTCTATGTATATATTTAGTTTATATGCATATATGTATACGTGCTTATGTATGTACATCTAGATGTGTATGTATGTATGTGTGTGCTTGTATATAGTTGCATCTTTATATATATTTCTTCACTTGCTTTATTTACTTTTCTGCGTCGACGTATGGGTCAATATATTTATATGTGCTTATCTATGTGTATGTTTATGTGCGTAGGTCTGTATATGCGTACCTATTATGCATATATGTGTGTATGCGGGTGCATGTTTTGATTTATATGCGGATGTGTGAGTGTACAATTATATGTGGAGGTGGTTATTTACTTTTGTCTGTAATGTGTCGAAAACTATATGTTTTTAAAAATGTATATATATCTATATATATATATATATATATATATATATATATATATATATATATATATATATTTATTTGTTTAAATTTTATCTATGTATATTTGACCGGTTTAGCTATATTTCAAGTTAAAATTCGTTTAATAACATATTAAGCCACGAATAGCTTCGACATCTGACCGTCTAGATCATATTGAATGTAGATGTATGTGCCTGTGTGTATCGATGTGTATGTGTAAGTAAAGTGCATTTGCCTATGTGTGGTTTGATTTTTTGTATGTGTGTGTATATATCTAAATACGTTTGAGCGCTTAACATGCGTGTGTTCGAATGATTTCGCGTGAGAGGCGACTAACATGTTAAAATGAAACTAAAGTGTATACATTTCTGTCTGGGATTCTGAACATCCCTTTCAACATAATTTCAATGAAAATACAAATTAAATAGCATATATATCTTTTATTTTTATTTTTATATTTTTTTTTCTCCTTGGTAATTCTACAATTTAAAACTTAATAGAGATTTGATTTAGATTTCTAAATAGGTAATTTTAATTTTTTACTTTTAATTTTAATTTCAAATTTTATAAATCTTTTAATATCTATGATAACCTTGCTTAGTTGTCAAATTTTTCGAATCACCCTATACTTGTATCTTGATTGGCTACTCTAGCTTATGTAACAGCGTTTACTCCTAGCTAAGGATCGTTGATTAATTTGAAACTTTTAAAACCATTTATTCTATATTCTATATCATCACTTGACAAGACACAAGAAGTGTTGAAACAAAATGGCTACTTTTGTCGTGATTTTATAACATATTTATGTTGTAATATTCAAATAAATAATTATATATATATATATATATTATGAACAAAAAATATTAAAAAATTAAAATATTCAGACACACTGGGTTGTATATTAATATTTTTTCGTTTTTATTATTACAGTTAGATTCCTCGACTAGTTTCGTCCAACATGGCCATCATCAGGAGAAAAAAAATTATGCTTGTTAGTAGTAGTCAACTACAGAAATGAATGACTTGATGGAGAAAATGAACTTTAACTGTAGTTTTCATTTGTTTTTTTATTTTTTTAACATGATTTTTGGTCAGTCTCTCTCTCTCTCTCTCTCTCTCTCTCTCTCTATATATATATATATATATATATATATATATATATATATATATATATATATATATATTAGGTTGATTCATAAATAATTTCCGTTTCAGGGAACCAGCTGTTATGACAAATGCATCATCCTCATTACTAATTATACACGAAGTACTCTAACATTCCCTATTTTTGCACGACATTGGTAGCGTACACGGCGGATTAAAGAATAAATTCCTCAACTACATTAATATAAGGATGGAGACTGCATTCATATCACATAAATGTTATGAAAGGGAAAATAACGCTATGATGGCATCTAGAAAAATATGTAGTGTTTATTTACAAATTACAGGTAGAGTCTATCTGTCAAAGGACAATATGAATAAAGACAAAAGGAAAACTTATTTTAGCCGACGTGTTTCGTTCTTTGAGGGACACTATCAATCTCTTACTAACTTTCGTTTATTAAGCATTGAACTGTATCACCTCACGTCCATGAACGTGCGTGACTTTTCCGCTAACCTGATGAGTATTCATGAACACGCCTATACAATAATTAGCAATATTATTGGTCCTGAACTGGCAACACGGCTTCAGTCACTCTCCAGCCGCTGTAATATAGCTTCCCTGTTCTTCTCCTATAAATACTTTCATAGTAATTGTTCGGATGGTAACTAGACATGAATTTAAAAACTGGACTTGCGGCAAGGGCTCATCATTTTATAATTGAAATGGCGAGAGCTATGCTAACAGTTTCTTCTCTCGCAATTCCCCCTTCCGGCTCCCTGCTTTCCAGTCAACGTTAATCTGCAAAAATTTAAATGAAATGTCAATCGCTATCTACTGTCCTCCTAATTCTCTTTTCTTTTTCTATCCATTATTAATGTTTCTGTTCCTGATTCCACCACACACCGTAACCCCCTTGCGTCTTAGTAGATGTAGTGCCTTGCTTGGGGTGATACTGATTAAAATAAAATTGCGTTAAAATACATTAATGCTATCCAATTACATCATTAGCTTATTGGAAAATAAAGTTTCTGAAATATTTCGATTTTTTTTTAATCGATGTTGTGTATATGGTAAATTCGAATTTTCAGTTTGGGTGACCTTTTTCAAGAACGGAAACGTTTTTTTTTTTTTCATTATTTTTTAACAAACGTTCATCGATTTATGACACAGAATCAAAGGGTTACAAAAAAGTCACAAAACTTATATATATATATATATATATATATATATATATATATATATATATATATATATATATATATATATATATATACGATTCCAATGTAATAAATTATAACCATGGAATATTAGTGTTTGATCCTTTTATATTACATTGAGTTCTATCTGGATTCTATCCGCTTGGGAATTTATATTTATATATATATATATATATATATATATATATATATATATATATATATATATATATATATCTGTATATATATATATCTATATATCTGTAGGATATTTATATATATATATATATATATATACATATATATATATAAAGACCACTAATATTATATATATATATATATATATATATATATATATATATATATATATATATATATATATTGAGACGTTTCGTTGAATAATTTATGATATGTTTAACGTTCTTTTTATAGATACAAGTATTTAAGCAAATGCTCTGTTTTATAATAAACAGTATTAAATGACATTTACCGGCCTGAATGTTTATTATAAAACAGAGCATTTGCTTAAATACTTATAGAAATACGCATCTTTTTGTAACTTTTCCGCCGTGTATGTTTGCTAACATGTTTTTGTACCCGAAAAGTGACAAAGTTCTTTCTTAACACCTAATAGGTACAGAAAATTGTGGATGCTTATGACCGCCTGCCTTCTGAAGGAACACGGCGCAAAAAAAGAAAATGACGGATTTTGAGGAAAGAAGACTTGGGAAATTAAACACTCACTGAAGGAGGGAAATGGTGAAACAGCGAGTAGCCTACTTAATGAATTTGGTGAAACGGATGCTATATACAGGGACAAAGTTGGGTGATACATAGCCGAATGTTGCTTAGAGTGACAAGAGACAGGAAGTTGTGGAGAGTCATGATCTCTTAGGTTCTGAAGAAACTCAATACATAAAAAGAAATTGTTGATGACCTCATTCCTTCCATTCTCTAAACGGTTAAATAATTTTTATGAGATAATGCCTATGTATGCATAAGTTTTAAAGAAAATAAGAATTAGGAGGGGAGCAGTTTTTATAATAAAAAAGAAACCATTTAAATTTCTGGAAAACGATATGAGGAAAGATAGGTTGGAAAACGTAACAATCACAGGGCACATTGAAGGAAGAAGGGGGAGGATGAAGCCGCGAGTAAACTACTTAACGAATTTGGGAGAGTGTGGCGGGGGTCAAGGTGCTGTTGGTAAAGCGTTAAACGTTGTTTAAATCTGCACGAGAGAGGAAGTTGGGGAGAGCCATGATTGTCTACATCCTGAAGAAATACAAGAAATGTGAATGAGAAGATATCGTTCCACTGAATCAGTATGAAAAATGTTTGTTTTTTTTTTGTTTGTTTATTTTGTTTTTGTTTTAACTTAAACATTTATGTAACTTCGGTCAAGGAGCAGGCCGTTAACCTCGTCTGATATTTAAACTATTGACGTTATCATCATGCAATGTATTTTATGACTAAAAACAGCGGTTCAGTGATGATTCAATTTGTGGGTTATTATCCAAATCAAGAATAGTGATCGCCCTGTTGTCGCCGCCTAGATTGGAAGTGGGTAGCCATTGTAATGGACGTGACTTCATAACTGTCATTTATAAAAGTTGTATCATCATTTTCGTTTATGATTAACCGATATAGTCATCATTAAGCGGTGAATTGTTATCGCTTGCTCTGTTATCGGAACGGATCTGGCCCATTATTCAATGTCGTAATTATTTGTAGTCTTTGTATATATATATATATATATATATACATATATATATATACATATATATATATATATATATATATATATATAGATATATATATATATATATATATATATGGCTCACTAGGTTATATATATATATATATATATATATATATATATATATATATATATATATATATATGTAAAAATTGTTTTTATATATATATATAAATATATAATAATTATATATATATATATATATATATATATAAAACCTAGTGAGCCAGAACCTACCTACCAAGGTTTCACCTAACAGATCTTCAGGGTGCTACTAGCCAGTAGTACCCTGAGGATCCGTTCTGGTCCATTATTCAATGTCGTAATTATTTGTAGTCTTTGTATATATATATATATATATATATATATATATATATATATATATGGCTCACTAGGTTATATATATATATATATATATATATATATATATATATATATATATATATATGTAAAAATTGTTTTTATATATATATATAAATATATAATAATTATATATATATATATATATATATATATATATATACATATATATATATATATATAAAACCTAGTGAACCAGAACCTACCTACCAAGGTTTCACCTAACAGATCTTCAGGGTGCTACTAGCCAGTAGTACCCTGAGGATCCGTTCTTATCCATTATGCAATGTCGTAATTATTTGTAGTGTTTGAATATATATATATATATATATATATATATATATATATATATATATATATATATATATATATATATATATAATTAAACCTTGGTAGGTAGATTCAGGCTCACTAGGTTTTTTAGATTTTTCTCTACTTAATGTATTGCGTACATTTACGTTTTTACTTAATTTACTCTGTCGGTGTTTTTTCTTTTGACTAGGCATTGCACTGCTGATTGATTATATTACACCGACACGGATGTCTTTAGTTTTTTCTTTTTAACTGGATTTTTTCCCTGCTATCTGTTTGTTCAAATATATTTTTATTTACAAATTCAATTATCCAGGGTTTTTTAAACCGCCTGGGTATACGTATTAAAATAATACATATATACTGGACTCTGCTGTTGGTTTATCGACGTATGAGGGTCAAGCATCTCAGTTACTAGGAACTGTCGGTTCCTAGGAACCGACACCTACACATATGATTTGATTATAGTGGTGAAGGTTTTCACTTTTTGAAGGGCTGAATACAGAGACCTGGTACACCAGGTGCCCAAATGTCACCAAACGACCCTCCGCAGGTTTTGAATTCAGAGTTGTCCTTTTCCTAGACCAGTTGCCATCCAAGGCTCTAGAACCCGGTCTGTCCTGCTAATTACCCATAGCTGGGGGAGAAGAAGAGGATTCATACTTTTCACAAGGAGGAGGTATGGTGGAGTAATGAAATAGCGGCTCCGATTGAGGAATCGGAGAAGCCGAGTTCGAATTCCACTTGGAACCATTACATTCACTTACGTGTTAGTATATATATATATATATATATATATATATATATATATATATATATATATACAGCGGATCCATTACATTCACTTACATCATATATATATATATATATATATATATATATATATATATATATATGTTCTGTTTATACGTTATTGTATGGATACAATTTATTTGAATAAATTCTCTGTTTTAATTAAACAATATTAATAACATTTACCGGACTGAATATTCGAGAAATGTCGTATAATATATATGAGTCCTCCGGCAGGAATCGAACCTGTATCGCGTATGGAATCCGTCATTTGGCCTGAGGTGCTGTTGACCATCAGCCACAGAAGACTTCCGTTTTAGCAAAGTTCAAATACTGCTTATAAATACACCTATTCGGCGACCTTTCTCAATAATTCATTTCTGCTCCGAAACGTAACCTAACGTAAACAATGACAACATATTATATGTAATGGATTAAATCTGACAAATATTTCAATATATTTTCTACGAGGTTTCTCGAATATTCAGGCCGGTAAATGAAATTAATACTGCTTAATTAAAACAGAGCATTTACTCAAATATGTTGTATCCATAAAAATAAGGTATAAACAGAAAATACAAATTTTTGAAGATCAAAGTTGGCTGGAAAGCATGAAGCCAAAAGATTGTTCTACATGCGAGAAGTGTGAAAACACAGAACTTACGGTTACATCTAGCCAATTCAACTGTAAATTCGTGAGACCTCATCGCCAGTCAAGTACTGCGCTTAAATTCATAAAGTCAACGTACTATAGCGAAGAGCTCGTCCGAACAATTACCATGGAAGTATTTATAGAAAAGACACAGGGAAGCAACTTTACAGTGTTGGGAAAGTTACTAAAACCGAGATGCTAGGTCAGGACCAATTATATTGCTGATTGGATTTTATCAAGAAACTCTAAATATATAGCAGGAGCACCGGACAATATACGTCAGCAATATTCTAAGCATGGGCGTATGGTAGATTTGTAGATGTATAAGTTATATTCAATGCATTAGTTACTCTCCTTAATGAATGGACATTGAAAATTGTCTATCACAACACAGTGAACCAACTTTCTTAGCAGCTGACCTAGCAATGGATTCAGTGTAGTCTTTCCACTTCCTGTCAGCCAAGAATGTTAATGAGTCATTCTCCTGGAGATTAGCATCAGCCGTGGTGATTGAAAGCAGAAAGGGGTCTCTAAGATGATTAATAGAGAGCAATATATATATATATATATATATATATATATATATAAAACACCGATCAAAATAAAAAATAAATAAATAAATATAAGATAAAAAATAAAATAAAATAAAAAAAAACAAACAAAAAAACAAGCAAAATAATTTGACATAAATAAATAAACAAATAAGCGACTTCCCAGTAAAAGTAACCGCCAAAATAGACTACCCATAATACACCACTGACCCTTATATATAAATAGCCGAGAAAAATAACAGCACTAGTCGCCTGACGATTGCACTAGCATGAAACAGACTGTCGCCTCTAAGTGCTGACTTCCATGTCCACTTTTATATTTACACACGCTCTATCTCTAATATTGAGCACTTTATCCCATAAATATAGCACACTTTAAGACTATATTCCACTTTTATATTTATATATATATATATATATATATATATATATATATATATATATACTCGACTATCCCGTCGAATCTGACGTATGAGGGTCAAGCAGTTCAGTTCCTAGGAACCTATAGCCCGACACCAGGACATGAGATTTGAGTATAGTGGTTAAGGTTTTGTGCAGAACCATCCACACGTTTTGAAGGGCCAAATACAGAGACCTAGTCCACTATAGTCCACAAGGTCCCCAAACGACCCTCTGCAGGTTTTGAATTCAGAGTTGTCATTCTCTTAGACCAGATGCCATCCAAAGCTATAGACCCAGTCTGTCCTGTTATTTACCCATATATGGAGGGAGAAGAAGATCCTTACCTTTCCCAAGGGTATTAGCACGTAAGTGAATGCAATGGATTCGACTAGAATTCGAACTCCTATTTCTCAATTCGATCAGCTATACATTCAGTATGTGTGCCATGCTTAGGAGATCATGCAGCTTTCGATACATGACTGACGAGGCAGATTTTGTTCCCGCAGTAGGTTGACATTCCTTTCTGCGGCAGACCAGTTGCCATCAAAGGCTATAGAACCCGATCTGTCCTGCTATTTACCCATAGCTGGGGGAGGGAGAAGAAGCGGATTCATACCTTTCCAAAAGGTTTTAGCACATAAGTGAATGTAATGGATTTGACTAGAATTCGAACTCCGATTCCTCAGTCCAAGCCTCTATCCATTACTCCATCTTGCTTCCGTATATATATATATATATATATATATATATATATATATATATATATATATATATATATATATATATATATATATATATATATATAATAAAATAGGCAGCATATATTTACATTAGAAAGAGTCAATCATACCTTGAATCAATCAGCAATATGAATGAATTGAATCAATCAGCATATTGCTGATTGATTCAAGGTATGATTGACTCTTTGTAATGTATATATATATATATACATATATATATATATATATATATATATATATATATATATATATATATATATATATATATATATATATATTACATGAATTTATTCATACAAAAAGCAGCTAGTGAAGTTAATGACATAAATGGCAGAATCAATCTCTCAGTTGTATAACTGGAATTTATAAACAGGGATCATAACATTCATCAACGGGTTCGAGGTTAATGTATTTTATTAAAAATTGTTTGCGAGAGCGATTCTTGCCAATTATATCATTAACTTCACTATCTGCTTTTTGTATGAATGACTCATGTAATGTAAATTGAACTGCACCACATACTTGATATATATATATATATATATATATATATATATATAAAAGTGAACATAGAAGTCAACACTTAGAGGCGACAGTCTGTTTCATGCTAGATGCAATCGTCAGGCAACTGACGATTGCATCTAGCATGAAACAGACTGTCGCCTCTAAGTGTTGGCTTCTATGTTCACTTTTACATTTACACACGCTCTATCTCTGATATTGAGCACTTTATCCCATAAATATAGCACACTTTAAGACTATATTTCTTCATATATATATATATATATATATATATATATATATACAGTGTAACCCGGATATAAGAGAGTTGTCGGGACTGGATAAGAATTATCTTATATCCGGGTTTCTCTTATATCCGGGTTTGGTCTATTATATATACATTAACACAGGCTCTAATTTGGGACCAGAGAAAATCTATCTTATATCCGGGTTTCTCTTATATCCGGGTCTCTATATCCGGGTTACACTGTATATCGTCACCGTTGTTGTGGCTGTTGTTGCTGCCGTCAAGCTATCAGCGGGTAAGAAAAAACTTTCGATCGTATTTGATTTCCTTCCATCACTACGGCGTGTGTTTCTGTGCGTGATTATAAGTAACCAGCGGCAGAAAAAAAATCACCCAAAACAGATATCCCTGCTTACGACCGTCATTAACAACACACGCTGATCAAACTCCGGGTAGATCTTTCGACCTCTCTGTCAGAAGTAACTCCTCATATGGAGGTCTTCTGTTAGTACAAGTAGCGAGATCATATCCTCCACCGGCTTGCTAGGTATGTCACGTAACTTGCAGCACTTGATAACCTCCAGCGGCCGGCCATCTGCGTTCTGACCAGACAGGACGTTGCTCAGCTTACAGTGATCGCACAAGAATCGGTATTTCAACATGACATGGTCGTTAGCTTCCTGGCAACAAAGTCAACAACATTCTAATCTTTTTTCCCTATCAGAGAGTATTATAATAGCTTTATCGAGGCCATAAAAACCAGTATATATATATATATATATATATATATATATATATATATATATATATATATATATATATATATATATATATATAGGTGTAATTAATAATAAAATTGATATTTTTACCTCATCATTCTGTATCATGAACTGCTTTGAAAAGGAAACCAACGGGTTAGTGGGTGGACTAGTTAATATATATATATATATATATATATATGTGTGTGTGTGTGTGTGTGTGTGTGTGTGTGTGTGTGTGTGTGTGTGAATAAAATGTATTCTAACCCAAACACCCATGGAAAGAATCTTTAAGTATACAGGTACGAAAAAAATGCCGAAAAACTTTTTGCCGTTAATAAAAAAAAAACAGACGACATGCATTTAACGGATGTCAGAATTCATTGAAAAATACACCCCTACCCTCCATAAACTTAACCTCTTTTTTAAATGTAACTCATAATTGATAGAACAATATTTTTTAAAAAGGAAGACGCTACCGCCCCTGTCTGAATGATTGGATTTCTCTGTATCCTTGGAAACAGGAAAATAAGGATTTATATGTGCGTTTAAAACTCAGTAAATTTAAAAATGAGTTATTCCAAAATTCTCTTGAAGATGAAACAGAACTAATGCTTTTAATTTGTTTATATAATTAAATTTGAAGTTTTTAGCTTCCATTTTTGAAACATGGTTATTACTGTGTAGCGAATAAACTATATTTTAAATCATTTAATTTATAACATACATATATATATATATATATATATATATATATATATATATATATATATATATATATATATATCCAGTAGAATCATATATTCTTCCTCGTTATAAAAAAGCTTTCATAGGTGAGTCTTTAAATATATTTGTTTTCCGTCATTAATATGTAGTAATTCATAGGGAATCAGGTTATTACTTAAAGACAATAGAAAGCCAATCCCCCACTTTATGTCCATATTTATGTATTATACATGCCATTATCGTTGCTTTCATTGTTCAAGGGGAGTAACTTTTACTTTCCTTTTGTATCCAAGATTGCAGCTAGCTTAACATTTTAAATTATCGGACGGCATTTAAGCTAGCTCTCGTGGTGGACTCTTGGTTTGGCCATCATCTAGGGAGGAGTAGATGCAATAGGCATCAAAAAACTACAGGAGAACTCAAAATTGATTGCTGCATTTAAGTATCGAATTAATGTTTAAGGTTACCTTTTAAAAGTTCAATAATTCTTCTGCTGGAACTTAATAGACGAGTTGATGTATGTAGATACATATATATTCCATGGAAACAATTATTTTTATTTCATGGGTGACATAACAGGGGAAAATTTATAAGATAAAATGAATATAGTATAAAGATGGGAAAATAGAAATTAGAATTAGTTATACAACATTTGAAGAGTTAGAGAAACATAATAGCGAATTGAGTAAAACTTTACAATCGCTTCAGATTCCCTTTCTTGCACATTAACTCATTCCTTTGGCTCGTACACTTAATGGACATTTTTTTCTAGCGTGGTTTTCTGGCAAAAGAGTACGTTCACTTGCTGTTGGGGCGCACCCACCTTCTCAACCACAATAGACTGATCCTATTATTATAAATAGAACAGTAGTTCTAGAGACTGGGAATAGTGTAGCAGTGTAGTGCAGTGCAGAGTGAGACTTCTGTAGTGATCAGTTACACTTCCGTTTCTCGACCGGAAGATACCGTTGGGCTTTATTACTATTACTTATTGTTACTACTAACCTACGTTCGTTCTACTACTAATCTCTCTGGTGTAAATACCTCTCTGAATATACCAGTATTTTTCCCTGCGACTGTGTTTGTTCGTTATTACCATATACTCACGTGGAAACACTCAACATCTCAACAGTGGCGACGAAGGATGTTTTATTGATCTCAACAGTGACAACGAAGGATGTCTTATTGATCCCAACACTTGCCTAAAAAAGAGGGTATTGGCACTTACACTAGGTTAAAACTTTACAATCGCTTCAGATTCCCTTTCTTGCACATTAACTCATTGTTGATTCCTTTGGCTCGTACACTTAATGGACATTATTTCTAGCGTGGTTTTCTGGCAAAAGAGTACGTTCACTTGCCTAAAAAGGAGGGTATTGGCACTTACACTAAGTTAAACTTTATAACCGCTTCAGATTCCCTGTTCGTAACCCTCCTTCCAATTCATAATGTTCCTTTTTTGTAAGTCTTTTTTTATTTTCGAATAGTTAATTTTCCCATTACATGCCCACCACCCTCTAACCATCTACTATACTAATTCAAATGGGGCTAAGCTATGCACATGCATACCCGAGTAACCCTCGTAAACCCCCTCGCCAACATACACACTTCTCCCTTCCAACGGGTCTTTTAGTCTTCAAGTACACGAGCCATCTTGTCTCGGCGCCTTTAAGTCTCGGACGGCTACGATGTTTCTGGCCCCGGGAGTTCTGTTGCCTTGTCTTGTAGGCGGGCACAATATATCCATACTCTGAGCATCGAGCATGTATCTTCTCTTCTTGATTGATCGTCTCTTCGTCATGGGTGCTGGAGGTAGACGACGTTTTGGGGAGTTTTAGTTTTATCCGCCTGATAGTAAGGGATCCGAACCTTCGAATAATTTCGGAGGCTATCCTATCAGCAGGTGTTTTATATCGGGCCTATTGTACTGCCATTTTGTGGATGGTCTCTGTGGGGCCTTTCGATGCTATGATGAAGGTTACTGCTACCGCTGTATCTCTGGACGATCTTCTCCGAGGTATTTATATTTGCAACTCCTGCGAGTGTCTGTCTCAATGCCAACTAATCTTCAAACAACCACTACCCAACGTATACTATCTCCTACACCAAGGGACTACGTCTCAACTTTCCAGAAGTGAAACACCATCTTCTTCTGACACAACCATACATCCTGCTACAACGTATCAACGTTTCAAACGCACCAGCGGAGTTCACAGACCCGGAATATACTCTCCTCTTATAGCTAGACACGACCACCTAAATCGCTACGGCCACAAACTAGCAGCCTGCATCAAGGACGAATTTCCTTGTGGCAGAGACATAAAAAAACAAGGAATCTGACCTTCCATATATGTATTTTCGCCTGGCACTTATCGATCGTGTCACATTCATCTTTGCTCTCTGTTGCCCTCAGAACAAATATCAGAGAAAATTGATAATATCCTCACTCAATTTTCCTTCGGCCGGCTTTCATATCTGCGGTGACTTCAACATCCACCATAAAGAATAGCTAGTCCACTCCTACAAAACCGATTTTGAAGGCAGATATTGCAGAGACTTCTCCATTACCAATGAACTAACCCAGATCATCAGAGAACCTGAGTCCCTGACACGACAGGTCACCAGGCGGACCTCCTCGACCTCTTCCTAACCACCTGGCCTGGAAAAATATAACCAGCAATACATTTTTGGAAAAAAAATACTATCAGCAATAAGAATTTTGTCGGCATTAAATGACCCATTAAAGTGTTGATATGCATTAAAACAAAACAAACCAAACAATGCAAACATAAATTAAATATTAAAAATTATTATAAATTAAATATTACTGCCTATTACAGGAATCATATTAAAATCAAATATAGATAATTACACACTAAATATTGTATATTATTATGGATTAAATATTTTAGGTTGTTGCTATAGCTGGTGCCCCTGTTATATATTTAGATATTTTACAGATTCTTCTCTTCGACTTCTCGCTTGTGGAACTCTCTTCTGGCTACTTGCTTCCCAGTTAACGTTGATCTTCAAAAATTTAAATGCAATGTCAATCGTTATCTTCTGTCTTCTTAATTCTAGTTCTTTTATTGTCTTCTTTCCATAATTGTAGTTTTTTCTCATATTCTCTAACACTCAGTAACCTCTTGCGCCTTAGTGGCTTTATTGCCTTTGATCTTTAAAAATTTAAATGCAATGTCAATCGTTATCCACTATCTTCCTGATTACTCTTTCTTGTTTGTGTTCTCTCTCCTTACTAAAGTTTTCTTTTTTTTATTCCTTCACAATCAGTTACCACATATATCTTAGTGGCTTTAATATTTAAAAATATTCAAACTATAACTAAACAAGTTGAACCTTCATGGGCTAATGTTTTTTTCTGCTGACATGAGGTGGGAAAATTATGGTGAATCAAATTGCTAGTTCTGCTGCTAGCAAAACTGGTTCACCGTGCCGTGCTAGACAATTTTTCTCGATAGAATCTATTTTACATATTTATAAGTCTACCATTCGTCCATGCTTAGAATATTGCTCCCACGTCTGAGCTGGTCTGGGCTGGTCTGGTCTGGGCTGGGCTGGTCTGGTCTGGGCTGGGCTGGGCTGAGATGGTCTGGGCTGGTGCTCGTGATATATATTTAGAGATTCTTGACAAAATCCAAAGAAGAATCTGCAATGTTATAGCTCCTAAGAGCTCGGCTTTTCACGTTCCCAAAGCTGTAACGTCGGTTCTTTGTGCTTTTGCTATCAATATTTTCGTGGTAATTGTTCTGATGAACTTTCATCAGTGGTACCTAGACTTTGTGAATTTAAACGTAGTACCAGATTGGCGGCAAAGTCTGCTCGTTTTACAGATGTAACCGTAAGTTCTATGCGAACAGTTTCTTCTCTCGCCTGTGGAACTCTCTTCCTGATTCTTGCTTTTCATCTTTGATCTTCAAAAATTTAAATGCAATGACAATCGTTATCTTCTGTCTTCTTAATTCTTGTTCTTTGTTGTCTTCTTTCCTTAATAGTAGTTTTTCTCATATTCTGTAACACTCAGTAACCTCTTGCACCCTAGTGGCTTTATTGCCTTTGATCTTCAAAAATTTAAATGCAATGACAATCGTTATCTTCTGTCTTCTTAATTCCTATTATTTTATTGTTTTCTCTCATTAATAGTGTTTTTGTTTTTTTTCTTATTCTTTCACACACCGTAACCCCTTGTGTCTTGCTTGGGGGGAAATTATTTTAAAAATGCTTTTATGTCGTAGATGTAAATATAGTTAAATATTATAGGATTGTTAGTATAGCTCTAAATATTATAGAATATTATCGGGTAATTAGTATAAATGTAAATATAGAATATTATAAGATAATTAATATAGATATAAATGTTATAGAATATTATCCGGTAATTAGAATAGATGTAAATATTATAAATTATTATAGGGTATTTAGTATGAATTTAAATATTATAAAATATTATCTGTTAATTTTTATAGATGTAAATATTATAAAATATTATAGGGTATTTAGTATAAATGTAAATATTATAAAATATTATCGGGTAATTAGTATAGATGTAAATATTATGGAGGCACGGTGGTGTAGTGGATAGCGTTTCGGATTGAGGAATCGGAGTTCGAATTCCAGTCAAATCCATTACATTCACTTACGTGCTAATACCCTTGGGAAAGGTATGAATCCTCTTCTTCTCTCTCCCCCAGTTATGGGTAAATAGCAGGACAGACCAGGTTCTATAGCCTTGGATGGCAACTGGTCTACCGCAGAAAAAATGGCAAACTACTGCGGGAAAAAAATCTGCCTCGTCAGTCATGTATTGAAAGATACATGATTGCCTAAGCGTGTATTATAAAATATTATAGGATATTTAATATGAATGTAAATATTATAAAATATTATCGGATAATTAGTATAGATGTAAATATTATAAAATATTATTGGATATTTAATATAGATGCAAATATTGTAGAATATTATTGCTTAATTATTGTAGATTAAATATCATTATTTATTATATGCTAATTATTAAAGATTAAATATCAAGGTATATTACAGGTTTTATATTATAGTACAAATATTACAGTTTAATTATTATGGATTAAATATCTATTTTTATAGTTTTTATTATAGATCAAATTCTAGAGATTATTATAGGTTAATTATTATAGATTAAATTTTACTCAACGTAGTATTAAATCGTCTTCGCGAGTCAACTCTGTCCGTCAACTCACTCTTCAATATCGCTGACCTCAAAATACCGAATCATATTTTGATATTGTCCATTTGTGATAATCTCGTCGCAGGGGGTCTTCCAGATAGTTTCAACTCACCCAGAAATGATGGCTTAGGCTGCTGTCTTTAGATCTTCAGCTTTTCCTTTTAATATAAGCAATAATTTAGATTGCGAATATTGTGCCATATTCTCTTATTCATCATCTGTGATTTTCAAAGAATTTTTTTCTGATTTCACTCCCCTTTTTATAACATAAACAATTGCGACAAAACTGATGACAGAAGCATAGCAACAATATCGATAATCAAGCCACAGCAGCTGCTAATAATAATAATAATAATAATCACAGCACGACCACATTATCAGTAGAATTATTCTCTTTAACTTAAATATGATTGCCTCTTTTCTCTTTTTTCATCTTTTCCGCCATTCTTCCTTTTCGTTCCCATTTTTACCAATTGCCACGCTTATCTCAAAAGATGGCTTCCATTGTCGTCTGCTTCCTCTTCCTTTTCCTTCATTTAACTCCTATTTTCCTTCCCCTTCTTTTATTTGCCATTCTTCCCGTATATCTTCATTTTTATTTTATTTTTTTTTTGTCATGCATTTTCCTTTTTATTTTTATTACAACAATCTCCGTCTTTTATACATGTTTTAAGCGTCGCGCCATTCGCCTTTCTTTTTCACCATCCACGTCGTTTGCCGCCAGGGCTATAGCGAACGCCCACCTTTCTCTTTCTTGCCCCTCTCTCTCTCTCTCTCTCTCTCTCTCTCTCTCTCTCTCTCTCTCTCTCCCTCTCTCTCTCTCTGAATCCTCGACGGTCATGTTTAGTCAGCAGGCTCTAAACGCCCGGCAGGCAGGGACAATGTCACGAAGGCAAGAATTGTTTTTGTGGATGGTAAAACGGATTCTTATACACATGTCGGTCTGTTTGTTTTAGAAGCACTGAAAAGACAAACAAGAAGGAAGATGAAGAAAACAGGAAGAAAGATGGCGATAGGGAAAATGGCGGCAGTGGGATGAAGCGTTGTATAACCTTAAAACATGAGAAAGGCTTAATAGTAATGATAATAACAGCAACAATAACTGTAGAAAAATTGGCTTGTAAACAAATTGAATCGGTTAAAACCAGAGACTGCTGAAAAACAAGATATTCAGCAACTTAGAACTTCAGTATAATACTCCATTCCTGCCAAAAAAAAACTTGATCAAATAGTCGAAAACAAAGTGAAGAGCATCTACCATAATGTATGTGACTGCCTTACCGGACCACAGGGTGAAAAGGAAAAGCAAAACCGAAGAAATAAGATGGGGAATGAAATGAAAGTACTTTATAAGGATATGAAAATAAAATGTAGAAAACTTAGGTTATGGCAGTACCCATAATAATCCATTTAATAAGCGATAATCGATAAGAAATCCATAATAACTGACATAATCAAAACAATTAAAAAATCACTTGACTTAAAATTAGACGAATTATAAATTAGTGAAGAAGATAAGATATTCGAGACCAACGTAGTGAGGGGTCTGCGAAGATACTGAGAAACGTGCTGGCAATTTCAGGAACATTTTTGTCTCTCAACCGTCATGGATATGCACAAGTTATCCTAGGTCAACATTCAAATGCATAAGATACAATAACAATAATGAGGATAAAAAGCAAACGAACCAGGCACCCCAATTAGCGCACACACACACACACACACACACGCACATATATATATATATATATATATATATATATATATATATATATATATATATATAGAGTGTAACCCGGATATAAGAGACCCGGATATAAGAGACCCTGATATAAGAGAAACACGGATATAAGAGAAATTCTATCTGGTCCCAAATTAGAGCCTGTGTTAATGTATATATAATAGACCAAACCCGGATATAAGAGAAACCCGGATATAAGATACTTCTAATCCCGACAACTCTCTTATATCCGGGTTACACTGTATATTTTAAACATGTAGTATTGAATGTTAAAGACAACATAGTCTTGCATATTTTCTTTTGAATTTTCTCATATTCTCTAATGAGACTTTTTATTTGAAAATGATTTCGAAATAAGTATTGTCCGTACGATGACCTAGCGCTTTCGAACATCAATGTTCATCTTCAGGGTCAATATTTTTAGTCAAAATTTTTTTAACAAACATTTGCCAATTATCTTGTACCGTAATCATGTTGCTACTTTTTTTAAAAAAAGTAGCAACATGGTTACGCTACGAAAATAAAAAGTCTCATTAGAGAATATGAGAAAATTCAAAAGAAAATATGCAAGACTATGTTGTCTTTAACATTCAATACAACATGTTTAAAAGAAAAGTTGCTGCCAAATTGCACATATATATATAGAGAGAGAGGGTGTCCATAAAGTTTGTGTGTACTTTAAAAAAAATTATAACTTTATTCGACGAGAGACGAATTATCCAACCTTTGCTGCTGTTTATCTTTGCGTGGCACCACAAACTATTGATCGAGGAAGACCGAGTTCCGTTCATACACCTGACCACGAAGAACACATTCTATAAACCTTCGGAGACGATCGAGATATCAGCACACGTCAAGTAACCTCAGCATGTCGTACATCTCAGGATAGTGAAAAGAATTATTTGAAAATAAAGTTTAATATTTCTTCATTTATTCAAATACTAACGCTGTAGCATTTCTCCTTCCACACACACACATATACAGGGTGTGTCAAAAGTACTTTTACAAACTTTGGAGGCCAAAACAAGGGCAAAAGTTCATATAAACATGTCAGCAAATCCTTCATTTTTGAGTTATTAAAGAAAGTTTACAGTAGCTGACACCTTGTTTCTATTTAGACTAGGCTCCATTTGTCATTCGTGTACATTTGTGACGAGACTGTCTTCAACATTTAACGTGTGTAGTAGTGAGTTAACTGAGAAGTGTTCCGTTTAACAATGGCAGGACAGTCATATTGTGAGCAGGCGGATATGATTTTTACATACGGCCTCGCGAATGGTAATGGACGCGAGGCTGCACGGATGTATCAGATTGAGTTTCCAGATCGAAGGCAGCCGAGTCATCCAAGCTTTTCTGCTGTTTATCGTCGTGTTTCTGAGACAGGATCCGTATCACCACAAACTATGGCTCGAGGAAGACGGAGATCCGCTTCTACGCTTGACCACGAAGAACACATTCTACAGGCTGTCGGAGACGATCCACGTATCAGCACATGTCAAGTGTCCCTATCATGTCGTTCATCTAATAGTACCGCAAGGAGGGTACTTCAACAGCAGATCCTGTATCCGTATAATTTGCAACGTGTGCAAGGTCTTTCACCCTCACGGGAGAATCTTTGTAGATGGTTTATTGCACAAACTGCTGATCCGTTGTTTGTCTCTTCAGTCTTGTTTACGGATGAGGCAAAAATTTGGAAGAGATGGAATAACAAATTTACACAACAGACAGTTGTGGGCGGATCGGAATCCCCAGAGTTCAATACAGGCTAGACACCAGTAACAGTTTAAGATTAATGTGTGGGCTGGAATTGGAGTTGACTTTCTGGTAGGTCTATATGTTCTTCCAGCAAGTCTTACAGGAGCTAATGTCAAGAATTTTCTAAAAGTATTTTGGATTGTATCTTGGATTGTACATTTAACAACATCTTCCGTAAATATCTGTCTACCGTAAACTTTAAACTTAATAACTCAAAAACGAAGGATTTAACGACGTATGTTTATATGAACTTTTGGTGTGAGGAACACGTCCCCAAAGTCTAAAGAGTATTTTGGCACACACACACACGCACACACACACATACATATATATATATATATATATATATATATATATATATATATATATATATATATATTCCAAAATTCGTCCCAAATCGGTCTTTTGTTCGGAATTTGTCTTATAGCCCGAATCAAAAATGAAGGACATGCGGACATATATTTATTTATATGGACTTTTGTCCTTGTTTTGGTGTGAGGAACCCGTCCCCAAAGTTTATAGAGTATTTTTGATACACAATTATATATATATATATATATATATATATATATATATATATATATATATATGAAGAAATATAGTCTTAAGATGTACTATATTTATGGGATAAAGTGCTCAATATCAGAGATAGAGCGTGTGTAAATATAAAAGGGAACATAGAAGTCAACACTTAGAGGCGACAGTCTGTTTCATGCTATATGCAATCGTCAGGCCACGAGTGCTGTTTTTTTTCTCGGCTATTTATATATACGGGTCAGTGGTGCATTGTGGGTAGTCTATTTTAGCGGTTATTTTGCCAGAAGTCGTTTATTTATTTATTTATTTGGGTTAACTTAATTTGCTTCTTTTTATTTATTTTTATTTTATTTTTTATTTTTATTTCTTATCTTATTTATTTATTTATTTTTTAATCGGTGTTTTTATTAACGTAGTAAAAATTTGTTTATATCGCTTATTTAATAGTTTTGTTTGGGTTTGGAAAGATAATTAAAGCTATTTATTCAATTTTGGGGTTGATTGTTGTATATATATGAATAAAAAGACAAGAGGAAAAAGTACTCTTTACCGACGCGTTTCATCCTCTTAGGGACTTTATCAAGGCAAATGTGTTTATAAAGTCCCTCCGTGGATGAAAAGCATCGGCTAAGAATAGATTTTCCTCTTGTCGTTTTATTCATTTTGTGCCTTTACAGATACGTTTGGTTTGGTTTAGTTTATTTTTATATCATAACAACCTCAAAGGTTATTTAATGCCGACAAGGTTTTATTCGAAAAAATGTATTGCTGATATTTTTTTACAAAAATGTATTACTAGTAATATTTTTCTTTTTTAAAAATGTACGGCTAGTAATAATGTCTTGCAGGGAATAATTTTATCTTCAAAAATGTATTTCTGGTAATAATTTTTCCGAAAGGGTATTGGTGGTCTTAAAACCTACTTTTATACTTTCATAGTGTTTTGAGTTACCTATTCGCCCATATCTGGAACCCTAATAGGTACTATCACCCCTAATCAGGGTGAGCCTGGGAACACCAGCAATTAAGAATTGAATCTACGTTCCTCAAACCTCCTGATCAGAGAGCTTGCTGTTTGACGTAGTTTATCGTCTTTGTTCATATATATATGAATATATATATGTTGACTTCTATGTTCACTTTTATATTTATTCATATATATATATATATATATATATATATATATATATATATATATATATATATATAAAACTGAATATAGAAGTCAACAGTTGCTAGATGCAATCGTCAGGCCATTCATGCTAGACATAATCGTCAGGTGGCCTGACGATTGCATCTAGCATGAAACAGACTGTCGCCTCTAACTGTTGACTTCTATGTTCACTTTTATATTTACACACGCTCTATCTCTGATATTGAGCACTTTATCCCATTTATGGTGTATCAAAAATACTCTAAGACGCGGATGTAGTTTATTGTCATACCCAGGACGGTTTACAGATACGTTCTATCTGAAAATAATTTACACACACACATGCATACACACAGACACACACATACATACATATATATATATATATATATACCCAAGTTTAGGATTGGTATATACGGAGTGAAATCCAATAACCAACAATTAATATTCTTTAAAGAGTGCTCAATACAGAGTAGAGCAGATATAATTATTTATTTGAATATTACAACATAAATATGTTATAAAATCACGACAAAAGTAGCCATTTTGTTTCAACACTTGTGTCTTGTCAAGTGATAATATAGAGTATAGAATAAATGGTTTTAAAAGTTTCAAATTAATCAACGATCCTTAGCTAAGAGTAAACGCTGTTACATAAGCTAGAGTGGCCAATCAAAAAACAAGTATAGGATGATTCGAAAAATTTGACAACTAAGCATTGTTATCTAGATATTAAAAGATTTATAAAATTTGAAATTAAAATTAAAAGTAAAAAATTAAAAAATTAAAATTACCTATTTAGAAATCTAAATCAGATCTCTATTAAGTTTTAAATTGTAGAATTACCAAGGAGAAAAAATATAAAAATAAAAATAAAAGATATATATGCTATTTAATTTATATTTTCATTGAAATTAAGTTGAAAGTTGTATTCAGAATCCCAGACAGAGATGTATACATTTTTCGTTTCATTTCAACATGTTAGTCGCCTCTCACGTGAAATCATTCGAAGAACGGCATGTTAAGCGCTCGGACGTATTTAGATATATACACACACATACAAAAAAGCAAACCACACATAGGCAAATGCACTATACTTACACATACACATCGATACACACAGGCACATACATCTACATTCAATATGATCTAGACGGTCAAATGTCGAAGCTATTCGTGGCTTAATATGTTATTAAACGAATTTAAACTTGAAAAATAGTTAAACCGGTCAAATATACATAGATAAAATTTAAACAAATAACTATATATAAATATATATATATATACATATATATATACACATATACATATATATATATATACACAGACACACACATACACATATATATACACATATACATTTTTGAAAACATATAGTTTTCGACACATTTACAGACAAAAGTAAATAACCACCTCGACATATAATTGAACACTCGCACATCCGCATATAAATTAATACATACACCCGCATAGACACATATAAGGATAATAGGTACGCATATACAGACCTACGTACATAAACATACACATAGATAAGCACATATAAAAATATATTGACCCAAAAGTCGACGCAGAAAAGTAAATAAGGCAAGTGAAGAAATACATATAAAGATGCAACCATATACAAGCACACACATACATACATACACATCTAGATGTACATACATAAACATGAAGGTGAATGAGATGGAAGGCTTTCTTCTTCCTTAAGAATAAGGAACAACTATATGAACAAGAGAACTATGGTTTTAAAAGTCTCAAAACTGCACCCATAATAAAGGATCTATTGGGTTTCGAGAATGATCTATTAGATATCATCAAGGGATTAACTTTCTACAAATTCAAGAACTGTTTCCAAAAAAATCTGGATATCATTGTCAAAGACATCAATAAATCAGAAGACCTATATGTTAAATCTGATAAGACTGCCAACTTTTATAAATTATCCCCTAGGAATTATGACAAATTAGTAACAAATAGTCTAACCAGTAGTTACAAAAAAATTAATACGGACAATTTTAACCAAATTGATAAAATTAACTCTATCAGCAAATCAATTACTGATAAACTAAAGATAAATGATCGAGTTAGTAAATTACAATCTAAAGAAGCCTATATTTTATTAAAAGATCACAAACCCGATTTCAGATCTAAGCCATCAACTAGGATTATAAACCCAACTAGACCGGAAATCGGCAGGATTAGTAAGAACATCTTAGAAAGAACCAACCACTCCATAAAGAAAACCCTCGGACTACTACAATGGATTAACACTGCGGATGTCATCAACTGGTTCACCAACATCGGATTTAAGGACAAATGTACCTTCATACAGTTTGACATTACAGACTATTATCCATCTATATCCAAAAATCTGTTCACTTGTGCCCTGGATTTCGCTCGGGAATACTCCAACATTTCTGAAAGAGAAGTAAATACCATCATGGAGTGCCGAAATTCGGTTCTAATCTACAAAGATGAACAGTGGACCAAAAAGTCCTGTAACGAAAAATTTGACATTTCAATGGGTTCTCTGGATTCTGCTGAAGCTTCTGATCTTGTTGGATTATTTCTTTTGTATAATTTAAGTGCATTTGATTGCCTAGATTCTGATAGTGTAGGATTATATAGGGACGACGGGTTATTAGTAGTTAGGAATTCCACTAAAATTAAAGTAGATCGTATTAGAAAAATGATATTTAAGGATCTAGGTCTCAGAGTAATAGTTTCCACTAATGTTAAACAAGTAGACTTCCTAGACGTCACCCTAGACCTCACTAGCAACACATACCAACCATATGTAAAAGTTAATTCCAATCAAATATACGTTCATCCAAATTCTAACCACCCCCCTGCAATCATCAAACACATACCCTATTCTATTGAATGTAGGATCAGTAACAACTCTTCAAACAGTGATATTTTTAATAAGCATAGAGACCTTTACAATTCCGCACTTAAAAATAGTGGATATAATAATATTAATATTCAATATAAAAGCCCTATAAATAGCAACAATAATGGTAGAAAGAGATCTAGAAAAATCATATGGTATACTCCCCCTTTTAACATTATGGTTAAAACTAAATTGGGGCACCTGTTTCTAAACCTCATTAAAAAACATTTCCCCAAATCTGGAACCAACTCACTCAGTAAAATATTTAACTCTAAGACTCTTAAGTTAAGCTATAGTTGTGCTGATAACCTAGAAAAAATAATTAAAAAACATAACAATAGTATATTCAGCAAGTATATAAATTCGGAGAGCCTGACAACCCACAAGGTTGCACAAAGCAACATTAAGCAAAATGACACAAATAATAAATCATGTAACTGCAGGAATCCCAATAATTGTCCACTAAATAATAACTGTTTAACTAGCTCTGTAGTTTATCTCAGTACTATATCAACACTAGAAAATCCAAATATAAAGAAATTCTACATAGGTTGCACCATGAGAACATTCAAGGAACGCTGGCGGGGTCATCTGCAATCTTTTAATAATAGTAACTATAAATATATGACTTCATTATCCAAATACTTTTGGAGTCTAAAAGAGAAAAATAAAACACCTAATGTTAAATGGAAATTAATTAGAAAGGCCCGGACATGTAACTCACTATATGCCCCGTGTTACTTATGCCTTAACGAGAAACTTGAAATAATTAGATTTAAAAATAAGACTGATCTTTTAAATCAAAGATATGAACTAACAGTTAACTGTAAGCATCGTCTTAAATTTAACTTAGTATAGAAATCATATACTTTCTATGATAATGATAAATTAAACTTAATAGACTATTACCTTTTTAGCATGATAGTCGCCTTATCGATATGAATGTGTACTGGGTACTTACAAAGTATCATACGTGTCTGTATTTAGATGTATATATTTGTATGTTATGTAGAGTTATTTCTACTGTAGGATATGTATATGTGTATATAGGGGTATATATATGTATTTTTTTTTTTTTTTATGAAGGTATATGGTTGTGTATATTGGCTTCTATCATAGGTTAACCTGTTTATGTGTATGAGTAAGGGAGTAAATTCTGGTAAGTGTCTACCACTAAATGTGTGAGTATATGTATGGGTATATAGGGATATTTATGTGTACTTGTGTGAGTGTAGATATGTGTATGCATATTGCATATGTATGTATATGTATGTGTGAGTGTGCATATATGTATGTATATGTAGTATGTATGTTTCTATGTGTATGTATAGGTTTATATATGCATATATATGTATATATATGTATGTTTAAGTATGTATATGTTTATGTATATGTGTATGTATATAGGTGTATATTTATATGTATGTGTGGGTGTTTATATGGTTGCGCTCGACTGTTTGTGTATTGTTTATCTGGATGTGTCAATATGGGTATTTATATATGATTAGATATTTATATATATATATGCTGGTGTGTCATTGTATGTGTATTTGTATGTAGGCTTTAGTATCTTGGAGTGTATCATAGATACAAACTAAAATCTACTTTTGTTGATAAAGTACCTTTAATTGCTTACAGACCGTTGTTCTTTTCTTAAATTATGATTAACTTTTAATACATTTTATCATAATGTTGGAATATTATTAGAATATAAGTTGGTCTATGTATGCTTATTTCTTTTTCCTTTTTTATGCATGTGTCTATATGTTTATGTATATATGTATATGTGTTTGTATATGTATGTGTGCGTGCATATATGTGTATGTGTGTGTATGTATGTGTGTATATGTGTTTATATATATATATATATATAGATATAGATATATATATATATATATATATGTATATGTATGTATGCGTATATATATTTGTGAATATGTATGTTTGTATGTGAGTATGTATGTATGTATTTGTATGTCTGTAGATATATATGTGTATATATCTATGTGGAGTTGCGTATGTATGTGTGTATATATATGTACTAGCGGATGTGTATATGCATTTTTATACTCATGTCGTTTTAATTTACATTTGTTTAATTTTTCATGTATACACTTGTATTTGTAAATGTCTATGTATATATTTAGTTTATATGCATATATGCATGCGTGCTTATGTATGTACATCTAGATGTGTATGTATGTATGTGTGTGCTTGTATATAGTTGCATCTTTATATGTATTTCTTCACTTGCCTTATTTACTTTTCTGCGTCGACTTTTGGGTCAATATATTTTTATATGTGCTTATCTATGTGTATGTTTATGTACGTAGGTCTGTATATGCGTACCTATTATCCTTATATGTGTCTATGCGGGTGCATGTATTAATTTATATGCGGATGTGCGAGTGTTCAATTATATGTGGAGGTGGTTATTTACTTTTGTCTGTAAATGTGTCGAAAACTATATGTTTTCAAAAATGTATATGTGTATATATATGTGTATGTGTGTGTATGTGTATATATATATATATGTATATGTGTATATATATATGTATATATATATATTTATATATAGTTATTTGTTTAAATTTTATCTATGTATATTTGACCGGTTTAACTATTTTTCAAGTTTAAATTCGTTTAATAACATATTAAGCCACGAATAGCTTCGACATTTGACCGTCTAGATCATATTGAATGTAGGTGTATGTGCCTGTGTGTATCGATGTGTATGTGTAAGTATAGTGCATTTGCCTATGTGTGGTTTGCTTTTTTGTATGTGTGTGTATATATCTAAATACGTCCGAGCGCTTAACATGTCGTTGTTCGAATGATTTCACGTGAGAGGCGACTAACATGTTGAAATGAAACGAAAATTGTATACATCTCTGTCTGGGATTCTGAATACAACTT
This sequence comes from Acanthosepion esculentum, assembly GCA_964036315.1. Lineage (NCBI taxonomy): Eukaryota > Metazoa > Mollusca > Cephalopoda > Sepiida > Sepiidae > Acanthosepion > Acanthosepion esculentum. The sequence continues at coordinate 18,449,756 of OZ038507.1, forward strand.
TCAACTTAATTTCAATGAAAATATAAATTAAATAGCATATATATCTTTTATTTTTATTTTTATATTTTTTCTCCTTGGTAATTCTACAATTTAAAACTTAATAGAGATCTGATTTAGATTTCTAAATAGGTAATTTTAATTTTTTAATTTTTTACTTTTAATTTTAATTTCAAATTTTATAAATCTTTTAATATCTAGATAACCTTGCTTAGTTGTCAAATTTTTCGAATCATCCTATACTTGTTTTTTGATTGGCCACTCTAGCTTATGTAACAGCGTTTACTCTTAGCTAAGGATCGTTGATTAATTTGAAACTTTTAAAACCATTTATTCTATATTCTATATTATCACTTGACAAGACACAAGAAGTGTTGAAACAAAATGGCTACTTTTGTCGTGATTTTATAACATATTTATGTTGTAATATTCAAATAAATAATTATATATATATATATATATATATATATATATATATATATATATATATATATATATATATACATATATGTGTGTCGGGTGGAGTTATCTAATTTTATAGAATATTATTTGCGTATATATTTAATAAAATATACATGAATATATTTACATAATCTTGAATATATATATATATATATATATATATATATATATATATGTATGTGTGTGTGTGAGCCTAGTTCGAATTTCAGTCGAATCCATTATTACATGCTAATACCCTTGGGGGAGGTATGAATCGCCTTTTTCTCCCCCCAGCTATGGGTAAATAGTAAGACAGCCCGGGTTCTATAGCCTTGGATAGCAAGTGGTCTACGGCAGAAAGAAATGGTAGCCTACTGCGGGAAAAACCTTGGTGTTCGTCTTGAAGTCGAAGGCGCGTTCGTGATGAAATGACCGCTAAATATTCGTTAAAAAAAAAGAAATTTTCCCGGCGAAAAATAACTAAAATCATAAAACGTCAGTATTTTATTGTGAATATCTTTGTAGCATTATTAAGAAGAAAGATTAAAGAAAGATTACATAAAACGTATATAAACGATTTCTCCATTTTGATAGGGTTTCCAGCCGTTAAAAGTTGACAACTTTTTATTGAAAACTTTGCAAATGTCGCCAATCGAGATATAAACATTTTAACATCGGTTAGAGTTAATGTTAGAAGATTTTTGAAAAAAAAGTAAAGAAGGAATTATTGGCCCAGAATGTTGATAGTAATAACATTGATGTACAGGATCGTCCGAAAGTCTTGTCACCCACAACCAAAAATTGATGAGAACAATAGAACAATATTTACATTATTCGAACTATTGTCCTCATCTCTGTCGCCATATTTATTACAACATTTCGGCCGTTGTACGCTCCGGCATTCTTCAGATGGTTGGAAAGTCGAACTGAACCCTTTATTTCGCTCACTGGGGTAGACTGTTCTCGTTTACCCCAGTGAGCGAAATAAAGGGGAGCGTACAACGGCTGAAACGTTGTAATAAATATGGCGACAGAGATGAGGACACTAGTCCGAATAATGTAAATAGTGTACATATCTCAGAAATATAGACAGATACAATAGAACAAATAATTTATTAATACAAAGCACATGTACTGGGTTGAGTATATTCACTTTCATTGACGCTATCACATATCGAGATGGTCTGTATGTACACCGTCATTTTCGTGTAGAAAATTATATTATGTATGGGGTGAGACGACTTTCGGACCATCCTCCGTATCGTATCTCCTCGACCGACGAAAAGTAACAACGACCTTATTATAACCACAAAAGAACTACGAAGATATATTTCATTTTTATTTAAATACGATAAAAAAAAAAAAAAAGTGATCCAAACTTAAAGAAGGTTGGCTAGGTTTTTGCATCTAAGTACCGGGTGGTCTGAAAGTCTTGTCACCCCCTACCAAAAAGTAGCGAACAATAGAGCAAGTAAATACAGTAATACAAAGCACATGTACTGGATTCAGTTTATTCACTTTCATTGACTCTGTCACACTTCGAGAAGGTTTGTATGAACATCATCATTTTCGTGGCAGAAAATGATGTTCGTTGCTTGTTGCAGATGGCGTCCTTCAACGGCTGGGTATTCTGGTATCGTTCATGTCAAAGTCCCCCCTTGACAATACTCCTCAGAGCGTTGAAAGAAAATTATGTCATCTAGGGGGTGACAAGACTTTCGGACCAATGCAAGACTTTCGTCAATGCAAGTATTAAATATAGAATATGTTTAATGTAAATGCATTGCTAATGATTTTACGAAAGGATTGCATTGAGAACCGACCTTCATTCATATTTGTGATTACTACAATAGTCTCTTGAAGATGTTAAGCTTAAATATTTAATGATGGAATAACGGCATTGCCACTCGTAAGGAACATAGTAAATTATGACTTATGATTCACGTAACAAATTCAAATCGTGAAACAATAAAACAAAACAAGTAATACAGTAATACAAAGCACGTGTACTGGATTCAGTTTATTCACTTTCATTGATGCTGTCACACATCGAGAAGGTCTGTATGAACTCCGTCATTGTCGAGGCACAAAATGATGTGGCGCCATGTTCTACGTGATATTTTACGAAGCTGTGCTTTGTCGATTGTTGCTCTCCGAAATGCGTCCTTCAACTGATGAGTATTCTGGTATCGTTCAAGTGAAATTCTCTCCTTGATAATACCCATACAGTGCGTTAAAATAGAAAATTATATTATGTAGGGGTGACAAGACTTTTGGACCCCCCCCCTTGTATATTGGTGTGGTGAAATAATTTATTATATGGAACCTTAAAGTGGTCTGTTTTTATTTAAATTCTTCGCTCTGATTTATATTGAGCTCTCTGGATTTTATCCTCCTTGGGTCTACCCATACGGATTACCTAGTTTTTCGTAAACTAATATATATATATATATATATATATATATATATATATATATATATATATATATATATATATATATATTAAACACTTCCTATGATGGTACAGCCAATAAAAAAAATTAATTTAATTAACTCCTACCAAACTACGATGCTGAAACTATTTCATCAATTAGTGCAATCCTTAAGATTACCAATAGCTAGCAGGGTAGATTAGGCAAAAACAGCTAAAGTTTTTAAGGAAACTTTATACAGTAATGGCTTAACTTTGTTATTATTATTATTATTATTATTATTATTATTATTATTGATTATATGATAGAACCATTCACGAAGTGATTTACGCAAATACCCTTGGAAGAGGTATGAATCCACCGCTTCTCCCCCAGCTATGGGTTAATTAGTAAAGCTTGTATCACTTAAACCATTATTTTTTTCTCACCCCACCAAAAAAGAAAAATTCTTAAAATCTCAACATATTTTCTGGTTTTAAATAATCTGAAAAGGGTTGATAAACCGTAAAAAAATGACTCAATCAATCAACCGTCGCGGAAATTAGTTTCGAAAAAGGCATTCAACCTTCAGTTTTAGTCGATTCTGGTCGGTGGCAGCAAACTTTGGGGGCGTCCATGGCATGCACGCATACAAATAAACAAACATACACATACGTACATACGCAGGTATCAACGCATACACCTAAATGCAAACATACACATTAACAGATACACGCCATGAAGCACACAGATGCACAAATACACACACAAAAAAACAAAAATACTTAGACACACAGAAAGAAAAGTACACAAATACGCACAAATGCGCGCACAAACACACATGCAGAGATAAACACACACATAAAAAGACAAACAGAAATGCCTGCATACGCACGCACCAATACAAACGTACACATAAAACACGCAAACAGACAGTGAGACAAACACAAAGAGAGATAAACACACACACACACACGGAAAAAGCACACACGCACAAAGATACAGATACACACATACACACAAAACCCAGCGTTCTAATTAACAAATACACACAATAAAAAAAAGTAACTAACTAACTGTTCTTTCAAATTACATTAAGTAAGCATTAAATTTTCTAATTATCCTAAAAAAAACGTCTGAAAATATTGTATAATATTTTCAGACGTTTTTCATTTTTTTAAATATTTTACAAATTGTATTTTTGAATTTTGTTTAAGTTCAGAAAAAAATGGCCGATCGGCTTGATTTTCTAGTAAATTTCATTGACTAAAAAAAACAAGATATTTGAATCAATTTCTTAACAGGATAGGAAGGATCAGAAAATCTGAAAAAATATTCAAAAAATACTTTAGTGTTTCCTCTTAACAATAACTTAAACATTTAGACGTTAAAAAATTGTTTTATCAATTTTCGAAACTTTTTTAATCGGGGTATACGTTTTTAACGTGCTAAGTGGGACATCCCTAAATAAAACATGTACATATAACCAAAGAAATGTTACACACACATACAGAAAGACTGACACTCGCACACAGATGCACATACACACACACACACACACACACACACACACACACACACACACACATACGCGCGCGCATAGAAGGACTGGCACACGCACACAGATACAAACACAAACACACACAAAGATGTACAGACACACACACAGAGAAAGACTCGAACACGCACACTGATATACACACAAACACAGGCTCACACAGAGAAATATTCACACACGCACACAGATACACACACAGAATAAAACTCACACCCGCACACACATATACACAGAGAGAGAGACAGAAAGACTCGCACACGCGAACAGATATACACACAGAATAAAACTCACACACGCATGCAGATACACGCACAAACACACACACACAGAGAAAGACTCGCACACGCACACAGATACATGCACAAACATACACACACACGTGTATATATGTAAGTGAAGTTCATAGATGAGACTTTTCAAGGCTGCTTTCTGAACGAGGCGTTGAAAAAAAAAAGCGTGTTTGTTTCTTTCTTGCCCCATTCGATAATCAAGCGAGTAAATCTCAAAACCGGTGCGTGTTTTTGTTGTTTTGTTTTGTTTTTTAAACCCGGCATCGTGCGTTTTCTTGTGTGTTTTTTTTTCTCCTATCAATGCATTGCGCAATCCAAAGGTTCAGTTCACTTTGAAACGGTAAAAGCGAATCCGTTTCCTTTGAAGTGAATTCTGAAGTTTGATGTAGGATCTTGCCGAGAGATCTTCGGATGGCGAAAACAAAAGGATTGCGATTGTGTGCAATTTCAACCGACGGCATTGTGGCGTCTGACCGGAATGGCTTCAACGTAAGGGATCATGCCAGGAACGGGACTTTGTTGAAGAAGGGGACTTTACTGGAGAATGACAGCTGCGATGATTACCGATGCTGAGCACAGAGAGCAAGAGAGAGAGGGAGAGAGAGAGATGTTGTGTCACCTGATCCATCATTATCATCTGGCTTCTCCCTTACTTTCCGCTCCAAACTCGATGAGTGCAAAACTGTTGTTTTTTTTTAATTCCCTAAATTTTTATGTTTTTTTTTTTTTTAAATGAATTCGCCCCAAGCAAGACGATAATGCCACTAAGACGCAAGGGGCGATCAGGAATGAAACAGGATGAAAAGGCCATAGAAAGAACCAGAAAACCAAACCCAAACAGGAAACAAGGCATAAACCACTATTCCTGTTCAAATAACGGCGAGGAGTGTAAACCGGGCGATAATCATATATATTTCCTTAACGAAACATTTCAATCAGTTCGTCAATTGTGGAAACTCCAGCTGCTGCCAACTATGACAACTGATTGGGGGATGTTTTGGAGAGAAGCTGCTAGTTTTACTGTTGCTTCTCCTCATCCTCACTACACTGACCTGGGATGATGGACAATTATTACGGTTTTTAATTCATACTTGCCCTTCTTATAAACAGCTAAAAGAAAACAGGTTCTCTTGTTATTTAACCCATAGCTGGGGTTAGAATGGATGGATTCCTACCTTTCACAAGGGTATTTGCGCATAAATGAACGTAATGAATGTTACTAGAATTTCTCATTAGAATGAGCTATCCATTGCGCCACCCGCACATCCCTGTGGGTGACAAAACAGGGATTAGGAGAGATGGCAAAATTTATTATTTAGAGGCGCAAAAACGGGACAATTTTGGATAGCCATGATCGCCAACGTCATGAAAGGGAGACGGCTTAAAAAGAAGAAGATCAAGAAAAAGAAGATGAAAAAGAAGATGAAAAGAAGAAGGAGAAAAATATTAAAATGAAGATTAAAAAGAAGAAGAAAAGAAAATGAAGAGGAAGAAGTAGAAGATGAAGATGAAAAAGAAGAAGAAAAGGATGATGAAAAAGGAGATGAAGATGAAAAAGAAAAAAGGAGAAAAAAAGAAGATGAAGAAGATGAAAAAGAAGAAAAGATGAAAAAGAAGATGAAAAAGAGGGAAAAGATTAAAAAGAAGAAAATGAAGATGAAGTAGATGAAAAAGAAGAAGAAAATGAAAAAGAAAAAGAAGACGATGAAAAAGAAGATGAAGATGAAAAAGAAGATGAAAAAGAAGATGCAAAAGAAGAAAAAGAAGAAGAAGATAAAAACAAGAAGAAGAGGATGAAAAACAAGAAGAAGAAAAAAAAGAAGAAATTCATTGCGAGCCTATCAAATTCCTTAGGGAGCTGAACATCACTGTCTTGCATAGTTCACTCTCCCTTGGAATACGAGTAGATAAAATAACCTTAGTTGGCAGCCAGCCTAAGAGAAAGATCACTCTGATTTCAAAAGAAATGGGTAAATGTGACTCCATGGAGAAAACTTTTCAAGCGACCAACGACCTCAGCCTTGTCATGATGGCCGATGAGCTGATACCCAGGAGCCAGCTTCCGACATATGCCACCTTTTTTCTCCCGATAAGAATCATGGACTATCGATGTGAAATGTTACCTCTACTTCAGAACATAAATTTCGAATGATAAAAAGAGATAGACGGATTTGAACGAGAGATGACTGGCGATTATTTAACCAGGACAGTGACTGTTTTGACACAATAAAATGCCATACAAGAAATACATACAGACACGCATACTGTTAGCAACATATACGACGCTAGAGCAAAGATTAATTCGGTTGCTCGGAAAATAATTATTATACTATTATTAGTATTAGTATTTTATCATTCTTAATTATTAGTATTATTATTATTTTATCATTCTTCATGATTAAAGTGTCCTTTAAGAATTTAACTTAAAACATTACTTACCCTTTCATTTTGAACATGAAACAAGAAGAGATGCGATTTCGTTTTTTTGCATCAACTCAAGATTGGTCAGAATGCTTCTCAAACTGCTACCAACATTAACAGAGCATGGGTTGAAGAATCCACTTATGATCGAATAGTATGCTGCCGGTTTCTGAAGATCCGCAGTCTTGAAGATTAAGGCGGTAGGGGATGTTCATCTGCAACTGACGATCAATATTTGAAAACACTAGTTGGATAAAACGCACGTCAAAGTGGCAAAGAAATGTCCGAGATAACGGATGTCAGCATTCCAGAAATATCGGACCATCTCAAGAAAATTGGCAAGAGGAAGAAAAAAATTTATAAATGGGTTCCACATGAACCACACAATGCTGCATCTGAGGAATTCGAATGATCCTTTTCTTGAACGAATAATGACTTATGAGAAGTGAATCCTTTATTTTCCAGCACTTCCCACCTGAGGAACTCCCTTCCGATTTCTTGCTTCGCTGCCAACTACAATCTTCAAAAATTCGAATGATCCATTTCTTGAACGAATAATGACTTATAAGAAGTGAATCCTTTATTTTCCAGCACTTCACACCTGAGGAACTCCCTTCCGATTTCTTGCTTCGCTGTCAACTACAATCTTCAAAAATTCGAATGATCCATTTCTTGAACGAATAAGGACTTATAAGAAGTGAATCCTTTATTTTCCAGCACTTCACACCTGAGGAATTCCCTTCCGATTTCTTGTTTCGCTGCCAACTACAATCTTCAAAAATTCGAATGATCCTTTTCTTAAACGAATAATAACTTATAAGAAGTGAATCCTTCCTGACAATCGCAAAAGGGCTTGATCCTGACGAAGGACCCAAACAGTTTCCAAAACTGAAATGGCATCAAAAGAAGATATGGGTACTATCTGGTTGTCTGCCATTGGCTTTATCTATTACAGCTTTCAGGAATCTATCTAGAGAACCACTAACCGAATTTTCCGCAGTCAGCCGCCATTTCTATTCTAACAGCTTCTTTTCCAGCCCTTCACACCTGAGGAACTCCCTTCCGATTTCTTGCTTCCCTGCCAACTACAATCCTCAAAAATTTAAATGCAACGTCAACTTCCATCTTCTGTCTTTCTTAAACCTGTCCCTTTATTGTTCTTTCCTAGCTTCTCCTCGCTAAAGTCTTCCCATTTTCTTTCACGGCTTCTAACGCCCTACATCCTTGCGGCAGTATCGCCTTGCTTGGGGTGAAATAACTTTAAAAAATGGATGAAATGCACATACAAGTTAGACAAAATGTGACTGGCACTGGGTAATCGACTAGATTCAATACTGCTTCGTGGCAATGCTCGGCCACATATTACCAGTATGACACTGCAGAAGCTCACCGACTTGGGATACGCGACTTTGCCGCGTCCATCATATTCCCCTGATTTTCCGTCCATTGACTGCCACTTTCCCAAGCATCTGGCAATTTTTTAAGCCAAAAGCCATTCCGTTGCAAAGAAGATGCAGAAACTGCATTCAAAGATTTCTTGGTGTCCAAACCTTTAGAGGGTTTTTTTTATCGTAAAGGAATAAATAACCTTGTAACTCTATGACAGAAATATATGTGTTTATTATTATTATCATTATTATATCCTCTTCACCTTCCTCCTCTTTTCTCATTATTATTATTATTATTACTACTATTATTATTAGTAATAGTAGCAGTAGTATAACACTCTCTTCCTCTTCCGTTTATTATTATTATTAGTAGTAGTAGTATAACACTCTCTTCCTTTTACTTCCATTTATTATTATTATTATTATAGTAGTAGTAGTAGTAGTATAACACTCTCTTCCCCTGTTTATTATTAGTAGTAGTAGTAGTGAGTTGTATAACACTCTCTTCCTCTTCCTCCATTTATTATTATTATTATTAGTAGTAGTAGTATTATCAGGGTTCCTATTTTGACTAATTTATACACTGTTACATTACATGGATGTTAATACATTAATTCAGCAATAATAGTTGATTCTAAAATCGGACATTATTTTCGGAACAACCTAATATTATACAATATTCTTTCCATCTCTTCTATATATTTTTATTATTATTATTATTATTATTATTATTATTATTATTATTATTATTATTATTATTATTATTATCCTTTCATTTCTGTTAAATACACATTTCCTTCCGGGACCCAAGCAGAGAGCCAAGATTAGTAATGGCTTCATGACATTTTCCACTGATCATTTTTTTGTAAAAGAACTATTATTATTATTATTATTATTATTATTATTATTATTATTATACTTTCTCCCCTTTTCCTCTTTTGTCTTCCGTTTATTATTATTATTATTATACTCTCTCTCTCTCTCCGTTCCTTCTCTTTTTTCTTTATTTTATTATTATTATCATTATTATTATTATTATTGTCTTTATTATTATTATTATTACGCTCACTTCCTTCCTCTTCTTTTATCTTCTCTTCATCATCATCATTATTATTATTGTCTTCCCTTTTTATCTTCTATCTTCTTCTCTTTATTAATCTCCCACTCTTTTAGCTTCCTCTACATTGCTCCTACCGCCGTTATTGTTATTGTTATTATTATTATTATTATTATTATTATTATTATTATTATTATTATTATTATTATTATTATCTACCTTCCTCTCATTCTTTTATATCGCTTTTCTTTTTAAAATTATTAATATTATTATGGGCGTCTACTTTTAAGACGATAGATCAAACCTTCTTACCGCCTATTTCTCTTATGCCGCCTTTTTAACATTCTCGTCTGCTTCTAGATGTAAGCAAATCACTGATGCTTTGCATTAGAATGTGGACTTTCTCTTATCCTCTCCACCGAATAAAAAAAACGCAGTAAAGCACCTTATATTTTATATTTATTCTTTTCTATTAACTCATTGTCCACAAAGTGTGTTATTGAAGGATATAAAAGTGGCACACGGTTAATAGATTGTCGTTCTAAGGGTTGTGGCTTTCCGGTCGACCAGCGCCTGTGCGGCCATCTTGCCTCTGGGACTGCCATAGCAAGAGCTAGACGATACGGGAACAGCTCCCTCTTTCTTTCGTTTGACTTCATTTTAATCAGTTCTTTTCATCACTGTTCGGTTTGTGGAAGATCCTGATCACACGCGAATCCGCGGTTCGTTCTCTTTTCACTTCTGTTTTTTCAAACGAAACATCAATGGGGCGTGTCATTCGGTCGAACGGTTTGGGACATGTTGGGGTTTTCAGCGGTCTTTTTAAAAGGGCAAAAAACAGAATGCAAGAGAAAGAAAAAGGGGGAGAAAGCGGATTGATTAGCCCATTAGAAATATTTGGCTAAATATTATTATAGCAATTTACAAGGTTCTGAGTACATGACATTGTGCGAGTGTTTTATATTGAAGGGCCAGTCAGCTTATACGACAAGCTGCACGAAAGATCAGAAGATGTGGGAGACTCTTGAAACTATATTTAAAATGTTTTATGCAGCATGACAATAGGGATCAAGAGCCTCGCCATGAAATTGCTAACAGTTATTAACTTGATACACGTCACATGGGTGGGGACGCTTACCGTAAAGCTATTGTTAACAATCGAATTTTCCTTGACTATTAATATTGTATTGAAATCAGCAATCTCTGAATGCTCCACGTTTACCGAACTAGTATAAGTTTCATAAATGCAAGATTTGTCAAGGACAATGACGTTATTTTGAATACCCCGAGAAACCGGTTGTTCGGTCTTGATGTAATTTAGAACCTAACTGCGCATTCATGAACAGATACTCTCCAATGGGTTTATTCTGTCAGCAGTGAGGCGGCACTGAGTGAGTTTGTGTACTGTCTTTTGAACAGGAGTAGAAGGTTCGTCATTGTTTTCTGTTTAGGATTGGATTTCTTCTCCTTTTCTTTCGCTCCCAGTAACACCCTCGTGTCTTAGTGGCATTATCGCCTTGCTTGGGGTAAAATGTTTTTTTAAAAAAGGAAGAAATTATTGAGCGAGCTGATGCGTCAGCACTCGTTTTCTTTTTCTTTCTTTTTTTTCTGGGGTAAAGCATTGCATCACTCCCTTCCCCGTTCAAACTTGGTCTCCTTGCGACTTCTAACTTAACCGCCCCCACCCCGAAGCTAAAATCGTCGTCTCATGCCACGGACAGAGATTATATTGAATGTGACGATGCAAATGATGGCGATCCCGAAAGTGTAACTCTGCAGATAGTTTTCAAAAGTGGATGGGATGCTGCAACAGGTGTGCGAAATTGAAAAAGGGGCACCTTGAATGACTAGGGTGCTATTTCCCTATGTAGGCTATTCCACTACCTCCCACCCAACCCCGATAATATTGAATAGCTGGATACCTTCCGGACGACCCTCATGCGTAATTCGGTTCGTCGTTTTTCAGACGTGATTTCTCAACGATGCCAGAGGTCAGGTTTTTGAGTTTAAGTACTCTCTCTCTCTCTCTCTCTCTCTCTCTCTCTCTCTCTCTCGTACTGTCGCCGTGACTAGAATACACTGTCCTCACCCCCTGATGCAAGACCCCCCCCCAAAAAAAAGTGGTTGTCTTCAGGGTGTATGCCTTTGCAAACAGGCACAATGTTTATCATTTGGGTCAAGATTTCGACATTAAATAACCTAAGGGTTAATATGCCGTTAAATTGTGAAAGTGATGTAACCTAGAGAAGATTATTGAATAGAATAATCACACGAAGGTTGGTAATGAACGATAATACTTAGGACAAGAACAACACATATAAGATTCGCCAGCGGCGCGTAGAAGAAGTAGTCAACAGCTAGAAGTGAGTCATTTGGATTCCACAATGAATCTCCAATTGCAGAATATCTACCAACCGCCTTACAAGGTCAGATGTGGCACAAGGCCGAATTTAATGTGGGGTATCCGAGCCCGTAGGCTCGGCCAAAAATTCCCCGTAAACCCCGTATAAAACGGAGCTGAGTAGCTGTTTCCCCAAACGAGACTCTGCCCTTCGACATAGTCTCCTCTGGGGATCCTCTCTGTCCGGAGGCAGAGGGTTCGGTCCAGCACAGCTGTAGGCGAATCTCCAACTGCAGGATATCTACCAACTGCTATACACGGTCAGATATGGCACAACGCCGAATTTAATGTTGGGTTATCCGAGCCCGTAGGCTCGGACAAAATTTCCCCTTAGATCTCGTATAAAACAGGGTCGGGTAGCTGTTTCCAGAGACTAGACTCTGCCCTTCGACATTACCTCTTCTGGGGATCCTATGTGGCCGGATGCAGAGAATTTGGAGACGAATCTGCAAAACAACATACAGTATTTACTACTGTATTTATGTGAAGGGAGACATACCCATTATCGTCCGTAGATATGCTACAACAGAAAGCTAACCTCAACTCACACTGTTGCCTCTAGCTTTGGATGGCAACTATTCTAGGAGAAGCAAAACTCTGAATTTGAAAATATGGAGAAGGTAATGAGAAATAACTCAACTATCATTTCCAAGAAGTCATTGGAAGTTGCAGATAACAATAGAAAGTTATCTGTGAAGAAACTGTCATGAAGGCGCGTGGCATTTTTTAAAAATATCACTTTCTCTATGTGTGCAATGTGGGCGAGTATGGTTCTCCACAACATCCTTTTTTCTTATCTTAGCGCTTTCTAAATCTTTTTGCCTTCTTTTTGCTCAAACTTAAATAGGTCACTTACTACTTTTCGCCTACTCCGATGCGTCCTGTGAGTGTTGAGTTCTTCAAGCCTTCTTTCCTCATTATATTTCACAAGAATTTCAAATTGTCTCTTTCTGGTCTCTTAGACTTAATGCTCTTCTTCCAGCGGAGGAAAGAAAGTAGAAACGGCGGCAAATGAAGTCAAGCGTGACAGCAATCAGCAGCTACGAATGAAGGTCGTTAGCTAGTGTGGTGACTAAAAGGAGAACAAGGCATTGTACTTACCAAGGGTAGGTCGGGAGGGGGAAGTATGTGTTCTGGCGGCGTCGTCGTCTAAGGTAGTAATTTTTCCCGGGCCGAACCAGAGCCAAGGGATTGATGATTTTTATAGACGCTCTGGCCTCGTCGCATGACGTTGAACGAGACCTAGAATCACGTTGGACGAGACCTTGAGAGTTTAAAAGGTGCTACTTTCAGTCACAAATTCAGTTTGTTTTTCTCTACAGATCCTTTGTAGAGCTCACTTTGCGCAGAGGAGAACACCGAGTGTTACTAGCCATTTGATTTTTGTTACCGTTACAAGGAAGACTTCACTTGTAAGCAACGTCAGACTTTTCGTTGCAATGTTTCGGGATTAGTGCGGACACCCGATCGCCATAACGGGGCGCAGACGAGGGGCCCCGCTCTCAAATCGTCCACTCGTACAAGCCTCCAAAGCAGCTGGGAGTGGTGGCGTATCCTGTAATCCAGCTGCTTTGGAGGCTTGTTCGAGTGGACGATTTGATAGCGGGGCCCCACGTCTGCTCTCCGTTATGGCGATCGGGTGTCCGCACTAATCCCGAAACTAGGCCACAAGATCTAGTTTCCGGATTAAACGCTAGGCTAGAGGAATAAAACAATGATCCGACATTTTGATGACAAAGTGATTGTGAGTTCAATCCCTGGGCAGGGCTGTGTGTACTTGGACCCAATGTACACGGGCGAGCAATAAGTGAGCAATACCTAAATTGGAACAAGACTAGTTATCCATGAGCAAGGACAGCGGAACGTAAAGGTCTCTGTTCGAAATTCCCTGAAGAAGACTCGAGAGTAGAACTACCGAAACGTTGTTATTGTAACAACAAAGATAAGAACATATATGATGAGTGTATACACACACATACACACACACACACACACATATATATATATATATATATATATATATATATATATATATATATATATATATATATATATATTACGACATATTAAATAATTTAGACAAGTTTTGTCTACTTATTTTTAATATGATCCTGTTGTAATTAAGGACAAGTTTCTTAGTATCTTTATTAAAGGAAGAAAGAAAATTACCATGTTGAGGCATATTCATTTTATTCCGAGTACTTTCGACATTAGCACAATGTCATCATCGGAGTCTTGTTTTTTAAGTGTCTTAGAAAAATGATGAACTCAACAATTTTTTGTCTTCTCATATATATATTCATCAGACCTACAAATTCAAAGAGCTTTTTGAATTTGTAGGTCTGATGAATTGGATCGTATTTACGATTCCAATGGAATAAATTATGACCATGGAATATTAGTGTTTAAGCCTTTTTATTTATCCTTACTCTGTCCTGAACATTGAACCTGGAATTATTTTTTATACATATATATATGTATGTGTATGTATGTATGGGTATATATTTATATATTTTACATATATGATTGCATATGTATGTGGATATTTACCACTAATATTATCTATCTATGTATCTATCTATGTATCTACCTATGTATCTATCTATCTATATATATATATATATATATATATATATATATATATATATATATATATATATATATATATATATATACCCCACACACATATATATACATATATACACATATACACACTTCCTATGTTGTGTAGGGTTCGTGTGAGTGCTTGTGAGTAGTCTATTTGTTTTTGCCAGTATGTGTATATATATTCGTGCTCCACAGATACGCGCGTGTGAGTGTGCGCATGCATGTGAATGGTTCGACCACTGTTTTTGGCCATTACATGTGCATGTTGTATGTTTTTGTGCGTGGAGGTTATGACTATTTAGTGCTGGTTTAAATTTGTTTATGAAGTCTTTCTTGTATTTGTAGGTAAGAATAATTGTTTGTTTGGTATATTGGTATAATTATAAATTTACCCTGATTACATTTATAGATGTGTTGTGATACAAAGAATTTTCTGTTGTCTGGTAATCTGATGTTGCTTTTTTTAAAGGAAACTCTGATGTTTAGTGCTTGTCTGATACATATATATGTCTTCTTGCAGTTTGTGCATTTCAGTGCATAAATCACATTTTTGGAGTTGCAGTTTAAATTTTTATTTATTTTGAATGTCGTTTTGGGGTTTTCAAAAGTGTAAGAGTTTCCTTCTATAATGATGTCACAAACCCCACATCATTTTTTGTTGCATTCTGTCACTCTATATATTGTGCGTTGGTTAAATTTGGATGAGGTTAGTATGTGTTTCAGGTCTTTTGATTGGCGTTTGCTTTTAATAATTATGGTTGTTTTTAGTATATTTTTCAGTTTGTCATTCTTACTAAGTAGGTCTAGATTTTTTGTAATTTCTGTAAATAGTTCTGGATTCTTTTTAAGATATATATGTATATATATATTGTTAATATATATATATATATATATATATATATATATATATATATATATATATATATATGAAAAAATTCTCCGAGTTAACCTGTAGAAAAAGACAATATTTATAAATGTAAAAGACAATAGGAAAAAACTGTAATAGTTGCCGACATGTTTCGTCAGATGAAGACTTTTTCAAGGCAAAAACGAAATGAATTTATTAAACAAAGTAACTAATAATAACAAAACAAAATGTCTTTAGCAACTGGAAGAATTTAGAGAACGCTATTTTCATACTGTTAACTGAAAATTACGTCGGATTCAACCATTTTCTTTTGATTTCTTGATACTGTTCTATACGTTTGTTTGGGAGAGTCGTAATTCTATTAAGAATTTTTCCCTATTTCACCTTTCTTAACAGAATTACTACTCTCCCAAACAAACGTACAGAACAGTATCAAGAAATCAAAAGAAAATAGTTGAATCCGTCAACACAGCAATAAAAACAATATTTCCACACATGACAGTAACTGACGTAATTGTCAGTTAACAGTATGAAAAAAGACATTTTGTTTTGTTATTATTAGTTACTTTGTTTAATAAATACGTTCCGTTTCTGCCTTGAAAAAGTCTACATCGGATAAAACGCGTCGGCAATTATTACAGTTTTCCTATTGTCTTTTACGTTTATATATATATATATATATATATATATATATATATATATATATATATATATATATATCGCATTTCCAGCTCATCCTTTTACTGATGACCATGCATTCTGTCTTCTTGTAGTTTATGCTTTTTTAGGTTTTGTCATTTCTTTTCCGTTTCTGCTATCAGTACTGTGTCATCTGCGTATCTTATGTTGTTAAGATTGTGGCCGCCAATGGTAAATCCCAGTAGGCTTTCCAATTCTCTTAGAATTGCCTCGATAAATTCAAAATGAACGCGTGTGCGCAGAAATATAACTCATTAAATATTGATCGATATAAGAAAGAAATTGTTTCAATTTTAACACAGAATGACTTCATTTGATGTCAAATTTAGCCTCGTCGAATCGAACGTGGATATCATTTCTGTTCCTTCAAGTCTCCTCTTCATCTGTGAAGAGATTGTCAGGCATTCGTTTTCATTTAGGGTGATTGATACGAAATAACAGTTCAGTACCCTTTTTTTCTTTGTATAGACAAGGTAAAAATATGAACTGACAGCGTCACTAAATGGACTGGAAGCTCATTCACAAGAAATTCACACACTGGCACGCAGCCGAGACATATCATGGGAGATAGTCAAGTGCCCAATTGAAGAGAGACACCACCAGCTCATCGGGTCATGGAACTAACGATGCATTCGTGGAGAGCAAAGATCACAAAAGGCTTTAAGGGACATAGCATTAAAGAAAAACCTTGATCCTACTTTGCTTTTAATTCTGATGACATAAGCCCAAAATTTGGTATCTATACTAATGACACAACCATTTACGATACTACGTCTGATCAGTTCCATAAGGTCAAATTGGTAGTTGGGTGATTGGTTGTTTTGTCTTATGGCATATCAACCTCAGTGGGTCATTTAATGCCAACACAATTTTTAAATAGATTCATAGCGACAGTTTGGTAAAAAAAGGTGTGTATGTATACATATATATTTGAACCATTTTTCATTTACTCATATTTTGAGTACAATCCAACTTCTTTTAGGAAATTTACAATCTTGGATGGTTTTATTTTCGTAAATTTTTTTTTTTAATTAATTGGTAATATTTTGCTCGCACTATTTTGTATTCTGAGTTACATTCTCCATTTTTTTCCCAAAGAATGTATAGCTGTTTGTATTACTGGTATTTTTAAAGTATTGCTGATAATAATTTTTCCTTCAAAAATTATTGCTGGTAATAATTTTTTATAACAAAGTATTTCTGGTATTAAAACCTATTTTTACACAAGTTTGGGTGTTAACTATTTGCTCATAGCTGGGAACCTAACAGATGCTACCACCCCGGGTCAGGGTGGACCTGGGAACTCCAGCAATTAAGAGGTGGTTCCACGCTCCTCAAAACCTCCTGATCAGTGGCCTTGCTGTTGGACGTAGTTTATCGTCTTACCCAGGACGCGGATGTAGTTTATCGTCATACCCAAGGACGAACAAAGTGGTAGTTGATCGCAAAAACGATATACAGTCTGTTATTAATTGGTGCATCGAATGGCTTGTTAATTTTAACGATTCTAAAAACAAAACTGCTCTCTATTAATCATCTGAGAGCCCTTTCTGATTTCCATCAGTATGGCTGATGCTAACCTCCAGGAGAGTTACTTATTGCGCTTACTCGGGTTATTGCGCTTACTTGACTTACATGAAGTGGAAAGACTAGATTGAATCTATTGCTAGGTTTGCTGCTAAGAATGTTGGTTCACTGTGTCGTGTAAGACAATTTTTCTCTTCAGAATATCTTACATAAGTCTATCATTTGCCCATGCTTGGAATATTCTTGCCACATATGATCCAGTGCTTCTGCTATATGTTTAGAGTTTCTTGATAAAGTCCGAAGAAGAATCAGCAATATTATTAGCCTTGATCTGGCGTCTCGGCTTCAGTCAATTTCCAGGCGTCCTGTCTCCCTGTACCTTATCTATAAATACTTCCATAGAAGTTATTCAGATGAGCTCCTCACTATGGTACTATTCGGGCTAGTTTTTAACTTGTTGTTTTATTCCCCTCCGCCGACAGACAATGAATTGTACATATGGGGACTAGTTAGAATTTTCATAGAGACACTTGAGGTATTATGGTGGGTGTCGTAAGAAAAGGTAGGTAAGAACGTGTTGTTTTGGTGTTAGGAATATTGTTTGTATGTTTGGGTCAGTGTTTGTGGCTAGCTAAGTTTAATATTAAGACAGAACAAGACCGTCCTTTTCCTCATTCCCCATTTTGGCCTTCTGCAACATTTTGTTTATATTACAAATAAATATCGCCCTCCTGTACGATACCTAGACATTTTGAATTTAAGTGCAGTACAAGATTGGCAACAAGGTCTCAACGTTGAATTGGCTAGATGCAACAGTAAGTTCTTTGCTAACAGTTTCTTCTCTTGCACTTCTCTCTTGTGGAATTCCCTCCCGGATCCTTCCTTTTAAATCAACTCTGATCTTCGAAGATTTAAATGTAATATCAATGGTTATCTAAAGTTTATTCTTCTATTGCTCTCGCTCCTTAATAATGTTTCTCTTTTCTAATGCTTTCAAACACAGTCCACTCTTGTGTCTTAGTGGCTTTATTGCCTTGTTTGGGGTAAATTCGATTAAAAAAGGATATTCGGATACGTTTTGACAGATTAAATATATATGATTAATTAAATGTTCTGTCTTTATTCTGATGGATTTGTCAGCAGTTAGGTTTTTCCCTTATTCTATTTATTTATTTATTTTATTTTATTTTATTTTATTTTATTTTTCATGCAGATGAACGTTTCTTACTCGTATTTTGTACTTATGGGGGCGTTGTGTTTTCATCACGAGTTGACCGGGCGTGAAGTCAGTATGCCCTTCGTCGTTCATTATGATCTTGATCTCGGATCATTGGCGTTGAATCAAAAAGTCTGGCTGACAGGCGAGCGATTGACGAGAATAGAGACTTAAAACCAAGGGATCCCTCAAGGGACAAGAGAGAGGATTTTGATCCAGGTGACACAGGGATTTGACAGGAGTAAGACCGAGAATAGAAACGTGAAGAAAACAAAAAAACTACACACACACACACACACACACACACACACACACACACACACACACACACACATATATATATATATATAATCCTGGCCAAAAATGATTTTTTCCTTTTGTCATATGGACAGGGCTATTTCATCAGAGGATTCCTTTTATTACTGACGTGATGTTTCGAGAATTTTCGACGTTAATCTCAAGCACACGTGATTATAAGCGTGATCTCTCTCTCTCTCTCTCTCTCTCTCTCTCTCTCTCTCTCTCTCTCTCTCTCTCTCTCTCTCTCTCTCTCTCTTTATTCCTAAGTCTTCTTACGCATAGTTGAAGGTGGAGGCTAGCTGAAGATAACTAAGAAACGCCGAAAACCTTACAAGTGATCGCGGACACAGGCGCCATATGCTAAAAGAAATAAAATAAAGCAAAACAAACACGCGCATGCGCATTAGGAACACACACACGCATTCATATAAAAATCTGCTGCGAAGCAAGAATTGCCTTCACAGTCGGCTATTATCGTGAATAAACGCAATATTGACGGGCCATTAGCGAATGGCTTATATCTTCTACTTCTCGTTCTTCTACGTGCGAGGTCGATGATGGCTCTCCACAATTTATTTTGTTTTGGAGAGGATTAATTCAAATAGGCATTACAGGGTACCAAAATAAATGAATTGAAGAACAATTCTAGCAACGCTAATCAGTCATTTGGGTGCCATGCGTGATACACGCTTAGGCGATCATGTATCTTTTGATACGTGACTGATCATGGCTCTCCACAATTTCTTTTCTTTTGGAGAGGATTAATTCAAATAGGCTTTACAGGGTACCAAAATAAATGAATTGAAAAATAATTCTAGCAACGCTAATCAGTCATTTGGGTGCCATGCGTGATACACGCTTAGGCGATCATGTATCTTTTGATACGTGACTGACGAGGCAGATTTTTCCCGCAGTAGATTGCCATTTCTTTTTGCGGTAGACCAGTTGCCATCCAAGGCTGTAGAATCCGGTCTGTCTTGCTGGTGGGTGAAGAAAAGGATAGATAGATAGATAGATAGATAGATAGATAGATAGATAGATAGATAGATAGATAGATAGTGTTGTGGAGATGAACAAACCTCTCCAGAGGAGGACTTGGACTCGTCCAAATACATATAGGGTTGCGGAAGAATGTCAATTTAAGTCACGATACAGCGAAAATCGAACAAAATGGCACGACAGAAATACAAATGGTTCGGGAAAAGACTAGTGCCAAAAGAAAAAAAATCCAGAATAAAAATACTGCAAAACTTTACACATGCTATGACTCTGGTATGCTTCATTTAAAAAAGGACTGTCCATTTAAAACAAAGAAAATGTTTTAATTGTGGAAAAACAGATCCCAAATGAATCTACGGCAACTCGAAAAGCAAAAGAAATACACAAATTAACTTGCCGAAAGTAGTGCTACCAGCTAAAAAAACAGGAAAGTTCGAATAATAGAAAATTCGTGACTGTAAAAAGGAATAACGCTACGGTGAAATTTCAGTGGAAACAGACTTGGAACAGAATTGACAAGCCTAACTTGAGGAGAACTGACAAATTTGTAAGAATAATATCGGGCATGAAATTAATTTTTCTAAATTTTTTTTAAATAAAAAGAAAATGTGATAACAGTGTTTAAGTCTAAAAGAAAGATAGCCTTTGCTGCTTTGGAGTCTATTACTACCGAACTAGACAGGTCAGAAAACCGCAGCGTTATTGAAAAAAATAGTTTATTCAGAATGGGCCACGCCAGCAGTTTATATTAGAAACAAAAATAAGATTCGTTTATGTGCAGATTTTTTAAATGAATTGAATGACTACCTTTTACCATATTCATATCCCCTGCCAACTCCAGAGGATATATTTGTCAAATTAAATGGAGGTAAATAATTTTCAAAAATTGACCTGTCTGAAGTATATCTTCAAATCAAAGTGGATGAGTAATGCCAGAAGTATTTGACTATTAATACGCATAAAGGACTCTACAAGTTTAAAAGACTACCCTTTGGTGTAAAAGTAGCCCCAGGTATTTCCCAGCAAGTAATGGATACGATGTTGGCTGGAGTAGACGGTGTTGTCGCTTGCATTGATAATATACTTATTAAGAGGGCTCCAAAAATACAGCACATAAAACTGATTCAGGAAGTATTTCAGGGACTACAAGGTTCAGTCAGTTATGTGCCATGCGTGATACACGCTTAGGCGATCATGTATCTTTCGATACATGACTGACGAGGCAGATTTTTTCCCGGCAGTACGTTGCCATTTCTTTCTGCGGTAGACCAGTTGCCATCCAAGGCTAAAGAACCCGGTCTGTCCTGCTATTTACCCATAGCTGGGGGAGAAGAGGATTCCATACATTTCCCAGGGATATTAGCACGTAAGTGAATATCAATTAGTTATGTGCCATGCGTGATACACGCTTAGGCGATCATGTATCTTTCGATACATGACTGACGATGTAGATTTTCCCCGCAGTAGGTTGCCATTTCTTTCTGTAGCAGACTAGTTGACAACCAAGGCTATAGAACCCGATTTGTCCTGCTATTTTCCCATAGCTGGGGGAGAAGAAGAGGATTCATACCTTTCCCAAGGGTATTAGCACGTAAGTGAATGTAATGGATTCGACTGGAATTCGAACTCGGCTCTCCGATTCCTCAATCCGAGCCGCTATCCATTACTCCATTACCGTTTCAAACTCACTGAACGGAAATGTCAATTTTTTTTTCTGGACAAGATCGGCGAAAAAGGAAGAAGACCAGATCCCGCTCGAGCAAGTGCGATTAAACACATGCCTCCCCCCGACAAATTTTGGTAATCCTATATTCATTTTTCCGATTAGCGAATTATTATAATATTTATTTGCCAGTGATGTACAAATTGCGAGCACCTCTAAATAATTTGCTTTAGAATTGGTCGACGGAATCTCAAAAAGCTTTCGGAGGAATTAAAAACTACTAACTTCAGAGTTATCGCTAACACATTACGAACCACACCGACAGATAATACTAGCGAGCGAATAAGGCATAGGAAAGGTAATAGACCATAAATTCGAAGACGGTACATTGAAATCAGTCGCTCACGCTTCAAGCAGTTTGAAAAATACGAGAAACTGCTATAGTCAAGTTGAAAAGGAAGCGCTTGCTATAATTTTTGCTGTAAAGAAATTTCACAAGTTGATATTAGCAAGAAAATTAACACTGTAAACGGCATTATTATCGTGCATTATTAATTGTATTCGCGTTTCTAACAAAGGGATTCCCGCATATGCTGCAAACAGATTACAGCTTTGGTCTACGATTTTACTGAACTATGATTTCAACTTGGAATTTCTGTCGTCAAAGAAATTGGAGCAGGTAGATGGCTTATCCAGATTGATATCGAAATCTAAAGGAGGTTTTAAAGATACGATGATTGCTTCGCTGGAATCCGAAAGCGAAATTAAAAGCCTGGTGTATAAGGCTATTAAAGAACTGCCGGTCACGATAGACGATATCAAAATTCATTCTAAAAAGGTTTGCTTTGGTTTGCTTTACGGTATATCAACCTCAATGGGTCATTTAATGCCGACAACTTTTTTTTTCTAGTAATATTTTTTTGTCAAAACTCTATTTCTGTTAATAATTTTTCCTCAAAAACGTATAGCTGGTAATATTATGTTTTCAAAAAGGTATAGCTGGTAATATTATGTTTTCAAAAACGTATAGCTGGTAATATTATGTTTTCAAAAAGGTATAGCTGGTAATATTATGTTTTCAAAAACGTATAGCTGGTAATATTATGTTTTCAAAAAGGTATAGCTGGTAATACTATGTTTTCAAAAACGTATAGCTGGTAATATTATGTTTTCAAAAAGGTATAGCTGGTAATATTATGTTTTCAAAAACGTATAGCTGGAAATATTATGTTTTCAAAAAGGTATAGCTGGTAATATTATGTTTTCAAAAACGTATAGCTGGTAATATTATGTTTTCAAAAACGTATAGCTGGTAATATTATGTTTTCAAAAAACGTATTGCTGGTAATTTTTTTTTTCTTAAAAATTTTATTTCTCGTAATAATTTTCTACAAAGTATTTCTGGTATTAAAACCTATTTTTACACTTTTATAATGTTTTTACCTCAGTTTCGGGGTTAATTATTTGCCCATAGATGGGACCCTAACAGGTGCTACCACCCCGGGTTAGGGTGGACCTGGGAACACCAGCAATTAAAGCCTGATCAGAGGCCTTGCTGTTGGACGTAGTTTATCGTTCAGGACGCGGATGTAGTTTATCGTCATAACCAGGACGGCATTTTAAAAAGGATACACTTATTAAAAAAAAACATGAACGTCGTTAAGTCAAAATGTAGTGAAACTAAAATGAAACCTGATAACAATAATACAGTATTTTGTATTTGTGATGGAGAACTTTTGTACGTAGATAAAGTTGTAATTCCGTTATCACTACAATTTTTTTTCAAACAATTCCATGTAGGACACCCGGGAATATTGAGGATGAAGTCCCTGATAAGAAGCTATATTTGTTGGCCAAAGTTGGACAAAGAAATCCAATTCAACAACAAAATACCCACCTATAAATTATCAGGCATGACCGAGCACTGATAAACCGTGGGTAAGACTACATATGGACTTTGCTGGACCACTAAACGGATCATATTATTTAATTGTGGTCGACAGTTTCACAAAATGGCCCGAGATATTGAAGTGTAAACGGCCTACTACCACAATAACAATTAAATTCTTGCGCGAACCTTTTGCAAGGTTTGTAGTATTTGACAGAGTGGTATCTGATAATGGATCTCGATTTACTTCTAGTGGGTTTAAAAATTTCTGCAAAAGCTACGCGATTGAACATTTGACAAGGCCGATTTATCATCCGAGGTCGAATGGTCAGGCGGGATGGTTTCAAGGACGGGGAAGCTTGAACTCACACTCGCCGCGTTCTGGCTGACCTGTTCAGCTTGATGAGAAACAATTGCACGCGCTGATTAAAGTAGAATTGCGGAGCACCACTGAGGGAATTGATTTAGAAAATGGCAAGCTTTTTCATGTTACTGTCACTCGTCATCTTCATTAATGGATAAGGTCCAGAATCACTGCGCATGTGTGTTATACATATTGACCAAGAGAAATAAACTCCCGCGCTATTCCATTGCCGCCAGTTTACTCGCTCGACACTGGAATACTCGTTGATACAAAGATAAAGCTCGGTTGGGAAGTTCTGCTACACCAACCATATTCTCCTGATTTAGCCCTTTCAGACTACCACGTTTTTCGGTCACTTTCTAACAATTTGAGGGGTGTTTCGTTCAACAACGAGGTGGAGCTTAAAGATGGTTTGATGTAATTTTTCAAGTCAAAACCAGTTGATTTCTATCGTGAAGGCATTGGACAGTTGGGGGATCGTTGGTAGGAAGTCGCAAACAATGAAAGAGAATACAACATTAAATGCTTCATCAGGTCTATTCAGTCAGTTGGTTATGTACCATGCGTGATATACGCTTAGGCGATCATTTGTCTTTCGTTACATGTCTGACTCGGCAGATTTTTTTTCCCACTGGCGGTTGTCATTTTTTTCTGCGGTGGACTAGTTGCCATTCAAGGCTATAGAACCCAGTCTGTCCTACTAATTACCCATAGCTGGGGGGAAGAAGAGGATTCATACCTTTCCCAAGAGTATTAACACGTAAGTGAATGTAACGGATTCGACTGGAATTCGAACTCGACTCTCCAATTCCTCAATCCGAGCCGCTATCCATTACTCCAGCGTAAAAAAAAAAACGAATGAATTTATGATTTATCTTTACTAGTTTTCACCCGTGAAAATGTCACGGTTCTCCTATTTGAAATTTCCGATGAATCTTAATTCTTTAGTTCATGACTGAATAAAGCTCATGGCCAGTTCTACAGCAATAAAAAATTCCCCTATCGCATTGTTAAATATTTAAGCTCAAAAACTTTAACAAAATATTGCAATAACAATTATAAATACGAATTTTAAGAAGAAAGAGAGTACAAATGAAAACCACTTCACTGAAACAGACGTTAAGCACATCTATCTTTCCTTAATTGTTTCATTTTCTCACTGTCTTTGAAATTCATTTTGTCTTCCAACGCAATCAAATCGGAATAGTTCATTATTTATGAGGATCTGGCAGGACGTAACGGTCGTGCGAACTAAGTAAAGGAGAGACAAGTGCAGTTAACATATAGATTAATGAATAGCAACCAATCAGCCGTATAGACTGCAACTATAGCTGTTCCAAATTACGCCCCTCACTCACTTTACTTCTGGCCATAGAATGGGGTTTAACCCCCAAGAAAATAAATGGGTGATGATACACTTATGGACGAATGGTCGAAAATCAGAGAGCTCTCACGTGTCTCAGTCTTGTGGTTGTTCGGACCATTGCACTAAGCTCGAGAAGTTCGCTATTTTCCATTGCGGCTCGAAGTACGCGGGCGGGGGGCAGTTCATTTCTTTGAGACGGCAGGCTAGGTGGATTTGTTTTCTGAAGTTACCTACTGCTAGCCTTTGCCTAAAGAGGCAGGACCTGCAAGTGGTTTTTCAATGCAGAGTTCTGATTCTCCTAGACTGGTTGCCAACCAAGACTATAGGGCCTAATCTGTCCCACTATTTGCCAATAGTTGAGGGGAAGAGACGGACTCCTATCTTTCCCAAAGGGTATTAGCACGTAACTGAATGCAACGAACTTAATTTGAATTCGAACACGGCTCTCCGATTCCGATCTAATTTTATTGTGCGAAAACGCAAATCTAACAGTGGGTGCCCTCTGCATCCGATGCTGCCACTAAAGTTGATGCCCCCCCACTGGTTATACCCTAAAGACGAACCTGCTTTTGGTTCACTGCACCTCTCCCTTAGTACCTTATCGAGGGGTTCCTGTACATATAAAAATTTTAAAAAAACAGAGAGTGAGAGAGGAGATAATCGCGGATTCGAAGTGAGAAAATTATCATTGATAACTCTCTCCTCCAATTTGCAGACACTAGTTACTATATTCTTGATATACTTGATATAATTAAAAACTACCACAATCGGTTAATAATTATTTATAGCTATTTATACTGGGATACGTGGCCGAGAGGATAGAGCGTTCGCTTTCTCACCATGAGGTCCGGGATCGAATCTCACCATTGTCGATTTGACAGAAAGGTGACTTCTGTTATCGGTTGGAGGAGGCAATTGGAAAGTGCCTGAAAACCAAGCCTTGGAATTGGGTAGACGGAACCCTTGATCGAGAGTTTGATCACGCTGGATAACTCGCTCTTCTAAGGTCCGCTCAGCATTACAAACCACATGTAGGTTCTGTGGGGGTTGAACAAACACAAATGTGCCCGATCAATAGGGATTATCTAGCCGCCCTAGTAGACTGGCATCCGAGTCGGATTCGAGTGGCTGCGCCATTTCCTGGGACACAAGTTGGGTGTCTTTCAATCATTCCGCTTCACCTGCTATCTTCTTCCGCCACATCTTTGAGACGCGCCGCACCTTTTTGGGAACCGCTGCACTAGATAGATATGTCCCGTCTATAGTATTCTCAGCTAGCTTCTCTAAAACCACATCCCTGTTGCTTCGTGTCTCCTCTTCACCTGGGAAGTAATTGTTTAGCATTCACTGTCATACGAGGAGAATTGATATTTCATTACCGTTACTGCTTTTAAAGACGACCAAACAGGCCACCAACACGTGTAAGACGGATGCAAAACAATTTCGCATTATGTTCCAAAAAATAAAAAACAGCATTACACAGTGTCCACTGAAACTGGATACTTTTGAAATGTTCACAGAATATGAAGGAACTAGTGAAGTTTATATACAAATCTATATAATAAATGCGAATGTCAGTGTGTCAGTGTGTCACACTTTTTCAACTTTACTCCTAGACGCCGTAGCCCAACATATCATACCATTTTGGAATCAGGCCGACTCACTGAGCAAATTAAAAACATTCCGCACCTGATCGGAATCTCCAATTCTGAAATTCTGGATTCCCAACTTTTCATTACTGCGATTGTTTTCGAATTCAGCGATCTTGGCTTCTACTGTTAAAAACAATTAAAGGGACACAACTCTCTAACTTTCAATAGCTCATTTTCAAATGAAAAAATTACTGATCTCAAATTACAGTGTTTCAAAATAAAATTGTCCTTGTTTTAAACTTTACTCCTAGAGGCCGTAGCCCAACATATACCATTTTGGAATGGAATCAGGCCAACTCTGTGAGCAAATTAAAAACATTCCGGGCTTGATCCAGACCCCAAATTCTGTAATTTTGGATTCCCAAGTTTTCATTACTGCCATTGTTTTCGGCGATATTTTCAGTGATTTTTTGCGACGAATTTTTTGGTACGCTAACAATTTTTATCACTTGGAAATAAATTCGAGTATAATCGAAATTAATTGCGAAATCCAGCGAAAGTTACCCATGAAATAAAATTAACTGTTTGTACGGGGAGTAAGGACCGACGTACATCAAACTGTCTTTAAATTAAGTGGCGACAGGAGAATTATCGTTGAACTTTTAAAAGGTGTTATATAGGAATAAAGTGTCGCTGCCGACACTGTAGTTTGAACATAGATCGCCAGTGAGCAAACACGGGCGATCCCATTCTGAATAAGTAGATCATGTGATAGTAAAAAAGATGTATATATGGTAATTAACGTGGCGTCAAATGGATCACCATTTCTATTCTATCCTCTATTACTATACGGATCACCATTTCTGTTCTATCCTCTATTACTATACGGATCACCATTTCTATTCTATCCTCTATTACTATACGGATCACCATTTCTATTCTATCCTCTATTACTATACGGATCACCATTTCTGTTCTATCCTCTATTACTATACGGATCACCATTTCTATTCTATCCTCTATTACTATACGGATCACCATTTCTATTCTATCCTCTATTACTATACGGATCACCATTTCTGTTCTATCCTCTATTACTATACGGATCACCATTTCTATTCTATCCTCTATTACTATACGGATCACCATTTCTGTTCTATCCTCTATTACTATACGGATCACTCTTTCTACACTGTCCTCTATCTCCATACTATTCAGTATACTATTTCTCTATACCGATCGCTATAAGGATCACTACACGGTTTATTATTCGGTGGTGGTTATTCGAGCGAGTATTATCGAGCAAGTACTATTAGTGCGAGTCTTATTCGAAGGCGTCTAACAGCAGTATAGTTCGAAGGAAGTTAATATAGTGGTATCTGCGATTACAAAGTCTCTACTACAACGAGTATTACGAAAGTGACAACGAATATTCGTTGGCATTACAAAAAAATGGTATGGTTAAATATTAATGCAGCGATCAATTTTGAATTCTTCTGTAGTTTATTGTTGCCGATGAATTTATATCTGGGCCCCATTCGCTGCACGAAGGGCATTTCGCCGTTATTCAGTCTCAGTCCATGTAATCTTTTCATTGCGGCCCGAAACATAAAAGCGACATTTAAAAGAAACTGTTAATATCATTAAAAGAACATTAATAATAAGATATTAATAAACTACGAAAATATGGTTGCCTCCCCTCCTAAGGTTTTTGAACAGACTTTTTGGACTTGTCTAGCATCTGTAGATTGGCTGGTTAGCATTTATGCCCTCAGCTTGGTTGTCATCGTTACAAACATTTCGAGCGTTTTGCCCTCTGAAGACGTTAGGCTTAAAGTTGATTACCATACCTTTGCAGCATTTCTAAACAAAAGCTGAAGCTTCAGTGAAGGCAGTGACAAGTAGCATCAGCGCTCATCGGGAGTTAGGGTAGGTTTAAGGCTCCAAGTTTTCCACAGAGAATTGTCCTACAGGACAGGAGTCTAGCGGATTCAAGTGTTGGTTTGTGAATTTGGCGACATACACCACACTTTTGCATGAATTGTAACAAAAGGGAAACTTCAATTATTTTGATACACGCTTAGTCGATCATGTATATTTCGATACATGACTGACGAGACAGATTTTTTCCCGCAGTAGGTTGCCATTTCTTTCTGTGGTAGACAAGTTGCCATTTCTTTCTGTGGTAGACAAGTTGGCATCCAAGGCTACAGAACCCGGTCTGTCCTGCTATTTTACCCATAGCTGAGGGGGATAAGAAGAGGATTCATATCTTTCCCAAAGGTTTTAGCACATAAGTGAATAGCAGTCAGTTATGTGCCATGCGTGATACAAGCTGATACATGATTGACGAGGCAGATTTTTTTCCCACAGTAAGTTGCCATTTTTTTCTGCTGTAGACCAGTTGCCATCCAAGGCTATAGAACCCGGTCTGTCCTGCTATTTTACTTATAGCTGGAATATATATATATATATATATATATATATATATATATATATATAACTTGTCAGTCAGTTATGTGCCATGCGTGATACACGCTTAGGCGCTCATGCATCTTTCGATACATGACTGACTAGGCAGGTTTTTTAGCGCAGTAGGTTGCCATTCCTTTCTACGGTAGACCAGTTGTCATCCAAAGCTATTATAGAACCCAGTCTGTCCTGCTATTTTACTCATAGCTGGTGATTGGGGAAGAAGAGGATTCATACCTTTCCCAAGGGTATTAGCACGTAAGTGAATGTAATGGATACGAGTGGAATTCGAACTCGGCTCTCTGATTCCTCACTCCGGGCCGCTATTCATTACTCCCAATAAACAATATAATCGTGTCATTTTGAATTTTTGTTCTAATCTTTTTTTGGTTAAGAAAATATACTCAACTTTTTATGCATTGAACAGAAATATACTATGTATTCGTCATTTCCATTACATCATATCTAACGGAATGGCTTGTAAACATATATTGCGTTTATTCGCGACAAGAGCCAACAGTGAATGCAATACTTTTGTGTCGCAGGAGATTTTTATATGGATGTGTATATTCCTAATGCGCATGCGCGTAGTTGTGTCATATTGTTTTATTTAATTTAGACTTTTCCCGTGATTTCTTCGACTGCTATTTCTTTCCCATATTGCCTCACCAGCGCCTTATTCTTCAATTAGTTTATTTTGGCGCTTTTTTGAGGTTCGCCCTGTACAATGCCCGGGGTCTATTAAAGGACCAGAGTGAGAAGCGCAGTTTTGGGGAAGATAACGGTGGACCTTAGACTTGAATAGGTTAAGATTAAGATGGTAACCAACCATTTTTCCTGCATGTACTTTTTCAGCGATGATGCATATGTACAAGTTCCACTTGAGTTTGAGGCCCATTTATTTCGGCGCCCAGTCAAAACTATTTGAAGTGTCGGCTAATTAACCCTCCCCGAAAGATAAGAAATTGTGGAGTACCATGATCGCCCACGTCCTGCAGAGACACGGCGCACATAAAAATAAAATGTCCTTTCATGCGCTTTCTTTCACTGGCTTTTTCTTTCCTCTCTTGTCCCATCGGCGCCTAATTAGGACCAGCCAGCGTTGCTAGAATTATTCTTCAATTCATTTATTATGGTGTCAAGTCAAGCCTATTTGACTGGTCAGCTAATTAGATGATAGGATATTGTGGAGAGTCATGATCGCGTAGGTCCTGAAGGGACACAGCACAGGGTATATGGCCGCTGTATTGACCACGTGATATGCTCTTTATCCTCTGTGTTACCTTACTTTTTTTTTCTTTCTTTGTTTATGTTTGCTATTTCATCCTTTCACTGCTAGCATCTTCGCGCGCTTTCTTTGACTGCTCTTTCTTTCCTCTCTTGTCCAATCAGCGCCTTATTACGAGCAGTCAGAAGTGCTAGAATTATTCTTCAATTCATTTATTTAGACGCCCAGTCAAGCCTATTTGACTTGTCAGTTAATTAATCCTCCCCAAAAGATGAATGCATCTCTCTTCAATCAATCTGCCAAGTATCTATCTCTGCACAGGGTCGTCCTTTGCATAAACAAAGCCGGTCTGGATCCAACTCATTCTTTATCTGCCTGACAGCTTCCTGCAGATTATTATTACACGCATGTAACAAAAGAGTGACTCGTTACCGGAGGGTTTTATTGCCCCTCCACACCCTGAGAGAATAACCGGAAACTACCAGCGCCCACTTAAGAGCTGTCATCTGACAGACGTAAATATGTGGACGACTGATTAGGCTTTTTGAAGTTGGGGCAGATCCAGTACCAACGAAGGTTAGTGATTCTGTTTAGCGTTTGCGTAAGGAATCCTTGCTTAGTCTCGCAGAAAACAGACAGAAGGTAATGCACTAATTAACGCGAGAATAACTTATCTAAGATCGTCTTACGAGATGTGCACTCGGTGGATATTTAAACATATTAGACTGCTCTAATGCAATACAAAGTAAGAATAATGGGACACTAAAGATTATTTCTGCGCCGATCACCAAATTGGCCGGTTGTTGTTTATACAGATTGCACGGTTGCATTTGATTGGTCCTACAGATTGGAGGGGTGCATTTGATTGGTCGAAAAAACTTGGATGTACAGAATATAAACTCCTATATTTTATGGCCAATAAGTGGAGATATCATTTCGAACTCACTTGCAACAAATCACATCGAACTATTGATCTCTTCATGGCCACAACCATTTTAACGTTTAAATGTACCTGCTTGTATAAATGTTATTGCCATATTTAGCGTGGTCTTATTTCTTTTCTGCGAAGATTATTTTCTCGCTTTGTTTATTATTTTCTTGTTTTTTTATATTATTTGGTATAAAATGCGACTGTCATGTGCACAAATACAAAGTATTTTGTATTTGTGGACATGATTCTCGCATTTTATTTTTCATCTAAAAGCCGGGTAAACCACTAGATGGTTTATTGGTTCTACGGATTGGAGGATTGCTTTTGATTGGTCGTACAATTTGGATGGTTGTATTTGATTGATTCTACGGATTGGAGGGTTGCTTTTGATTGGTCGTACAAATTAGATGGTTGTATTTGATTGGTTCTACGGATTGGAGGGATGCTTTTGATTGGTCGTACAAATTAGATGGTTGTATTTGATTGGTTCTATGGATTGGTGGATTGCTTTTGATTGGTCGTACAAATTAGATGGTTGTATTTGATTGGTTCTACGGATTGGAGGGATGCTTTTGATTGGTCGTACAAATTGGATCGTTGTATTTTATTGATTCGACGGATTGGAGGGTTGCTTCTTTTGATTGGTTCTACGGATAAGAGGATTGCTTTTGATTGGTCGTACAAATTGGATCGTTGTATTTGATTCTTCTACGGATGGGTGGGTTGAATTTTATTTGTTGTACAGGTTTGATGGTTGCATTTGATTGGCCCTACGGATTGGAGGCATGCCTTTTATTGGTCGTAAAAATTAGATGGTTGAATTTGATTGGCTGTAAATATTGGAAAATTAAATTTAATTGTTTAGACAGATCTAGAGTGGCAACTCTACACGTATATACACTGTGGAACAGACGCCTAAGTTGATATTTCCCCGATTACTCATTAAGTCTCGGGTCTCGTTATCTAACGAGTTGTCCTCCAAGAGGATGGGACGATATAATTTTTAAGCTTTGATCTTGGCTGTAAAGTCGAGGGAATTTTGAACTGAACTCTTTCTTTGAGCTATAGGGGTATGTTATTTTTGTTCCCATGTCCATGTCTAGGGATATCTCGTCTCGTTATGAGACAATAAGCTAATGGATTAAAGTGATGCTTACTAAATTTAGGGTATAGTAATTGTGGGTTCAATCCCTGGGTTGGATAGTACAGACTTAGACGATATAAATTTTAAGCTCTGATTTGGATGATTGGTTGTACTCTCAATGAAGCTTCTTGCTTTGAACGTTAGGACTCAAGTTCACTTTAGGACTCAAGTGGGACTCATATATATGATCCATCGCCAAAGGGGTGGGCACCTTGTAACGCTCCTGAAAGTACATGGCGCCTCTTACAATGCTCTGTCTTTACAGGAGTCAGACATAAAATGGAATATTGCTACTATTGGTGGACTGCAGGATTAAGACTTGTCGGTGATGAATTATTTCCCACTCTACAACTCCTTTCCCCAAAGACAAAACGTCGCTATTCTATCTTTATTTTTTTTAAGGCAATTCACCCCAAGCAAGGCAGGAGTGCCACTAGCACACAACGGGTTACAGAGGATTGAGAACAAGAGCAAAGAGGCGCGTTTGAGGAAAGGACACAGAGGAAGAGGGGGAACAAGCTCAGGGAGTCAGATGTCGATTGACATTACACTTGGATATTTGAAGATTATAGTCATCAAGGAAGCAAGTAAGGGGAAGGGAGTTCCACAGACGGGAAGTGCGGGAGAAGAAGCTGTTTGAGAAGAAGAGAGAGTTACATTTAACCGTTTTGACAGTGAAAGAGTGAGACCGAGATGCCAGACGGTAGCACGTTTATATTCATGAAGTCCGGGAACCAGCGAAAGTAGCTCGTCGGAACAGTAACCGTCGGAATACTTGTAGAAGAGACACAGGGAAGCCACGGCACGTCTGTGGGATAGAGATTGTAGACTAGATGCCAGATTAGGACCTATCATCTTGCATATTCGTCTCCGGATTTTGTCGAGGACCCCGAGACGTACAGCAGGAGCACTAGAACATATATGACAGAAATATTCCATGCAAGGACGGATGGTTGATTTACAGATTTGAAGGATGAACTCAGACGAGAAAAACTTTCTGGCACGACACAGAGAGCCAATATTCCTTACAGTAGATGATGTTATTGATTTTGCATGGAAAATGTTCAGACGAGCTACATTTTTCATTTCCACCAGATCAGACCTTTCCATATAAAATCTACCATGCCACTTAAAAAGAGTTTAATTAGATTCATTCCTTCCGTATTCCAATAAGGACATTCCATTCGGACAACTTTTTCTCGTGGGTGATTGTTTTGTGGAAGAAACTCACGAGAATATGCTTTTTGGGTTAATTAACCTATTAAAGTTCATCATTATCTATCTTAACCTATTAAAGGTGACCATTATCTATCTTAACCTATTGAAACTGACCGTTATCTATCTTAAACTCCTGAAGTTGACCATTATATATCTTAACCTATAGCAGTTGACCATTATCTATCTTAACCTAATAAAATTGACCGTTATCTATCTTAACCTATTGAAACTGACCATTATCTATCTTAATCTATAGAAACTGATCGTTATTTATCTTAACCTATTGAAATTTACCATTATCTATCTTAAACAATGAAGTTGACTGTTATCTATCTTAACCTATTGAAATTTACCATTATCTATCTTAACCTCTTGAAAGTGACCGTTATGTATCTTAACCTATTGAAATTGACCGTTATCTATCTTAACCAATGAAGCAGACTTTTATCTATCTTAACCTATTGAAATTGATTGTTATCTATCTTAAACTATTGAAACTGACTATTATCTATCTTAACCTATAGAAGTTGACCATTATGTATCTTAACCTATTGAAGCTGACCGTTTTCTATCCTACATATCCTTATAATCTGCATTCATTACTTCTTTGTCTTGTTTTCATCCATGAAACAACTTTATTCTGTTAAACACTACCTTGAGTGATTCTTGCGCCTTGTGTTGTAGGTGAAAAATAGATTTTGACGCTTGGTTTAAATGATTAAAACGATCTTATTTCTCTGTTAAATTTATTTGATTGATTTTTTTTGTTTAGTTTATCAACATTTTCCAGGTTATTTACACCAGAAAATATATTTACATCGTAAGAATATTTTTTTTTAGATAATAATGATTTCTACTGATACAAGATCTGCTAGTTAACCCATATCTGAGAAGATTTGGATTTATATCCTTCCCAAGGGTATTAAGCGAATATAACAATCCTGTCTGGAATTGGAACTCGTCTCTTCAATTTCAAATTCCGAGCAGTCATCTATTGCACCACCCATATATTCAAGCTTACGGCACTTGGTATTCTCAAAGCTGTCATCCGTCTAGGTGCTGACCAGGCTCGACGTTGCTTAACTTCAGTGATCGTACGAGAACCAGTGTTTCAACGTGATAAGCCCTTTTACAATTATAGCGTAAGTTCCATAAGCCTCCTGAAGACTTTCTGTCTCCTTGAGAATTCTGAGCGACCCCAAAGGATACGTTATCACCCATACTGAGAAAGACTGAGTTCAAATGAATGGCAAATTGACATCCTCCAGATATTCTGGAAAAGCATCGAAGCAAGTCGCAGACGACGAACAGGAATTGTCTTTAAAAAGTTTTATGGCTTATTTGAAAAAGAATTTAAAAACAAAATAAAACGAAGTAAATTTAATCAATTTAACAATCTTAAGGCTTTCTTTTGTCCTGTGAAAATATAATCTCAAAACCGGAAGAATGGCGCAAAATATCAGGAGAATTAAGTTTAATTTTAAACAGACAATATAAAAATTGAATTAAATTACTATTTTCTATTAAAACATTGTTTTTTTCTGGTTTCACCTAGGATTTATATTCTCTATCCAAATTTTGAATACCACCACCACCACCACAAAAAAAAAAAATAGTTAAAATAAGGCAAGACTCCAGATGGTAAAAATCATTTAATAAAAATACAAATTCAATTTTGGCTTTCTAAATTTGTTGTTGAAAATGTCCCTCTTTTTTCTTTCTTTTTTTTTTTCTTTTTTTTTGTCTCAGAGATTATTGAACTACACACACCGCCGTCATGAAATAGCTCGATATAACCGGAAGTTCATTTCTAATAGTTTCTTCTATTCTACTTCTCGCAGGTGGAATTATCTTCCGGTTTCTTGCTTCCCTGTCACTGTCTTGTTCTTCTTTTTCGTCTTCTCCTCCTCCTCCTCCTCCTCCTCCTCCTCCTTCTTCTCATAATTCTTCTTCTCCTCCTCCTCCTCCTCCTCCTTATTATTATTATTCTTCTACTTCTTCTTCTTCTAGTTATAGTTCTTCTTCTACTTCTCCTTCTCCTCCTTCTTCTTCTACTTATTTTTATTATTATTCTACTTCTTCTTCTTCTTCTAGTTCTTCTTCTTCTACTTCTCCTTCTCCTTCTCGTCCTTCTTCTTCTTCTACTTATTATTATTAATATTATTATTCTACTTCTTCTTCTTCTAGTTCTTCTTCTTCTACTTCTCCTTCTCCTCCTTCTTCTTCTTCTACTTATTATTATTAATATTATTATTCTACTTCTTCTTCTTCTAGTTCTTCTTCTTCTACTTCTCCTTCTCCTCCTTCTTCTTCTACTTATTATTATTAATATTATTATTCTACTTCTTCTTCTTCTAGTTCTTCTTCTTCTACTTCTCCTTCTCCTCCTTCTTCTTCTTCTACTTATTATTATTAATATTATTATTCTACTTCTTCTTCTTCTAGTTCTTCATCTTCTACTTCTCCTTCTCCTCCTCCTCCTCCTCCTTATTATTATTATTATTCTACTTCTTCTTCTAGTTCTTCTTCTTCTACTTCTCCTTCTCCTCCTCCTCCTTCTCAATCCGAGCTGCTGTCGATTACTCCACCGTGTCTCTTAAAAAAAGCAGTTGGTATTGGACTTGACAATGGAGTCAATATTTGACCCTTTGTTAATTCTCAGGCTGTAAATAGACTAAGTATTTTAGTGCTAGATAATTCAGGATTTTATTACAATTCTTAGATTCTTTAACGGCACATCAACTCATTACGGGTCAATTAATGCCGAAATTTAATTTTCTTAGGAGTTTGGGGTCATTTTCAAACAAAAAAAAATGTATATTTCAGGAATTTAAAAAAAAATAGCTATTGCTAGTATTTTTATACTTTGAAAATGTATTTTAATTCTTCCACAATATTTTAGATCCATTTTGGAGGGTTCACTATTTGTCCATAGCAGGGACCCCAACAGGTGCTACCACCTTGAGTCAGGTTGAACCTGAGAACAACAGCAATTATGAGATGGTTCCACGCTCCCCCAAAACCGGGTTTACTTTATCATCATAACCAGAACGGATATGACGTTGTAGAGAGCCACGGCCGCCCGCGTCTTGAAGGAACACCACACACAGAAGAAGTAGAAGAAGAATGTAGCGATACCAGGAATGATCAAGAAAAATACTGTTAAAAAGTCTTCAGATTAATGGGTCACGTATTTATTTCTATAATAATGTTCATCCTATACAAGGCGCAAGCGCCACTCAAGATAGAGGGTTACTGTGTGAATGTTGTATGAACGTAAGAAAAAGCAAGAAGTGCCGTATATGAGATCGTGTAGGAAATATAACGGTTAACCCGAATCTTGAGGAGGTCAAGATTATAGTGATCGGGAAAACATACTGCATGTCTGTTCCCCCAAAGCAGCAGTTCTTGGGAAGAAGCTATCCGGGTGAAATTTACTTCTTACTAATGGAATACAAAATTGAATTTGTATACGTGTCACGTCGGGTCCTAGCTGCAATGGTCAGGGCCGGAGGGACTAAGGAATGTAACTCGCCAGAACACATGCCATGGAAATAGCGATAGAGCAGCTAGACGCTTGCAACGTTTCGTATGCAGGAAGGGGTGGAAAATAATTAATCGCCCCCAATGCTTAGTAGACGCTTTTGAATTCTATCAAGACAGGGATGTGAGAACTGGGTAACTCTACTGTCAACATGGCAGCAATACTCCATATTTTGGTCGTATCTGCCTTTTGTAATGTTATTGTATATAGCTTAATCGGTATCACCCCAAGTAAGGCAGTACCGTCACTAACACGCAAGGGGTTACAGGGTGTGGGGGAATTAGGAACAGAAACATTATTAATAATGAGGAGAAAGAAAAAAGACTAATCGGGCGTACACTAGATAGCGATTGACATTGCATTTAAATTTTTACCGATTAAACTTGGCTGGAAAACATGGTGCCAGAAGGGAGTTCCACAAACGAGAAGTGTGAGAAAAGAAACTGTTAACATGTACTAGCTCAACTGTAAATTGATGAAACCTCGCCGCCAGTCTAGTACTGTGCTTAAATTCCTAAAGTCTAGGTACCATAGTGAAGAGGGATATTTATTTCCGCTTCAAACACAGAAAATTTGGCACAAGGCCAAAAATGGGCAATGGAGGGAAAAGGACGGTCTTCCTCTGTCTTAACTTCAAACTTAGCTAGCCACAAACACTGATCCAAAAATACCACAATATCCCTAACACCAAAACCAGACATCCTTACTTACCTTTCTTACTACATCCACCATAATACCACATTGTCTCTATGAAAATCCTAACTCGTCCCCATACGTACAATTTATTGACTGTGGGGGAGGGTAATAAAACAATCATTTAAAATCTAAACCCCAATGTGTACCATGCCGAAGAGCGATATTTATTTCCGCTTCAAATACAGAAAATGTGGCACAAGGCTAAAAATGGGGAATGGGTCTCATTCTGTCTTAATATTAAACTTAGCTAGCCACAAACACTGACCCAAACATACAACAATATTCCTAACACCAAAAAACACGTTCTTACTTAACTTTCTTACTACATCCACCGTGATACCTCATTGTCTCTATAAATATCCTAACTAGTCCCCATATGTACAATTCATTGTCTTGGTGAGGAGGGGGAATAAAACAACAATTTAAAAACCTAGCCCCAATATGAGTACAAATCTATTTACATGAAACTAAACAAAGAGCTCATCCGAACAATTACCATGAAAGTATTTATTAAAAAAAAGTCACAGTATGAGTTCCACTTGAAATCTGGAGGTGAGTTTAGGTTCCAATGAACTTTCAAGGCAAAGAACATCCTGGAGAGATCTTCCATCCATCATAATAGGTGATAGAAAAACTCTTTAGAGGAACCTTAATTTACTTTACGTCTGAAATGAAAAACTCGGTAAATGCTTTCATATCAAACTGCAAATCAAATGGAAATAATTAACAATATATCTTTAGATATTTTAGATCAGGAACCCTACTGTTTCCTTCTATGTAATGAGATATTCCGTTTCTAAGATAACAAGAAGCGTTCAATGACCCCAATAAGCTAACTGACCTCGTGAAGAACATCTCCTTATGAAATACCAATCTTTTCCTTTGTACATTTTTTTAATCATTTCACCCCCAAAAAGGCAAGAAAATCACTAAGACACAGTGACTCAGCGTGAAAGAATATGAGAAAAAGAAAAACATTATCAAGGAGCGAGAACAATAAAAGAAGAGGAATCAAGAAGGCAGAAGATAATGGCGGACATTGCATTTAATTTTTGAAGATGAAAGTTGACTTGAAAGCAAGAATCCGGAAGTGAGTTCTACAAGCATTATCAGCATAAAATAGTGGTTCCTAACCGATTTTGGGACATTCCCCACTTTGCTATTTCTAAAATACTATACCCCCCCCCCCACACC
This sequence comes from Acanthosepion esculentum, assembly GCA_964036315.1. Classification (NCBI taxonomy): domain Eukaryota; kingdom Metazoa; phylum Mollusca; class Cephalopoda; order Sepiida; family Sepiidae; genus Acanthosepion; species Acanthosepion esculentum. The sequence goes on from OZ038507.1 coordinate 18,489,236, forward strand.
AACTGTAATATTTAAAATGATCAGACTTACCTGTATATATAAATTGTAATTGTACAGTGAACCAACTTTCATAGCAACTGACCTAGCAATGGATTCAATATAGACCTGTGGTTCCTGATTTGGGACCTTGCTCCACTTTGCTATTTCTAAAAATCTGGTGCCTCCCACCCCCACTGTAATATTTAATTCTTACATATTCAAAATTTTACGGCAATTCATGCGAAAGAAGCTTAAAAGACCATTAACTTGGTCCCTAAACAAGCCTCCAAAGACCATGGCTTCCATGAAAGAGAAAAATTAAAAATCAAAGAGACAGTTAATTATATATAGTTTCAAAACATGTAATAGAGAACCGAAAGGCAGAAATATAAAATATTTGAATGAAAGCTTATTCTGTAATATACTTTGATCATTTTAATCATGAAATAATAATACAAAATGAAATTCTGGTGCCCCCCCAATCCCTGTAATAATTAATTCTTACATGCATGCCAATTACGCATGTACGTACATACACACACAATATTTTCAAAGATATTCCGTTTCTAAGATAACAGGAAGCGTTCAATAATCCCAATAAGCTAACAGACCTCATGAAGAACATTTGCTCATGAAATACCATTACTTTTACATTTTTCTTTAATCATTTCGCCCCCCCCCCAAGGCAATACGGTTACATGCAGTCATTTTAACAGTAAAATGATATGACTTAGCTGTATATATAAATTGTATATGTAAAAATACTAGGCAACTACTGCAGAAAATATAATCAGCGTATTTACAAAATTAATTAAAATAGACAGTATCTTTTTTCAAATTTCTTTGAATATTTTTACTTTTAAAGATGTAAAAAGCAGAATTCTTTGTAAATTACGACTGTAGAATTAATTGTATCTGTAAAAATCCTAGAAACTTTAACCAGTGTACTGCATATACACGTGTATCATGCGATTTTCGAAGACATAATTTTGAAGCTAATTTTAAGGAGGTCGCATAATACACGAGACATAAAATTAGCGTATGTACTGTTGACAAGACTATATATCCATTTACTGTACTCAAATTAGCTTCAAAATTAGCTCTTCAAAGGTCACACGATACACGAATATATATATATATAATGACGAAAAAAGATTTTATAGCAAAATAACCCAAAATACCGTTTATACTCGCGTGTCATGCGACTTGTGAAGACCTAATTTTGAAGCTAATTTTAAGGGGGTCGCATCATACACGAGATATAAAATCAGCGTGCATACTGCTGGCCCTGGCTACTCCGTTGATCAAACTATATATAAATTTATTGTCATCAAAAAGAACAGCTGAATTTAAAATAAACATGATTTTGATAAAAACTGATGCTTTACTTAACTGTATCCAATAATAATAATGCATGTAATATTCACATATTAGTATCGTATTATAAAATAGTGAATATGTATCTTTTCCATTGTTTATGTTTATAAGACGTTTAGCTGTTTCTCGTTCGGTTGTTTATGGCTGTACGCGACTATGCATCGACTAACCATACTTTTATCATTCTCTTTTACTTTTTCACTTATTTAACAAGAAGATAGGATAAAAAGATACAGGAAAAGAGGTTAATCTATTGTAATTTTGTCTCTGATAAAAGGGACTCGCATGATACAAGAGATATACGTTTTTACCGAAAGGGTCTTTTTTCGGACCCGGACGATTAAACCCATCCAAACCAGCTACAGACGTGTTTATACGTCGATATTGATTCATTTTATGCCCTTCTGAGCTTGAAACGAGTCCAACTGTTAACTCATACGTCCGGTAGAGGTGTTAGCCACCACTCGGGTACCTCAAGGTGCCTCAGTTCCTAAGTTACTATATTAAAAACAAATTAAAAAATCCGTATGAAAATGCAAAGTTTTTCTCAAAATAATTGGCGGAGAAGGGTGTTAAATGAAATTTTTAGTACTTATAAAATCTTTACGGGTCTATTTAAAAGTTTTGTCGGACACCAGGAACATCTTCTTGCCACTGTCAAACGGAGAAAAATGTCGTGGTTTGGACACATTTACAAGGCACCACAGCCTGTGCAAGACCATCATGCAAGGCACCGTTGAATGTGGACGTAGGAAAGGACACCAACACAAAAACTGGTTGGACAATGCCAAACAATGGACAAGTATGACTATAACAAAATTGCTGATGGCTGCCGTTGATAGACCGTTATGGAAAAGAGTATGGCTTCTGCATTCGGATCCGCCCTGACGATTACAAAAGTCAAGGGGATGATGATGACGATCTTGAAACGAGTCCAACTGTCAGCTCTTACACCTGGTAGAGTTGTTACATACCTCTCGGGTACTTCAAAGTACCTCAGTTTTTTAGTTACTATATTAAAAAGAAATTTTAAAAAATCAGTCTGAAAATGAAACGTTTTTCCCAAAATAATTGGCGACGAAGGAGTTAAATATGACCGTCATTTTTGCCTGTAAAAACTTTCTTTGTATATTTTTACCTTTCTTCTTTATGTGCCGTATCAAGGCTCTCCTCAACTTCCTATCTCTTGTAGCTGTTAATAATTTGTGTCATTTTGTTATATAACCAAAACCTTGCCCTACCATCCACTTAATCAAGCTCACTAAGTAGGTTATGCGTTGCTTTCCTGTGTCCCTCTTGCCTTCAATCTGTCCTGTGAGTATCAGATTTTCCAAGTCCTCTTTCCTCATTATGTGACCTAGAAATTTCAAATGTCTCTTCTTGATGGTAAGTATAAGTTTCCTTTTTGTTTTCATTTTCTCTAAAACTTAATCATTGCTCACATGTTTCGTCCATGGTGTCGGTATCTTCCGCGTTCTTTTGTAGAGGCACGTTACTGTTGCTTCAAGTCTCTTCCTCATCTTTGAGGAGATTGTCCAACATTCGCTGCCATATAGGAGGACAGATAGCACATTAAATTTCAGTACTCTTAAAACTCTGCTTAGCTTTTGGAATGCATCTTTGGCTATCCCAATACGTCTTCGGATTCCAGTGCCACAATTTCCCTCCTTTCTTAAAACACTTCCCAGGTATTTAAATTTTTGTACCATGTTTGATTTTGGTATTTCCAATTTGTAATTTGCATTTTGGGTGCATCCTTTTAGCGATTTAAAAAAAAAGCAGAATTCATTCTTACGACAACAGAATGATTTGGGTTGGCGATTTTTACAGAATTGCAAAATTACCTAAATATATTCCTCATCTTTTGGAAGCATGTGGAAGATATAATCGTACAACACCCTCCCCGGTCGTCGAAGACTTCGAACACCGCGGCTGATCGATGAAGATCGCTTCGATCTCAGACCTTCCCTATCACAGATTATGATTTAAGTTTCATGATAAGGAGGACAAGATCGAATCGTCACAGGTATCGTCGTGCCCGGCGGGCCCAAGCGAAGACGTACAGGGAAAAAACACTCGAATAAACTGAACAAAAGTAAATACTGTTTTTATATCAGTCCTTCGTACAATAATTGGTTATACCAGAGTTTGCCTGGAATTAGTTATCAGCCCAACCTTCTTTTTTTTTAAGCATATCACCCCAAGCAAGGCTGAAAGCCACTAGTACGCAGGGGGTTACAGAAGGTTTGGAGGAAGAGCACATAGGAGTGGTAAAGGAGAGGATGTGGAGAAAGATAGTGGATCGATCAAGGCTAGGGGGTTACAGAAGATTTGGAGCGAGAGCAGATGGGAATGAAAGGTGAAAGGATGTGGAGAAGGGAAGAGGATAGATCAAGGTAGCTGGAGATGTCGATTGACGTTACACTTAAATAGTTGGAGATTGTATTTGTCAGGGAAACAGGAATAAGGAAGGGAATTCCACATCTAAATCGGAAGTGATATTACCGTTGTTGATCTGACAAAGTTTAGCTTTCTGCTTTGGTAAAGTTTGGCATAAGGCTGAAATCGGAGGCTTTCGTCGATAGATAATCACATGGACCTCTCTCTCTCTCTCTCTCTCTCTCTCTCTCTGATTTCGTCTCCGTCTCTTCTGCTTCTCTTCCCTCTTCTACTTAATTCGCTTCGCGCATTCGTTTTTACGGACATTCGCCCAAACTGGCATGGGGGTATGGCGTAGTAGGAGCATTTCGGTCAATCCCCTGCGGGTTGCGTCATAACTATGGGGAATTCCCTCTCTCTATCCTCTCTTTTATTATCCTCTCTCACCGACAGTGAGCGCGGGTGGTTCCTCCATCCTCCTTGATGTCTTCACTGCGCCTGCCACCTCGAGCATTTTTCGTCCAGAAAATCTCAGTTCCCAATTCAGTTGTTTACAAAAATCTACTTTTTCGCTTTCCAGCTTGCATTTGCAGCTGTGTGTCAATCAACATTGCCCCCTAAGTCTGGGTCACTTTTCCATTGTTCAAACTGCTCGACATACAAATCAAGTCGTTTATGTGTAAATTAAATACCCAATTCTTGCCACGGGTTTTTGGTATTAGCCCTTCTCGTTTCAGTGTCTCTCAGCATATAACACTTCCTATTGATAAGAAAACTTTCTTAGGTTTTATTTTACCGCGGTAACAACAAATAGTATCACATAAGATACTTCTACGAAAAAAGGCTTGGAGTAAATAACACTCACAGGACCGACCTACTGAAGGCAAGTGGGACTGAGAAAAACAGCGTGTGACCGACCTCACGAGTTTGTGTAAATTGCTGGCAGAACATGGAATAGAAGAGATAGTATGAGGACAAACTTTGCTGACAGCTACGAAGGATATGAAGTTGTGGAGAGCTATGATCGCCCACGTCCTGAATGGACACGGCACATCGAATACTGATACTGCCAATAAGAGTAATAATCAAAGTAGGCAAAAAGATTAATGAACAAAAGCTCCGAGGAGCTGCTTTCGCTGGTTCCTAGGCCTCATGAATTTAAACGTCCTACGAGGCTGGCATCCCGTTCCCACCCCTTCACCGTTGAAACTGTTAGATGTAGACGTATCTTCTACTCCAATAGCTTCATGTCTCGCACATCTCGCCTTTCACCTTTCATTCCCATCTGCTCTCGCTCCAAATCTTCTGTAACCCCCTAGCCTTGATCGATCCACTATCTTTCTCCACATCCTCTCCTTTACCACTCCTATCTGCTCTTCCTCCACACCTTCTGTAACCCCTTGCGTGCTAGTGGCTTCCAGCCTTGCTTGGGATGATAAGCTTAAAAAAAAAATTTAAAAAATTCAATTCTGTCGACTCTGTAAAAGGCAAAGGTCATTTTCTATTAGTTAGAATATCTTAGTTACAATAGAAAGCACATTACAAAATTTTCTCAGCCACGATGGCTTGCCAATTCGCGCTAGCAGACTATTTTACTCACAAGGCTTCGGTTTTCACGTATCTGCAGCACACCACGATCACCCCCCCCCCCAGGCCGATATTATCAGAAAGTCCTATTCCGGCCAAATCCATTATAGTGAGCTTCGAATCTGAGCTTCATGGAAAGGAACCGAACATTGTTTATACTCATCCACGCTTCCATTCCTATAAATAATATCGAGGTAAAAAAATTTTTTTACATTAATTTCTTAAATTAATACGAAAATCAGCAGATGCATACACCGAAAAGTCTGAACTAGGGAATAGCATTCCTTGAAAAATGTAATTGTGCCTTCCTTTGCTGAGTTCCCTGACCGAAAAAGCTAAATGCACGTTTGGCTTATTTCCCAGATAAAAAGAATGCGGGTTCCGTCACTGCCGAGTGGTAGGTAATATTGGTATCGATTATCTAGTTTGGTAGACGTTTAATTTTCAGGTTGAAAAGAAACAAAAAAAAAACAGGGGTGACTGCTTCCACGCGTATATCTACAAAAAAATAATGGGTTATGTATGTGTGTTTGTAATTATCTTTCAACTGGCTTATTTTTCTTTTTCCTCTCGTTTTCTTAGCACACCCATCTCCTCGTTCGCGTCCTCTTTTCCTCCTACCACTTCTCTCGCGTTTGTCTAACTTAATATAATTAAGTAGGTTTCTCGGCCAGAAAGCGAAACTGATTCCATTTCAGAAGCGTCGTTGATAGTGCACAAGCTATAATCTTAATCCATAACGAGAAAAGAAAAAGACAAATAATTGGATAGAACAGTGTTCTTCAACCTTTCTTTTTAAAAAATTTTAAAAATAATTTTTTTTTTTAAATTCTTTTTAAAAAATTCTTTAATTTTATTTTTTTAATTTATTTTTTAAAAATTATTTTATTTAAAAAAAATTTTATTTTATATTTATTTAAAAAAAAAAACTTTAAAAAAAATTCTTTTGTAAAAAGAATATTTTATTTTTAATTTTAAAAATTTAATTTTTTTAAAAATTCAGGGCGTACTTGTAGAATAGCAGAAACTCGGGGCGAACTTTAAATTTTAATAGAAGATTTGAGAATTACATTTATTCTTTGATTATGTAAGTGTTTAATTTTCTGTTTTTTTTTTGGGGGGGGGATTCCAACAATTATTTATTGAAAAAAATTTGAACAAAGTAACGATAAACAAAATGTGTTTGTTTTTTTTTTTGTTTTTTTTTGGTATCGTCTGCCAGCCGCAATGATAGAGAAAGCATCACCCGAACCATCGCCAGTGAAACACGCTGCAAGAGCCACTCCGTTTCGCGAGGCTCGTCCCTTAATCGAGACGCCATCACACCAATCCTCCGAAGAAACGCCATCGAAAGAGGGCCAATAACCCCAGAAGTCTCCACTGCCACAGGAGTAAAAAATATATATAAATAGAAAATTGTATCTCATGTGGAATAAATAATGCATTATTTCTATATGCAAATGTGTACTCTTTTGTATGTTCTTGAAATTGCATTTTCGCAATATTATAGAACACTAGCAGTGTAACCCGTCTTCGGCCGTACGCACAGGACAGATTGAGGGAAAGAGGTACAGAGGAAAGAAGGGTGAAACATATTTGATGAGCTTGATTAAATGGATGGTAGGACAAAACTTATTAAGAGCAACAAGGGACAGGAAGCTGTGGAGGGCCTTGATCGAAGAGATACGGCATATAAAAGAAGATGAACCTGTATATATATTTGAGATTTCAGATATTAGTGAAGAAACTAGGGAATAGTTCAGTATAGTCGCTAAAGAATTGTTACATTTTTATTACGTAATAACAGAATATATAATGTGTTCCTCTCAAGTTTCAAATTTCAGATCGTGTGACTGAGATTTAGTCTCTAACTTTACACGATCATAAGGCTTTACCGACTTATAATTGTTATAAGAAAAAAATTCTATGTGCCGTGTCCCTTCAGGACGTAGGCGATCATGGCTCTCCACGTCCCCTTATCACTTGTAGCTCTCAATAAGTTTTGTCTCTTTGCTACTCCCCCCAGGCTATGTTCTGTCATCCACTCGCTTAAGTCTGCTAGGTATGTCCCGCGTTGCTTTCCCTAGTCTCTCTTTCCTTCTATTCGACCTGTGAGTATCAGATTCTCCAGGCCCTTCTTTCTCATTACGCGTCCCGGACTCTTCCGTTAACCTGGGGCTCACCTGGCTACATTTCAGGGCACAGTAGTGCGCCTGGGCGCATCAGGTGAGAAACGCTGGTATGGAAAAGTTGATCCAATGTCGACGAGTTTAATTGCTATGCAGTTTGGCGACTGATTAAGGAACATTGTAGGAAATTCAAATAATAAATCTCAAAACAATTCTCATTTATTTACTAAAGTCTACAACATCCCCCATCTGATCTGGTGCTTCCGTTTTACATCTTGGCAAAATCCACAGAAGAATCAGCAACGTTATCTGTCTTGTTATGGCATCTCGGATTTCTGTCTCTTTCCCACCACCGTAACGTAGCTTCCCTTTGCCTTTTCTAGAAATATTTTCGCGGTTATTGTTCTGATCAGCTTTCCACATTGGTACCTCGTCTTCACGAATTTAAGCGGAGTGCTATACTGGCGGTTAGGTCTCAAAGTTTCACTGTTGAAATAGCTAGTGGTAACCCTAACTTGTATGCTAATAGTTTCTTCGTGCGCACTTTCGTAATTCTCGCTTGTGAAACTCATTTCCTGATTCCTATTTTTCTGTCAACTACGATCTCTAAGCATATAAATGCGATGTCGATCGTCATCTGTCGCCTGTTTGTTTATTGCCCTCGCTGTTTCATTCCCTCTCAATAATCCCTTGCATCCTAGTGGCTTTATTGCCTTGTTTTGGGTTTAATGATAAAAAAAAACGACAGATTGAAACTAGTTGCATTTACGACGCATCGCTCAATAATAGGGGCCCTTTAAGATACTGCATTTCCTGCCATGTACCATGAAGCAACATATAACAGCTATAAATTTGGCAAGGAATATTTATGAAAAAATTAAAGGCTCTACATGTTCCAGGAATTTCTTATCCTTCCCCCATTTCTCTCTCTCTCTCTCTCTCTTTCTCTCTCTCTCTTTCTCTCTCTCTCTTTCTCTCTCTCTTCTCTCTCTCTTCTCTCTCTCTCTTTCTCTCTCTCTCTTTCTCTCGCAATTTGACTTTTTCGATATTTGTCTGTCTTTACACTTCTCTCTCTATCCTTTCCTCGCTGTCATTCTTTCTTTCTTTTTTTTCTTTCTTTCTTTCTTTCTTTCCATCGTTCCGCCATACACTTCTTTTTTCCGTCTTTCTCATTTTCACCTCATCTACTTTCTTTGTCCTTCTCTCTGTCTCTGTCTCTGTCTCTGTCTCTGTCTCTCTCTCTGTCTCTCTGTCTCTCTCCCAGTCTCTTATCCTGTCATTCATTCATTCTTTCTTTCTTTCTTTCTTCCCATCGTTCCATCATACTCCTTTTCTCTATCTCTCTCATTTACACCTTATCTACTTTCTCTCTTTCTCTGAGTCTCTCTCTCCCTGTTTCTCTCTCTCTCTCTCTCTTCTAGTCATACATTCTTTCTTTCTTTCTTTCTTAACATCGTTCTATCATACTCCTTTTCTCCCTCTCTCTTTTTTACCTTAACTACTTTCTCTGTCATTCATTCATTCTTTCTATTTTTCTTTCCTCATTTCTTTCTTTCTTTCTTTCTTTCTTTCTTTCTTTCTTTCTTTCTTTCTTTCTTTCCATCTCACTCCCTTTCTGTTTCTCTCATTTTCACATCTAGTTTTCTCTTTCTCTCTCTTTTACTTTCTTCATAATCGTCTCTTCTCTTCCTCTTTTCCTCCCCAAATCATACACATTTGACACACCTAGCCATCATCTTTTGGTGTTGGTGGGCGTGGTGGGGGTGATACGCCATTTTAATCTCATTGAATCACATTACCTTCCTCTTCTCTGTAATATCATCGTTTTTATATTTCAGTCACGTTCGTGCTGAAAATCTTCCACCGGCATCATATTATCGTACGGATCACTGTTTGACACCTCTTATTAAGCAATGCAATTCATTAATGCCGTTCCACAGCACGATAATTGTCCGCCCAATTCAACACCCGTCAGGCCTCTACTCCATCCATGGCCAGGCTGGGCAGAACCTATCCGCCGTATTCACGGCCTATCACACTGATTCGTCAATACGCGCCTACTCTTGGACGCACAGGGTAAAGCCCTTTCTTCCGCCCTACACGACAAAGTGCAGACCCCTGTCGTTTTCCCAAAAGTATATTTTGAGTGAGAAAACACCCGCCAATCAGCATTATGAGAAACGGACAATAGTCAGTCATAAGATTCACGGTTTAGTTGTCACTCATATATATATATATATATATATATATATATATATATATATATATATATATATATATATTATGAAATGGACAAAGTATATATATATATTATGAAATGGACAAAGTATATATATATATATATATATATATATATATATATATATATATATATATATATATATATATATATATATTATGAAATAGACATTCAGGCAGGTAAACGTTGTTCATACTGTTTATTATAAACTGAACATTTACTTAAATATTTGTATCTATAAAAAGAACGTATATATATATTTATATATATCCATTTCTACAAAAAATTCGGTCGGAAGAGATGAATATAACAATATTCATGAAATAAATTATAACCGACATGTATTTTTAAAGTGTTTTCTTAATTTATCATTATATTATATATATATATATATATATATATATATATATATATATATATATATATATATATATATATATCGGACCTGTATCCTACAAACAACCGCCATATCGCAATGACGTGCTGTACTATTTAGCTACAGAGGAAGCGTCTGGTTAGCAAAATCAAATTACTGTTTTTAAACTACAAATTTCCTATGATTGTCGGAGGACACATATTTTTTATGAAATTTCTCGGAATTTCAGACCGGTAAATGTAGTTAATACTGCTTATTATAAACAGAGCATTTACTATATATATATATATATATATATATATATATATATATATATATATATATATATATATATATATGTGTGTGTGTGTGCGTGTGTGTGTGTGTGTGTGACAGAGAGTATTTAGGCAGAAAATTCTCTTTTAGGTATATCTGATTAAATAAATTACAGTCTGCTAATTTTTAATAAAGTCCGTTCATACTCACCTTGCGTGTATTGATTTCAAATGATGAGAGAAATGTGTTTTGTATAAATACTTGTACTAATGAACATCATATAGTTTTGTGCTACTTGCACCGCTGAAGATGACCTTGAAAGAATATCGAAAATACTTTGGAAACGAAAATGAAAGAAATTTAAACAGCTATAGCACGAATATCCTCTGAAACAGGAGGAGGGTAGTAACTAAGATATAAGGCGTCAGCACATGTATCAATAGTGTCAAGAAGAGGCACGCAGATGAAAAGGCTAGACATATCAAAGGAACGCCATAAATTTGTTAGTCAACGGGTGATTCTGTATAAAATCAGAAAATTGAAAACAATCTTTGATGCAGGACGAATTATACCGTTCTAAAACTCGCTGCAATACAGTGGCAAACCACTTGGACACACCATGTTAGGAAGACTCTATCATAGACAAAATAGGTCTCAATGGGACACCAAACTTATGTGTTTTGGGTAAACCATAGATACGAAAACGAATTGAACCAGAGGGTCTAATCAAATTAGAAATATCAGTAGGCAAAATTTCACTTGAAACCCCCACTTGACTAGGAGTTTTTGGAACTTAGCCTCAATAGTTAATATGGAGTCAAATTTATCTATTGGCACTAACTGAAAAAATTTCGAGGAACCCTTAAGAAAAGTCATCTTCTTTACATAATCCTGATAATCCAGGATTACAACGCTTGAGCCTTTGTTGGGTTTCGTAATCACCGGAGATATGCGATAATCCGATATTGTTCCTTGTTTTACTTGAATTCACAAAGGGACACGGGAGTACCAACGTACGAATGCGCCATGCCATTCAACTTTGCCTTAAGGTCGCTAACCTTACTGTTAGATTCAGTTTGAAGTCTAACTGAGCAAAAAAGAACTTCAAACTCTGAATTAATTTCTTCTGGCTTAATAAACGGGGGGAAGAATACAACATCATGTCGATGTGAGAGTATCGAAAGCTCTACCATAGAGGAAGAAGAAAAGGAAAAACCCAGAACATTCTGACCAACTCTGAGATTAGCGGAACACCCAAACTTTTTTGTATAAATTAAAGGATGCAACGTATTCTGATATTTTGATGCCAGTCGGGAACGACTGCATCCATGCATAAGTGCAGCACAACGGACAAAACGTATCCTATCAAAAAAGGAATGTAAATTAATAGTGTTATTCTATAATAGATAATATTTCCTATATAATCGGGCCAGACCATAATAGAGCTTAGACAAAAAGTTAGAAATAAATACTTCTATTTTCTGTCCTGAATGTAAATTAACCCTTTTAATCCTGAAAGAAATAAAAGGTGGTCAGACTTTATTGGTTAGGCAGGACTTGTTGACTAACAGATTTATGTGTTCTTTGATATGTACCTGCGTACCTCTTCTTGACACTATTGATATATGTGCTGACGCGTTATATCTTAGTCAGTTGTCCCATCCTCTTATTTCAGAGGATGTTTTTGTCGAATTTATGAAGTTTGCCACGATGTCGGTTGAATTCAGCGTCATGTATAAGCAAATTGATGGAGTTTCAATGGGTTCCCCTTTAGGACCCATTTTAGCTAACATCTTTGTAGGCTTCCATCAAGAGATTGTATTATCTGATCCTAATAGACCTGATGTGCATTATGTATTATTGTTATGTCGTTATCACTTTCTGTCTCTTCAATAGCGAAAAGGAAGCGGGCCTTAATCCCTTAACAATATATATCCAGCAATTAAATCTACACAAGATAAGAAAGCCCCTTCCCTTTCTTGATGTTTTGGTTCGTAGAACCTCATCGATTTTTCTCTCATCAGTTTATCAAAAACCGACGTTTACTTGTTTCTATACCCATTGGGAATCTTTTTTGTCCCAATAAAACGTAAAATAAATTTAATTAAAACTCTTCACCATAGGGCCTTAAAGATCAATTCTGAAACCAAATTGGATGATAAGGTTTATTACTACTACCCTCTGCAACAATATCTATCCTTTAGAAATTGTTCAATCCGTAAGTAAAAATAACATTTCGGAATTTAATCAAGTCAAACCTGCTTCAGTACAGAGATGTCTAGTGTACCTACGTCTTCTTTGGCTAGGTAGTATTAGTGACAGATTTGTTGAACGGGTTTCTATAGCAGTTCGACAGTATTACTTTGTTGTTAATACACGTGTGGTTTTCTCTGCTAAACCTGTCCTTCCATCCACGTGCAAAGACGTTCTTCCACCTCACTATAAAAGTTCCCTGATTTATTTATTTAAATGTAGTTGCAGTATGCACTACACAGAAAGAACGACCCAAAGGCTGGGTGCTAGAAATAATCAACCTACAAAAATCTGGAACTCTACTTATTTATCGTCTGACATTTTGACCAATACATCCGGGTCTTCCATTACGGAACACCTTATAAATAATCGCAATTGTGCAGCTAATTTCAATGTGGACTCATTTTCCATCCTAAGTAGGTCCCACTCAAATGACCATCTTAAGATACTAGAGGCCATATATATATTTTATCTATGAAACCTTCACTCTGTAAACAAAAGGATTTCGTCCTTGTCCTCCAACTGATTTTCATTTTATATTTTTTTATCTTCCCTTATATTCCATACCTTTTATTGATAATATATACGCATTTATTAATATCGATTTAGGTCTGTTTAGCGAGGTTCGAAACCGGTTAGCAAGCTCGGTCTTCATTTTTTTTTCCTTTAATTATTATCATGAGTGGTAGTATTAAAAACACAAACAAAATTTGTCTATTTATGTATTTATGGTGGTTAGGTTTTCTATCACTAATAGTGTATATATATATATATATATATATATATATCTTTACAAATGGAATTAAGATACCCTTAGTAAATGACCATTTTCAACTACGAATTTTAAAATTAAAATTCGTAGGATTCTAGGGGTTAGAATCTCGGACTAATGCCAAATCGGTCGGGTTTCGGTTCTGGTTTGCCGCGGTCGGTTTGCCATACTGAGGAGCTGTGATACAGCGAAACAGTCTTTCTGTGGATGACTGCGTGTGTGTGAGAGAGAGAGAAAAAGAGAGAGAGGAAAACTTTTTATGTGAAAGCGGTCAAGAACGAACCGTCGGCGAGGGGAATATTTGCCGGTTATTTGGGGAGAGAGTAGGAAGCAAGCGGAAACCGTTTAAATCAGTAGCGAGAGCCGGGGCGTCCTGTCTACAAAAGCCCCGTGTCACACGTCCGCCCAGCTTGCGTCCCAATCGCGGGTCACGTGGACAAAAGGAGAAATTCTTCCTGGCTTAAATCAAAAAATAACAACAGCTTTGCAACATCGCCGAAGTTTCATCCCATTTGAGTCATAACCGGGCGACCGAAGTTCCCTATCCGGTTTTTTGTTCCTCTGTCAACACACTCTTGCCAGCCCTCCCTCTCAGATTTTGAAGATGAAATTTAAAAAAAAAATGTCAGAGAAACAAAGCCAAACTTCAAATATGGCTTCGAGCCTAAAAGTACATGTTTATTCTCTCTCTCTCTCTCTCTCTCTCTCTCTCTCTCTCTCTCTCTCTCTCTATCTATCTATCTATCTATCTCACTATCTTTCTCTATCTCTCTTCGATTCTTTCTAAATTCAAATATCCCAAAAAGCCTCCAGTAAAATTTGTTATGCACTATTATACTGTATTCAATATATATATATATATATATATATATATATGTGTGTGTGTGTGTGTGTGTGTGTGTGTGTATATATATATATATATATATATATATATATATATATATATATATATATATATATATATATATATATAAGTAATTGATTTGGGGATTTAGGCTAATTTTATAGTAATTCGTCGAGCTTAGAATCCTCAACAGAATACAGAAAGCACTGGACGGCCGTTTCGTCCTATCTCCTATCGTCCACTACCGAGAATTCGGGGACTCTGGATAACTGAGTCTGGATAACGGAACTGAGTGAGTAGCTATATCGAGTCTAGTTTATATCCTCTTCGTCACCGAGTCAATCGGTACAGTTGGTATGACATTCGTGTTGTATTGAAGCGATCCGGGTTCGATTCTCGGTAATGGATGCGCACTGCTGATAAGTCCCAGATAGGACGAAACGATCGTCCAGTGATTTCTGTATTTTGTTGAGGATTCTAAGCTTGACGGATTACTATAATAAATATATATATACATGATAGAAATTGTTGGGAGGATTTGATAATTATAATTAAGTAATTCATTGAGTCTGATAGAAACCTCAGCAGAATGCAGAAAGCACTGGATGGCCGTTTCGTCCTATATTTGGGACTCATCAGCAGTGTGCATCCACTACCGAGAATTGAAACCCGGTCAGTCTGATTTGCTATCTCTTCGTAACCAAAGCCCGTTGAACAGTTGGTATGACGCTTGCTAGAAAACCTAATTGTCCGGGTTTCAATTCTCGGTAGTGGATGCGCACTGCTGATGAGTCCCAAATATAGGACGAAACGGCCGTTCAATGCTTTCTGCATTCTGTTGAGCTTTCTATCAGACTCAATGAATTACTTAATTACATACATACATATATATATATATATATATATATTCTTGCTAGCACGAAGTCACAAGTCATCGTGACCGAGAGTTTGAGTGTACTGGCCTTGTTCAGATTGTTGATCACGCTAGGGAACACGCGCTCTCCCAGGAACTGTAACTGAGGTCTGCTCAACACAGTTGCAGCATAAACGACAGGTTGATTCTGTGGGCGTTGAACAAACACAAATGAGCACGCGTCTGATTTAGGGGCTGACTAACCGCCCAAATAGACGGGTATCCTCGAATACGCGTGACCAGCAATGATATATATATATACCGGGCGTAACAGCATAATTATCCGTCCCACAAAATGTTTAATATCTATAAACCACTGAACTAATTGAGTTTCTTTCTTACAGGTCTTTAGATAAGACGTTTAGCCTTGACACCATTTGTCGTAAGAAACGCAGAAAAACCATTTGAGGTATTCAGCTAAAAAGAGAACCGGTTATAATGTCTTCCCAAATGAGCAATGGTGAGAGGAAAAAGATCATCCAGGCGTTCAGTAATGGTACCGACATTAATACTCTGCTTTCCATAATGAAAGTCCATTCAAGAACCATCAAGAGAACGGTGAATAAGTTTAAAAAGAGGGAACAGTAGAGAGGAAAACTGGATCAGGAGGTCACAACAGGAAGAGGGATCATCATTTCAACTTAGAACTAATGAGATCAATTAGAAAAGATCCAATTCAATTCATAAAATGTTTGGCACGTGAGAGAGGAGTTTCAGCTATGACAGTTCAAAGAGCAGCGAAAAAAAAGATTTAAAAATGAAATC
>OZ038507.1:18510103-18737603 GCA_964036315.1 Acanthosepion esculentum
CTTCCATTTAGAAGGAATTTTCTTCCATTTTTTTTTGTCACATATTTCCGTTTGACGTTCTTCCATTTTATCTTGATTTTCTTTCTATCATTTTTCGCTGTACTTTAGTTGCTTTTGCCGGCTTTGTTTCACTTCCTGTTCCATTGTTTTATTTTTGAACTTTCCTATAACCATTTTAGGGCATGCGTTTTTCGGGCTCAGACATCAAGCTTTCTTTTTTTTCTTTCTTTTTTATATCCTAATCTTATTAATAGGTGTTTATTTTATTTTATTCTTTCTTGCTTCTTCTCTTCTTTCTTCCTCTCCATCATGTGCTTGCTGTTCTCTTTCTTTCTTCTCCGTACTTTTCTTCCTTCTTTTGTTTTTACATTCTGCTTCTTCGTTTCCTTATTACGTTTTTACATTCTTTTTTACATTCTTTTTTTCTTTCTTTATTTTTCTTTCTTTTTCCTTTCTTCCTTTCTTTTATTTCCTTTCTTACATTTTTTCTTTCTAAATGTCTACGAATTCTTCTTTCTTCCTTTCTAACTTGCTTGTTTTCTTTTCTTTCGACTTGCTTTCTGTCTTTGAACTCATTTTTTTATTTCATTCTTTATTTCTTTACTTTTTTCCTTTCCTCCTTTTTCTTCTTCCCTTCCTTCCTTCCTTCCTTCCTTCCTTCCTTCCTTCTTTCTTTCTTTCTTTCTTACATTTTACTTTTTTCTTAAATTTATATTATTCTTTCTTTCTTTCTGTATTTATTTTCTTTCTTTTTCCTTTCTTCTTTTTTCTTCTTCCTTTGTTTTCCTTTTTTCTGTCTTTTTCTTTTCTTTCTTTGATGAAGGAAAAGAATAAATAATGAAAGAAAGTAAAAACTTTCTTTCATTATTTATTCTTTTCCTTCATTCATTCATTCTTTCTTTCTTTCTTTGACAATGTTGGCGGTGGTTCTATATATATATATATATATATATATATATATATATATATATATATATATATATATATAATGGACTCTCCTGTCGTTTTTACGACGTATGAGGATCAAGCAGCTCAGTTTTTAGGAACCGACAGCCAGACACCTGCAGAAATGATGTGATTATAGTGGTGAAGGTTTTATGCAGAACCAACCACACTTTTTGAAGACTCGAATACAGAGACCTGGTGCACCACGTGTCAAATGTGTGTGTGTGTGTGTGTGTAAAATCCAGTGTAATATATATATATATATATATATATATATATATATATATATATATATATATATATATATATATATATCCCGCAGAGCTATGTAAAGTACCAGGTTGAGAACTGGCGCGGGTTAACTGCCCTTGATGAGAGTGAAAGGAGTCTCTCTGAGCTTTGGTTAGCAATCCTTTTAGTGTTGGTTTCACGATAAAAAAAAGACTTCAGATGAGAAGGAAAACTCATGAGAGCTTAACCCGGTCATTCTATTGCATGTGTCCGCCGAGAGGCGTGTCCTGGCTGATATTGACTGTGGTCCGGAGAGGTTAAACTCCGCGATAATAACACATGAGGACTGTCGTTCGGAGTTTCCGTGGCAAGTCTTTTCACCGTTACTTTTTTATCGGCAGATCCAAAAAGTGTGGATGGTCCGACACAATCCTTCACCACTTGAAACAAATCATTGTGTTGGTTTTCTGACAACTACATCTAATTAGTTCCACACATATCCGGCTACTGCGAAAAACTCTACGAAACAACATCAACTTCATTTTGGCACTTGGAATATACGAACTCTCCAGGACAACAACTCAGCACCAGAAAGAAAAACAGCTCTGGTCGCATTGAGTCCAGTTGTTTCATATATGTTTTAAATGATTTTTTCTCTGGGTACTTTCGAATGTTGAATGACATGAGTATTTCTCCAATTTTGACATGTGTCGCAGCTTAATGTATATCTAAAGCATACTATTCTACAAAAATTATACCCAAAACAATTTTTAGCTATTTTTAATGATTGGATAAGTTTACTTGAGTAGTGCACATAGATAGATAGATAGATAGATAGATAGATAGATAGATAGATAGATAGATAGATATGAATATAGAGATATAAAAAAATGAGATAGCTAGATAGATATGAATATATAGATATCAAGAAACATAGATAGATAGATAGATAGATAGATAGATAGATAGATAGATAGATTTGGACAGGCTTAGATCTCAACAGAGATAGATATTTAGATAGAATGTTGGTTTTTACATTAAAAATAAATAAACGCTTACCAAACGTTGTTTTTCTAGTTTTATTTTCTTTTTTATGAATATAGATTGTATCCTTTTTGCGCGACTGAGTTTGTATCTCGCAACACTTTGGAGCAAAGTGAGAGAGAGAGAGAGAGAGAAAGTGTAACTCCTCTTTCTTTGTAGTAGGCAATCGTACTGATTAGTCCATTGGTGTTTAGTGGAGTAGGGTAGCCTGTACCGCTTTCTGTCAAGAGGGTAGAAATACCTTACTTCGAAACCCTCTTTTTCTGGCTTTATGTAGAGATCGGTTAGTAGTCTTGGTGACATAGGATTGTCCTTCGCTTTGGTACAGGATCATTGATCTGTCTATATTTCTGAGATGAGGTATTATGTACACTATTTACATTCTTCGGACTATTGTCCTCATCTTTGTTACCATTTATCAAAACGTTTCGGCCGGTTGGAATGTCGAACTGAACCCTTTATTTCGCTCGCTGGGGTAGACTGTTCTAGTTCCACGTGCCATGTTTAATGGATGTCAGTTAATTCCCCTCTCCCAGGTATTGAACTCACACTCTTTGGGGCCTGTCACTGGATCTAACTAACGCCTTTATCCACTGTACCATGTGTCCTTGAGGACATCTGTGTGCGAATCTCTGGGTATTATAAACCTAATGTCTTCAGCCTACATTTTTTACCAGTCTCATATTGCAATTTTTGCTGTTATCATTGCATGTTTTTTACCAGAGCTCATATTACAATTTTCGTTGTTATTATCGCTTTTCTCTGGCACTCCTTATTACTGTATTGTATTCATATCTATGCTTGACCAAGCCGAAACGTTGTGATAAATATGGCAACAACGATGAGGACAATAGTCCGAATAATGTAAATAGTACAGGATAACTGATCTTTTGTTTTTCTGATCAAAGTATCTGGTTTCGAAAACGAGGTTAGCTGATTCACCATATCCTGAATAATTCCTGGTTAATGTTAATTTTCATGGGATTTAATTCATTCTTTGTAAGAAATGATTCTGTTTTGGTTTATTTTGTTTTACGGCATATCAACCTCAGTGGATTATTTAATGCCGACAAGATTTTTATTGCTGCTAATATTTTTTTTCAAAAATATATTGTTGGTGATATTTTTTCAAAAATGTATTGCTGGTAATAGTTTTTTTCTTCAAAAATTCATTGCTGGTAATAATTTTCTACAAAAATGTATTCTAGCACTAAAACTTATTTTTACACTTTCATAGTGTTTGACCCCTTTTGGAGGTTACCTATTTGCACATAGCTGGAACCCTAACAGTGCTATCACCCTGGGAACACCAGCAATTAAGAGGTAGTTCCACGCTCCTCAAAACCCTCCGATCAGAGGCATTGCTGCTGGATGTAGTTTATCGTCTTACCCAGGACGGGTTAATGGAGATGATGAATAGGTGATACATTTCCGTATTTTTATTTTATTTGACTAGATAATTTTATTGTACTGCCACATCCCTATACGTGTACCTAAAATGTATAGCTGGCCACTCGTATTCGAGGATACTTGTCTACTAGGACGGTTAGCCAATCTCTAAACGCTTGCTCAGGCGCATTTGTGTTTATTCAATACCCACAGAGCCCACCTGTAACTTATACTGCAACTATGCTGAGCAGACCTTAGTTACAGTTTCAGGGAAACTATATAGCGTAATTGTCAATTTGAACAAGGTCAGCCAATTTGTGAGTTCGTGCTATCGACAAGGGTTCCAAACACCGATAACATGACAAAATTTTCTTCAAATTGATTATGGTGATGTTTGAACCCGGGTCGCGTTCCCAGAATGCCAGCGTTCTAACCTCTCGGCCACGTGCCTAAAATATCTTTTTAAGGAAATGATAGGTGTGGAACGTAACCAATTCGGGATTTTTAGCCACTTATCTTTCTAAATATTTCAAAAGTCTTCAAATTCAAAAATTATCTCAATTTTCAATCTTTCTTTTTTTTTCTTTCATTTTTCCCCCACCCCTCACCGTGTAATCGAAAGTCCTTCATTTATCACTTACTCCAGCTCGGAATTATTTTTTCTTACTTCTTTTCTTTTTTTTTTTTTTTGAGCGTGCAAAGAAAGGGGAGTTAATTTTCGTTTTGCTTGCTTCTTTCTTTGCAAACTTTGTTTTTGATCGTCTTTGTTTTGAAATTGTTTTTAAGAAACATCAAAAAAGTCCGAATCAAACAAGATCGACTTCCTGATAAAGCGCGTATCTCTCAGCTTTGCATCGTCTCTTCTTGATCGAATCATTAGGTTTCATTAAACAGTAAAAGATATTTTATTCATTTTCTTTTTTTTTTTTTTGTTAATGGAAGTCAAATAAAATGTTAGCGTTGCCGGTTGGGGGGTGCAGGAATGAAGTGCTGTCAAGAGAACTCAGAAAAGTAACTTCAAGATAATTGTTATCACTTCAGGCGAAAAATGTCACAATCTGAAATGTCGAGGTTATTTGATTTCTTTTGGCTCCCATTTTTTAAATTTAATTTTTAAGTGCAAATATTTCATTTCTTTTTTCTTTCACTGTTTTATTGAAATAAAATCAAAATTACTAAATTACAAAAGAATTTTACACGTCAAAATATTCAATTCTTTTAAATTCTTTTTCTTCTTTTTCATTTACTACTTCTTCTTTCTTCTTTTTCTTTTTTTTCTTCGTTTTCTTTTTTCTTTTTCTTAATTTTCTTCTTTTTCTTTTTCGTTTTCGTTTTCTTCATATTTTGTTTCTTCATCTTCTTCTTCATTTTCTTTTTCTTCTTGTCTTCTTCGTCATCATCATCTTTTTCTGCTTTTTCATTTACTTCTTCTTTCTTCTTATTCTTTTTCTTTTTTTTTCTTCGTTTTCTTTTCTTTTTTATTTTTCTTAATTTTCTTCTTTTTCTTTTTCGTTTTCTTCATATTCTGTTTCTTCATCTTCTTCATTGTTTTTCTTCTTGTCTTCTTCGTCATCATCATCATCAACAAGAATAACTCATTCAAAAATCTAAACGGCATAATTTATCTGTTATTTTTAAGAAACATTGTTGGAATATACATACATACATATATATATATATATATATATATATATATATATATATATATATATATACCGGGTGTAACAGCAAAGTTGTCCAAATCGTGTAAAAACAAAATTGTCCATTTGTTAGATTATTATTTGAACCGTTGTATCTTAGAAATTAATTAATGTACCTTACTGGAATTCTCCGAGGTTTTTATAGCACTGTTGGACTATACTTTGAGCAATAAGAATGTATAGTTACTCTCCAAGATTAACAGAAGAATCTTTATGAAATCGATCACAAACGAAAATAACATGTTCATCATTAATTAATCATAGCTAAGAATCGAAAGCTCTTGAAGGTTTGAAATAAAGTTCAAATATATATATATATATATATATATATATATATATATATATATATATTATTCCAGGATCATTTTCCATCTTATTCGAAAAGATCTTCGCACTCTCTAACCTCCTAACTTTCTGTCCTGGATTAACAAGTTGCCTCACAGGTTTCACGTACGATTTAATTTTCAAGACTTCTTTCACTGTTGTTTGGACTGCCATAGCTGAAACTCCTCTCTCACGTGCTAAACGTCTTATGGGTTGAGTTGGATCTTTTCTAATTGCTCTCTTTAGCATCAAGTTGAAATGATGATCCCTTTTCCTGTTGTGACCTCCTGGTACAGTTTTCGTCTCTACTGTTCTCTCATTTTTAAAGTTATTCACCGTTCTCTTGATGGTTCTTGAGTGGACTTTGAAGATGGAAGCCAGAGTATGAATGTTGGTACTATTACTGAAGGCCTGAATGATCTTTTTCCTCTCACCATTGCTCGGTTGAAAGACATAGTGGGGGTGACACAAGATGATTTTAACCTGTTCTCTTTCTAGCCGAATAATTCAAAGGCTTTTTCAATGATTCTTACGACAGATTGTGTCAAGATGGCTGAACGTCTTACTGAAAACGTGGAAAAAAGAAACTCAATTAGTTTAGTGTTTTTTTAGACATTAAACATTGTGTGGGATGGACAATGATGCTGTTACATGATTTGGACTATTTTACTGCTGCACTCACTATATATATATATATATATATATATATATATATATATATATATATATATATAGAAAGTACAGTGCAGGGGAATTTGTGCGTGTCTGTGTCCAAGCAACTCCTCCACTCCCACTGGTCCGATTTAAATTGTTCATAGCTCATTCAAAAAGCCCTAGAAAAGTTTAGGAGCAGGGAACGATTTTCGTTGAGCTCAGATTCAGGGTTGCCTGATTATGCGAGGGTTAAAAATATATATTAATATGTTATACTAGCCATTATCGTTGCTTTCATGGTTCAACACGTGTAACTCATTTTTATTTGTATCCAAAATTGCAATGCACGTTTTATTATAAACGAGCTTAAAAGCCGCCCTATCGAGAATAAGACGTGACACAAGGTCTTTTTAAAGTGGGGATCCGAGCGCGTGTACCCGGGCAGGCACAAAAATTGCCCACAACCGCCGCAACCGTCACTAATTTGCATATTGATTTTTTTAAAAGTTTATTTCATTAATCAACTGTCCATCATTGCTTTTCTTTTATTTAAGGATTGTTTTGATTTTCATATAAAAAATAGTTCTCTTCAGGAATATCTACTTATATAGTACAGAAAGGTGTTGGAAATTTTCATTTTACTTGGAGTTCAATAAGTTGGCATCTATTTGTAAAACTTTCCTTAACTATAACAAGCCAATTTCTGAATGAAATGCTCATTTAAAATTTTTGTTTTAAATATTTCAAGTAGAGAATATATTTTACTTTGCGAAGTGATAGCCGGTAGGCTATGCGTGCTAGTATATATATATATATATATATATATATATATATATATATATATATATATATATACCGGCAGGCGAAGCGTGCTAGTATATATATATATATATATATATATATATATATATATATATATATATATATATATATATATATGGGATAGGTTGTTCTGAATAGTGGACGCGACGGTAGTATTATGCTTCTGTTTTAATATAATTTATTATTACGGATTGTTATTATTTTTGTTTCGGTTGTATATTTTGTACGCCTTCCTTCTTGCGTTGTGAATCAAATGATATGGGTATTGTAGGTTTTGGATGTGTTTTCTATGTATGTTTTTTCTTTAGGTAAATATTGGTGGCTGCAGATTCTAATTATAACTTATAATTATTCCAGATTTAATTTTAGAAGAGTGGTTTGAGTAGAAACTGATCAGGTCATTTTTGTTTGTAATATATATATATATATATATATATATATATATATAGTGTGTATTTAGGCAGCAATCCCACTTTTATACATGACTCCTTAAAGACGACTGACAAGGTACTGCGATTAAGCATTTTATTTAATTTTTCTCGTGTTCGTACAAATGTTTTCTTTTCTGGCCGCTTTCGGTTATTCTCTTAGCCTTCATCAAGGATGATTTTTTTTCTTAACTAATTATATGGGCTTTTTATGTATGTGTCTAAAGGTAGAGGAATGTTTTATTTTCCGAACACTGTCGACACATTGTGGCCATGTTCATAGTTAATATTATTGAGTGTTGGATTTTCCCTTTTATTTTTAGGACTTCCATTATTTTTAATCTTCTTTTACATGTGGATGAGGCTATTATACTTATATTTTCTAATAGTATGTTTCGGATGGAGTCTGTTAGGTCTTTGTGTGCGTTTAAATGAGTCCTAATAGAGCTGTGCTCGCGTAGGTGTAACGCAAGTCGTCGAGATAGGCATGTAGTAGTGTGACCAATATAATTATTTATGGTTTGATCAGGAACACAGTTCTTTAAGGGACATTTGAACTTGTAAATGATATTGGTACTTTGTAGTTTTGATTTTGCAGGTGTGTTGTTATTTTTTTTATTTTTTTTTTATAAGGTTAGATGTTTTAATTTATTTTGTAATAGATAATTTTCTTTTTCAGGTCAGCTCGAGTAGTGTATTTCTTTATGATATTTCTAAGAGAAAATTCGTCTTCCTTATAGTTGACGTGTATTTGTCTTTTGTAGATGTTAATGTTATTGTTTTTATCTGTATGTTCAGTATCGTTATTAGATATTTAGAAAGAAATAGTTTAATCTAGTGGTCGATGAGGTAGTTAGGAAAACCATTGTTAACTTTTTTACATGATTGAGTTCTTCAAGGAAAATTGCACGAAGAGAGGAATTCTCATGTGCTCTCTTTAGGGAAGTTTTTTAACTGCTATTTTATATCTAAGTGGGTATTCACTCTTAAAATTGAGCTGGCAAGAGTTTCTTCAATTTTTTTTATATAATGACGTAGTGAATATATTATTACTGAATTCTACGAGGACGTCTAAGAATAGCTGTTTGTCTTTTGATAGCGTTAAGGACAGAGTTCTTTTTTTTTCGAATTTTGTTTTGAGATTATCAATTTCTTGTTCGTTTTTCGATAAAATAAAAATATCGTCTGCGTAGCGGACATATATGTTTCCAAAATGGCGACCACGCAAGTGGAAATTGAATTTAGGAAAGAGGAAGAAGTCAGATAGAGCTAAGCTTGGTAATTAAAGGCGTTAGGTAACAATTGAAAGCCGCACTTAGCTTATTTAGCTAGAGCAACCTGAGCAGTGTTAACGGGCGCCTTATACCGGAGCAAAAGTACTTACCCACAACTTCCCTGTGCGTTTTAACTTGATTGTTTCCTTCAGTTGTCTTAATTCTGACAGATAATACGGTCCATTAATAACTTTTCACTTTTCAAGGTAGTCAATCATGATTACATCTTCAGAATTCAAAAAAAGCAGAAGCCATCACCTGTCTGCTTGAACTTCTTCAGGGGTGAAGATTGTTTCTACTGTTTGCTTTGAATCTTTGATTCAGGTTTGAAGTGGTTGAACCAGGTTTCATCTTGAGTTACAAATCTGCGATGCAAATTCTCAGGGTATCCCTGGAAGCAAGTCAGATTTTTTCCTGGAAATATCAACCCTTTTCAGTGTCTGCTCTGGTGTCAGCATCCTTGGGGCCTATCTTGCAGACAGCTTGCTCATCCGCAAGACCTCGGTTAAAACAGTATCGACCGGACCAGAACTAATACATAGGGAGTTTGCGATCTGCTGGACAGTAAGACGTCCGTCATCAAAAACCATACGATGAATGAGATCAACTTGTTCATAAATGGTTGGGGTTTTTGGATGACCTGACCAAGGGTCATCATCTGTACTGTACTTGAATTCCGCAGCCCCCTTCTTCATAGTTGTATAGGAAGGGGAGTCCTCAGAAAGTGTCTGTACCATGTCCTCATAGATTTCCTTGGTCGTCATACCTTTCTTTTACAAATAATTTATGACTGCTTGGGCCTCTGTTTGGTCCACTTTTAGCTTTGTCGCACGCCTCACACCTTTGTATGGGTTCAACTGCGCATAAATTAAGATTTTAGGTATGGCTCTTCTTTCTGTGTGAGGTTTCGAGCTGTTTGAACGGCCCTCGTAGGATTAATACAAATATAAAATGTACCATTTAGCTGACTGACGCTATATTCAGCACCCCGCCTGCAGAGATTTGTAGACAAACATTTTTGCAATTGTTCAGTCCACTCGTCAGGAGATTATCTGGCGATTTTCTAATTTCCATTATATTTGTATTAATTAAAAAAAAATGTATCCGTTTATTATTGGTGTTAGGTTGATTTTTAATTTTCTTTGTGCATATACTTATATATATATATATATATATATATATATATATATATATATATATACACACAAAGAATATACATATATACATACACAAAGAATATATATATATATATATATACACATATATATATATATAAATATATATATATATATATATATATATATATATATACACACACATATATATATATATATATATATATATGTATGTATGTATGTATGTATATATGTGCATTTTTCCTCGTCAGTAGCAGAACTCGGAGATTCATGCACAACGCAATTCTCAGCTACTGAGTAGAGACTGGCCGTTACAGAATTAAAATTCTTAAATTTTATTAAAATTTTAATTCTGTAACAGTCAGTCTTTTTGGACGACTCAGCTAGACGGTCGAACTCTCTGCCGAGAGGCAGAGAGGAACTCGGACGAGCCTCGTTCGGAGATTTTGACCAACCTGATCCCGTTTATACCGGTTCTACGGGCAATTTTTGCCCGACCCTACGGGCTCGGAAAGCCCACATTAAACCGGCCTTGTGCCACATTTGACACACGTGCGCGTGTTAATGAACATCGTCAGTCTCTACACAGAATCTGAAGACTGCGTTGTGCATGAAACTCCGACTCGAGCTACCGATGAGGAAAATGCATATTTATTAATACATATTTAGTAGCTCTGTTATATTACACCGAGCACTATTTTAGTAACACCAGCACTCAATGTGATATATATATATATATATATTGTCATCCACAGACAGACTGTTTCGCTGTATCACAGCTCATCAGTGTGGCTAGACGTCCGGTTGCCTCTAGCTAGGCTCGAAATCAGGCTGAATTGGTTTCAGTCGGAGATTTTACCCCTAAGCCGTTGGAAATCCTAAAGAGTCAGGAAGACTTACCTAGGTTCCACCTAAACGGATCTTCAGAGTAAGCTAGACAACTAACCCTGAAGATCCGTTTAGGTGAAACCTAGGTAGGTTTTCCTGGTTCTTTAACATTTATTTTAGTTATCCCCACGTATTGAGCACTTTACGTTTTAGTCTTACTACTCGCTTGGGCTTTATTTTCTTTGGACTAACAACTTAAGGCACTGGACGATTTGTTTCTCCCTATTCAAATGTTTTTAGTTCTTTCTTGTTTTTATTTCCAATTTTTTCTCTTGGTTACCGATTTTTTTACATATCTACAAGTTATGCTATCCGAGCTTTTTTCCAATCGAGTATTACTATATATATATATATATATATATATATATGCATACATATATATATATATATATATATATATATATATATATATATATATATATATATATATATATATATACACATTCTTTATTTAGACAGCAATCCCTCGTTTATATATGTTTCGTTAAAGAAGACTAACAAGTTATTGCAATTTAGTTTTTTATTAAATTTTTCTTGTGTTCGTATAAGTGTTTTCTTTACTGGACACAAAGTCTGTAAAAACTGTCCAAACGTTCTGCATTTCCGAGCGCTTTCGTCTATACTTTTAAGGATGATGTTATTTTTATTTTTAAATTAATGTATGTGTTGTGCTATGTGTAGGAAATAATCTAATCTGGTGGTCGATGAGGTTGTTATGAAAACCATTGTTAACTAGTGTCTGTTTTGCATTGTTGGGTTTTTATACACTTTGTGTCCAGAAAAGAAAACATTTGTACGAACACAAGAAAAATTAAATAAAACGTTTAATCGCACTAACTTGTCAGTCGTTTTTAATGAAACATGCATAAAAGAGGAATTGCTGCCCAAAAACACAACATATATATATATATATATATATATATATATATATATATATATATATATACTACATTTCAAAAGTTTGAAGCTATCCCCTGAATAAGCATAGAAAGAACTTGACAGAAGACTGAGAAGAAAATAAAAAAGAGTTCTTGAAGTCATTGACAAAAGAATGGAATCAATTATTAAACTTTGAGAAAGTTTTACAACGAGAGCCAAAAATTTGTGCTGCAGTAATCAAAGTTAAAAGAGGATGTTTTGACGAGAGCTAAATTTTTTATCATAAAATGCTTTATTTCTTTTTGTCATAATAAAAATAATAAAAAAACTTTATTAACCATGTATAATAATTTTGTCTTATTTAAAGTTAAAAACACCTATTTTGCGGTCCAATTAAAAAATTATCAGGGGTAGCCTCGAACTGTTAGGAATCCTAAATTTTCGCTTGACGATGAAAACGAGTCCAAATACCTTAATTCAACTTAATTTCAATAATTATATTGAGGGTGTTGGCTCTCGCTTTTGAAACATGAGAACTCTTATGTAGCGAAGGAATCATATTTTTAAAAAATACACATATATATAGATAGATAGATAGATAAATAACTCCTTATTATTTAGCTTTGACTAACACGCGGGCACAGATACAAATATTATATTCACACACAAACACACACATACACACACATACACATACACACACACACACATATATATATAACGGGTGTTTCATTAAGACGGATTATATATCAGGTTGTTTCATTAAGACGGATCAAATTCAGCAGTTCATAAATCAGTGTTATTGGTGAAAATGTATTTATTTCTCTATTGGATCATGTTATTTAAGTCGTGGCAATTATGTGTAAAATATAATATCGCTCAAATATCCGCCAAATCGGAAAGAAAAAGAAAAAAATCATATATACATATATATATATATATATATATATATATATATATATATATATATATATATATATATATATATATATAAAGGGCGTTCCAATGACTTGGACCGATTTTAAATGTGAAATAAGTTTAAGCATCTAATGATTTTTTTCTTTTTCTTTCAGATTTAACAACTTAAGTCCTTGGCAATTTTAACCATGGAAAGATTAACAGTCAAACAACGTGTTAAAATTATCGAGGCCTATTACGAAAATCGACGTTCAAACAGAAATGCATCATCTCTCGAAACATCGAAATCAATTGGCGACCATGATCGTGCGACTTGATGCCTTTAGATTTCTTCCTTTGGGGTCATCTCAAAAGTAACGTCTATGCCAACAAGCCAACAACAATTCAGCAGCTAAAGGACGAGATAATAAGACATATTGCTGAGATCTAAGAGCAACTATGCAGAGACGTCATCAAAAATTTTGACCATCGAGTGGAGGTGTGCCGCCAAAGCCTTGGCGGACAATTGGGTAATATTACTTTTCACACATAATTGCCATGAGTTAAATAACATGATCCAATAGAGAAATAAATAAATTTTCACCAATAACACTGATTTATGAACTGCTGAATTTGATCCGTCTTAATGAAACACCTTGATATATAATCCGTCTTAATATATATATATATCCTAGATAAGGGCTAATAGAATAGCCGAAAGCGCTCGGATATATAGAAGAGTTAGGCAGTTTCTAGACACTTTATGTGTTCTATATTTATGGGATAAAGTGCTCAATATCAGAGATAGAGCGTATGTAAATTTAAATATAAAAGTGAACATTGAAATCAACACTCAGAGGCGACAGGCTCTTTCATGATAGACGCAATTGACAGGCCTATATATATATATATATATATATATATATATATATATATATATATATATATATATATGTATCAAATTCGTAATTGGAAAAGATAAACCAAGTAGGTCTTTATAATATAAAATATTTAAAAGATAGATCCATAAAGAGAGCCCAGTATATATATATATATATATATATATATATATATATATATATATATATATATATATATATATATATATAATTATGTATGTATATATGTATACAGTAAAATATTCGATTCATCTCTAATGAATAGAATAATGCAGATCTTTTGCTTCATATCACGCACTTCTCGAGTAAACAATTGAAATCGACAAATACTTCATCCCCAGAAAACCTATGGAGTTAATTTATTTCTTTATTGTTGTATAATAATATTTGAGGCGAATTTTTTAATGATATTTGTTGAAATTTCAGAGGCTAAAAAATGGAATCCATAAAACATCATCTGCTAACAATGGAGACCAGAAGGCAGAAATTTAAATACGAGAAAGTAATCCGCGTTGACTTGCATTCTATTTGCATTCGATTTGTCTGTAAGTCTGTTCATCAGGTCTGAAAGAAAAGGCATTAAAGATGTGAGGAAAATGAGATAGAAAAAAAAGAAAGAAAGTTACGTAGGTGTGAAGAATGGGATAGATAGATAGATAGATAGATAGATAGATAGATAGATAGATCAATTTGGCTGCTAGTCTGTCCATGAGGTCTTGGAGGTTGCTGCTTTTGCTTTTCATTAGCTCGACCTCGTCTGAAAGAAATACCATTAATGATATGAGGAAAACGAAATAGATAGATAGATAGATAGATAATGAATAGATTGAGATAGATAGATAGATAGATAGATAGATAGATAGATAGATAGATAGATAGATAAGGAATAGATTGAGATAGATAGATAGATAGATAGATAGATAGATAGATAGATAGATAGATCTGAAGAGACATAGAGTCATACATACATACATGTGAAGAAACTGAGATAGATTAATAGATATGGAGAAACAGAAATATATATATATATATCGAAAGATAAAGAACACATGGATAGATAGCTATATAGCTAGATACATACATACATACATACATATGTATATGTAAAGAAACTGAAATAGAAAGATATGAGTGTTTATGTTTATATATATATATATATATATATATATATATATATATATATGAAGAAATATAGCCTTAAAGTGTGCTATATTTATGGGATAAAGTGCTCAATATCAGAGATAGAGCGTGTGTAAATATAAAAGTGAACATAGAAGTCAACACTTAGAGGCGACAGTCTGTTTCATGCTAGATGCAATCGTCAGGCCACGAGATTCGTGATCTGACGATTTCATCTAGCATGAAACAGACTGTCGCCTCTAAGTGTTGATTTCTATGTTCACTTATTGAGCCTCGTAATATAAAATATTAAATCTGAGCCACAAAAAGAGTTCAATAAATAGTATAACACAATCAAATCCAACTATTAAATTAATTTAACTCTAATTTCTAATTCCGACAAGAACTCAGTCTATATACCGGAGTTTAATAAGACTGACGAAGTTTTCGTCGGTTGAAATAGGTCTATACCCAATATGAGGTAACTTTGGATTTTATTGTGTTATACTATATATATATATATATATATATATATATATATATATATATATATATATATATATATAGTATAACACATATATATATATATATATATATATATAGTATAACACATATATATATATAATTTATTAGAAAATTATAACATAAATATGTTATAAAATCACTACAAGAGTAGCCATTTTGTTTAACCACTTCTGGTGTCTTGTCACGTGATGGTGTTGAATATTTGCTCTACTGTGTATTGAGCACTCTTTTAAGAACAGTACTTTTTTGTGATTGGAATTTATTCCGTATACACCAATACTATACTGGTATATATATACACACACACACACACACACACACATATATATATATATATATATATATATATGTGTGTGTGTGTGTGTGTGTGTGTGTGTGGCTTTGTCTGTATGAGTATGTATTCTTAAATATTGATTAGTTTATTCATCTGTGAAGACACCCAAAGTTATCCGATTGCCAACAGCCTTTTTTCATATTTCTTTCCATAATTCCACCAGAAAGTAAAGCCGCCACCTCTTTGGCGGCCTAAAGTTAATTTCTTTATTTTTGGTAGCCTCGTTTATATATATATATATATATATATATATATATATATATATATGTGTGTGTGTGTGTGTGAGTGTGTGTGTGTGTGTGTGTGTGTGTGTGTGTGTGTGTGTGTGTACACTCGTACATATATATACTCAGACATTGTTGTCTATATTTTCATTCATATATATATATATATATATATATATATATATATATATATATATATATATATATATATATATATATATATATGTTTGTCTGTGTGTGCGTGCGACAGGGAGGAAGAAAAGTTCTTACATTTGATTTCTTCAGTTATTTCCTTAAGTTTTTTCTCCACAAACAGATTATAACCTTACTTTCTTCGTTTTTCTCTCTTTCTTTTTCTTTTTCAGCATTTTTTTTTTTTTTTTGTTTTTGTTGGGTTTTTTTGTTACTATTTTTATTGATCTTTTTTTTTTCTTTTACACGACAGACGTGAAAAGAATTTTGAAACAATAGAACCGGGGAGAACTTTTAATGTCGGCGGTGGTTTCAAACAAACAAACAAACTAGATCCCTGAAAACGACGGATATTTGAAATCAGATAACCTCAAGCAAGATAGCTTATAAAAATGCAAAAACATCACATAATACACAAACACTTTCTTTCTTTTTATTTACTTATTTCTTTTATTTTGTTACTTGCTTATTCATTACGTTGTCGCTGGTGCTGGAGTCGTTAGTCTGAATATTGAACTGCTGTGCGCAGTTGTCTCCCCCTTATTGTGCGGGCGGAATGATGTAACTGACAAAAACTCCATTTTGTTTGTTGTAGGTGATAAAAAGTTTTCTGTGAGGTTTTTTTTTCGTTTTGTATTGTTTCTTGTAATTATTAAAATTATCATCAATATTTTATTGAAATTGCGTGTTTCATTTATGTATTTTATTATTTTTCTCCTCTAGAGCATTTCTAGAATTTCCTTTTTTTTTCTGGTAAAGCTTGAAAACCGTTAACAAACTTATGTATCTATGAGTAAGAAACACATTCGTACACATACACACGCTCAAAACACGCCCATAGGCATATACATGGCGAAATCTACAAACGACACTCACATATCGACTCACAAAATTCAAATACACTCAGATTATCGCACGGCAGATGCAGACGCGCAAATGCAAAAAAACATACACACGAACAAACAAACAAAGACATATTACAGACATATATACACACACACATAGTGAAACATGTGCACCGACGGAATTCCGCAAGTTTATCAATAAGTCCGTAGCCTGAAACAGTTATTTGTTCCATTTCGTACTCAAGTTGTTCTTTGTATACAGAAAATTCATAACTGGATTAAGTGCATTAACAAGAAAGGAGATTATTTTCATGACTCGCCTGAATAATATTTTGATGTGATGCCCATAATATTGAGGGATTTTTAAGTGCACAAGAGTACTGAATGTAGTACAAAATTTTGCCGCAGCTCTTTGTGAGCAGCACTTTCTGTGAGACGATAAATATTCCGTGTAGTGGGAAATATTCTAATCGTCAAATTCACAGGAATTTTAGATGGAACTTCTAAAAATATATTTAATAACACACACACACACATTCATATATATATATATATATATATATATATATATATATATATATATATATATATCAGTGGCGACTCTAGGTCATCACTGTTACACCGGCCTTTCTAACACAAGGGAATTACACCGGTTCTCACTATATATATAGTGCCAGTAATACCTACCCGGTGTGTAAGCAGCGACAGTACTACAACTGCCTAGCTGAGTAGTACCCGTTTCCTACCTTTGTATCTGTGATGTTAAATACACTTGTTCCTTAAACCAACCTGGACTTGATTTTCTTCTTTTTACTATTGTGCCACGACGCAACAATTACAATCTTTAACAAAATATACTATTGGTATAACTTAGATGCTAAAGTGATTCCGTTTTACTCTAACTAAAATATATAATTTTGTAAAAATCTCTGTGCATGAAATTAAAAAAACATTTTGGTATTTTATTATTAATTTTAATAATTCCATAAAAATAAACATTTATTTACAAAAAACGTTTACAGATATATAAGAAAAATAGCGTGTGTGTGTGTGTGTGTGTGTATCTCGAGTGTGTATTTATATATCTATCTATGCGGTAGTGTGTTTCAATATCTCACTGTCAGAATTTTTGTACGTTTATGATCACTACTGCTGACTGATAGCGTGTTTCCTCAACACTACCCCAATCATACCCCTCACCCCAACCCTCCAGCCGACAAGTTAAGGCTGCCACTTATTTCTTGACATTCACCGACTTGAAGTCGGGACGAATTTCATTGATGCTACTTTTGAATTGATACATTCTGCTAAAAAACCTTATACTGTACAAAATAAATTATTTATAATGAACATTTGAAAACAATACATTGAAATAAAAATGTGTTCTTTGAAAAATAGGGTATATAAGTCATTAGAGATTTTTAAATGATTATCTATAAAATTAATGGAAGAAATACATTGCCTATTAAGCATGTCTCCAGCTCAGATAGGGCCCAGACGTATGCAGCCATTTCATTTTTTCTGTTTATTTTCTTTCTTTTTTTCATTCTTTCTTCTTTCTTTCTTATTTATTTTGAACAATATCAACGAAATTTATTTCGGTCAATGTTTTGAGGCTCGAAGTTAAAACAATTTTGGATGCAGCTGGAGTCAAGAATGAAAACGACAGACTACTAAAAAGTCTTGATGCTTTGAAATAGATATAATTGAATGTTGATTCAGTCGGGTAAAGCCCGACAAGCCCGACCCTCGGAGTAGCCACTGACATATGAAAGTGGACATTGCAGTTAACACCCAGTGGCGACAGTTGGTTTTATGCTTAAACGCATTCTTCATCTGAGTTTAAGTATGAAACAGACTGTCGTCGCTGGCTGTTAAACCCAATGTCTACTTTTGTATTTACATACACTCTATCCCTGCTATTGAGCACTTTAACCCATAAGTATATAGCATGCATTAAAACTATATTTGTATCATATATGTGTGTGTGTGTGTGTGTGTGTGTGTGTGTGTGTGATTGAATAAATTGCAAAAAATATGTCTGCTTATTTTAATCATTATCCTTTCATATTCACGAATATCCTTTCGTATATTACAATTAATAAGGCAAGAAATGCACTGTAACAGTGAGAATCACTTTTATTTCCCTAAGTACTTTCCATCTCTTTCTAAGATCATCAGGGGTGCAACTGGTAAGACAAAAACTGTGTAGCTATCCATTAATGAATGGATTTCTTTTGTGTTTAAATGCTATGGCTGACAGTTATGCACCAGCATTCATTAGAACTTGAAAAGTTACCCATTATGGAATTTTTTATGTTAGAATGTCATGGTTGAGTGCTCATTAAAACTTGAAAACTGTTCTTTTTATAGGCATTTTAGAACATTATTAAAGTATTCGTAGCTGATTCTATTCAGTGTCGGCTTCAATTTTTTAATGTAGATTGCTTCGAGGATCTGTAATGAACGCTATTGATATTTCAATAAGTTGTCTATTCACCAATTATTTACTAACACCTGATGAGATGCGTTGATTAGCATCGAAAAACGACAGCAATTGTGTAGCGTTTTTGATGTATTATACTAAAATAAAGTATATATATATATATATATATATATATATATATATATATATATATATATATATATCCAAGTATAGGAATGGTGTATACGGAATAAATTCTAATAACCAACAAATACTATTCTTAAAAGAGTGCTCAATACAGAGTAGAGCAAATATAATTATTTATTCGAAAATTATAATATAAATATGTTATAAAATCACTACAAAAATAGCTATTTTTGTTTCAACATTTCTGGTGCCTTATCAAGTGATGGTGTTGAATGTCAACACCATCACCTGATGAGACACCAGAAGTGTTGAAACAAAATGGCTATTTTTGTAGTGATTTTATAACAAATCTATGTTATAATTTTCGAATAAATAATTATATATATATATATATATATATATATATATATATATATATATATAGCCCCTGAGTTTTGACTTCAATGTTCACTTCTATATATATATATATATATATATATATATATATATATATATATATATATGATAGAATATAGTTTTAAGGTATGTTATATTTATATGGTTAAAGTGCTCTCAATATCAGGGATTCCAGCTTATGTAAATATAGAAGTGGACATTGAAGTCAACATCCAGAGGCAGCAGTCTGTTTCGTGCTAAACGCAATCGTCAGAACAGGATTTATGGCCTAATGAATGCATTTAGAAAATAGTTTGAGAGTTGACCGATTAAATAGGTCAGTGTCTGATCCTTACCCCATCCTCCTCAATATTAAATATTATAGTAAAAATAAATATGAAAATAAATTTTAACCTCTCCCTTCCCTCTCTAAATTCGACCATGTTTCTCACACTATTCCTCACCACCCTCTGTGTCACCTTATATAGGTTTAATACTGTCATTCAAAAGTGTAAATTTTAAATTCATTTTTTCTTTTCACCTTTGAAAGTGAAGTCTGAAATCCAGAGAAATATAAAATTATCTGATGAAATAAATTATAACTAATGAAACCTTAAAGTGGTCTGTTTTTGTTTAAATTAAATTATTCGCTCTGACTTAACATTGAGCTTTCAAGATTTCACCCTTTTTGTGATTATCCAAACAGATTACCAAGATTTTCGTTACTGATATATATATATATATATATATATATATATATATATATATATATATATATATATATATATATATATATGGTGGCTGTAGTAAGAATGTTAAGTAAGTATATATATATATATATAATTTATTCGAAAATTATAATATAAATATGTTATAAAATCACAAGAATAGAATTTTTTGCTTATTGGAATTTATCCCGCATACACCAATCTTATACTTGGGTATATATATATATATATATATATATATATATATATATATACCCAAGTATAAGATTGGTGTATGCGGGATAAATTCCAATAACCAAAAAATTCTATTCTTGTGATTTTATAACATATTTATATTATAATTTTCGAATAAATTATATATATATATATATATATATATATATATATATATATATGTCTTGCATGTAATATGTGTGTATGTGTGTCTGTATGTGTGTGTATGTGGCATAAACACTGACCGGTAAGTGGTCAGGAGTGCCAAAGGGAGGTAACTCTTCAGCCGAACATTTTTCAAAGCTGGATGTGATCAAGAGTTCTTGGAGGTTTTTATTATCTTTTTTAATTAAATTCACTCCATTCAAGGCAGTAAAGCCACTAAGATTCAAGGGTTACTGTGAAAGAATAAGAAAAAAGAGAAATATTAAAGAGCAAGAACAACAGAAGAGTAACCAGGAAGACAGTAGATAATGATTGGCATTGCTTTAAAATTTTTGAAGATCAAAGTCAACTGGAAAGCAAGGAGCCGGAAGACTGTTCCACAAGCAAGAAGTGCGAGCAAAGAAACAGTTAGTATCGAACTTACCTTTTCAGTTACAATTCAGTTGCACATTGCTGAGATGTTGTTAATAATCTAGTATTGCGTGAAAATTCATATCTAGGTACCAGAGCGAAGAGCATTATTTATTTGTATGAATACAAAGTGTGGCACAAGGCCAAAAATGAGGAATGAGGAACAGGAAGGTCTTCTGACTTAACTAGCCACAAACACTGACGCAAACACACCACAATATTCCTTACACGAAAATAACGCATTCTTACTTAACATTCTTACTACAGCCACCATAATACCACCTTGTCTCTATGAAGTTCTAACTAGTCCCCATATGTACAATTCATTATCTGTAAGGGGGGGGATAAAACAACAATTTAAAATCTAACCGCAATATGTATTTACAAAATGAAAAAACTATTTACAAGAAAACAAACAAAATAATACACCATCACCATCACCATAGCGAAGAGCGATATTTATTCTGTATAAATTACAGAAATGTAGCACAAGGCCGAAAGTGGGGATTGGGGAAAAAGGACGGTCTTCTTCTGTCTTAACTATAACTTAGATAGCCGCAAACACTGACCCAATCGGAAGAACAATATTCCTTACACCAAAACCATACACCATAGCGAAGAGCTCATCCCAACACTTACGATGAAAGTATTTATAGAAAAGGCACAGGGAAGCAACTTTAGGGCGGTGGGAAAGTGACTGAAGCCGAAACGCCAATAATATCTGTTGTGGTGTCCTCCCTCTAAAGAGTCTATGTTGGACTCTTCCGCCTACTATAAGATTAGTAGGAGAGAAGGCCTTGGGGGGAACCGTCGAATAGATTGGACGCTGGTCAACCGACACACACTCACAAGTCATGTAACACTCTTCTGTTGTATTTACTGCTTAAGAAATAACAAAACAAGTGTTACAGATATATTATATATTAAACAGTAAATACAACAGAAAAATATTACACGACTAGTGAGTGAGTGTCGGTTGACTAGCGTTCAATCTATTTGACCTTTATATTTACTAGCCTGCCCACGAGGTAGGGTGTGGCACAAGGACGAGTATAATGTGGGGCAATCCGAGCCCGTAGGCTCAACTAAAAATTCCCCATGAAACCTGTATAAAACGGGGTCGCGTAGCTGTTTCCCGAGACGAGACTCAGCCCTTCGACATAGCCTCGTCTGGGGATACTCTCTGCACGGAAGCAGAGAGTTTGACCAGCACAGCTGGAACAGATCTATTCGACTGTTAATATTTAACAGTCCCCCCACCACGAGGGATGTATGCGGCACAAGGCCGAGTTTACCGTGGGTTCTCCGAGCCCGTAGGCTTGGCGAAAAATATTCTTTTAGAACCCGCATAAACGGGTTCAGGGTCTGTCTACCTCCCCAGACGAAACTTCGCCCTTCGGCAAAGCCTCGTCCGGGTTCCTTTCTGCCAAGACAGAGAGTTCGACAGTAACAAACAATCTGTTCGACTGTTAAAATTTAACAGTGGCCCCACCACCACCACGAGGGATGTATGTGGCACAAGGCCGAGTTTATCGTGGGTTCTCCGAGCCCGTAGGCTCGGCCAAAAGTATTCCCTTACATCCCGCATAAACGGGTTTAGGGTCTGTCTACCTCCTCGGACGAAACCTTGCCCTACGGCAAAGCCTCGTCCTGGTTCCTCTCTGCCAAAGCAGAGTTCGACAGTAACGAACAATCTGTTCGATTGTTCCTCAAGGCCTTCTCTCCTACTAATCTTATAGTAGGCGGAAGAGTCCAACATAGACTCTTTAGAGGGAGGACACCATAACAATATTACTGATTCTTCTTTGGATTTTATCAGGAATCTCTAAATATGTGACAGCAATATTCTAAGCCTGGGCTAATGGTAGACTATGTGTGATAGGTTCTGTAGAGAAAAATTGTCTAGCACAACACAGTGAACCAACTTTCTTAGCAGCCGACCTAGCAGTAGGATTCAATAGAATCTTGCCACTTCGTCAGCCGGAAACGTTAACCCGAGAAAGCTCAACGTGTCACTCTCCTGGAGGGTTTGTATCAGCCAATGCTGATGGACGGCAGTTTGCATGATGTCCTGTTATATCGGAAACGCGAGCGAACTTATCCACGATCTGTGTCAGTTCGTAAGCGATAGGGAAATCTTGACGGTATCGACCTTCGTCACTGGTTTGAATGGACAAACCACTATTTGTGGGGACTGCAATGGTACCATTGCTAATAATGGGGGTAGCTTCAAACTTTTGAGCTGTAGTGTACATTGGTGAATGGCCGAGTGGTTAGAACGTTCGCTTTCTGACCATGAAACCCAGGTTTGAATCTCACCACGGTTGATTTGTCAGGAAGTAGACTTCTTGAGGTCATCGGTCTGGGGGCGATCCAGCGTGCGACACCTTTGGAAAGTGCCTGAAAACCATACCACGGCCTTGTGAGTGAAATTGGGTAGACGGAACCCTTGGGGCTGTCGATAGCTGTGCTAACACGAAGACACAAGTCATCGTGACCGAGGGTTTGAGTGTGCTGGCCTTGTTCAGATTGTTGATCACGCTAGATAACACGCTCTCTACCAGAAACTGTAACTAAGGTCTGCTTAGTATAGTTGCAGTATACATCACTGTGGGTGTTGAACAAACACAAATGTGAGCGTATAGTGGTAGAACAAGACATAGGTGATCATTATTCTCCACGTTTTCTTTTTCTTCATACTATGGGAATTGCTAGGCCTCCTTGCGAAAGACTGTAGAGTCATTTTCCGTTGCTTTCTCCTCGGTTTGGAATTCAGAGATATTCATCTCATTGATTGGCTGGTAAAGAAGCCTAGAGAGACTAGCCTATTCTGTTATTTTATTAATATTTAGGGCATTAATTTAGGTTCAACAAATCAAAAATAAACAAAAACCTCGTCAACCTGGACTAGATTAGGGTGAAGTTATATAAAGTAATATTTCCATAGATATACTCCTGATCAAAAATTTAAGACCACTTGAAAAAATTTTTATAAAGACTGTTTTTCATGGAAAAATTTAAAACATTTCTTACTTAAGGTTCCTAATTTTATAATCTAAAAAGACAAAAAGTTATAATCCGAACATTTTATTGAGAAATTGACATTTTTATAAAATAAGGCGTTTTACACCTGACCAGATAAAAAATTCTACGAAATTGTACGAAAAGTGTACGAAAACATTCAACAACCAAATTTAATAATTTCTACCTCCACTGGTTTTGATGACTTTAAAAATTCTTTGGGGCATCCTAGAAATTAGTGTTTCTATTAAGCTGTGAGGAATATTGCTCCAGTTTCTGAAGATAGCTTCCCGAAGTTCATTTTTTGTGGAATATTGTTTGCCATTTCGATAAACATCTCTTGCTATCCATCTCCAAACATTTTCAATTGGGTTCAAGTCCGGTGAGCATGCAGGATGTCTCAAGAGATGGGCCCCACGCTTCAGACTAGATAGATAGATAGATAGATAGATAGATAGATAGATAGATAGATAGATATGAACAGACTGAGATAGATAGATAGATACGAACAGATTGAAATGGATAGATATGAACAGACTGTGATAGATAGATAGATAGATAGATAGATAGATAGATAGATAGATAATGTACAGACCGAAATAGAAAAAGTCTTATTTTACAACTGAAAACCTCCTTAGTTAAACCAGAACAAAACATCTTCCTTCTTTTTGCGTCTATTTGTTTAACTTGTTCCCGAAACCACAAAGTTCTAACGATTAAGAATCTGTAACAATAACCTATTTGTAAAAGAGTCGCCATTTTCTCGCTAACCAAATCTCGTCAGCGTCAGTGCAATAGAACAATCCAAATGGTGTCAATTAGGTGTTGTGTCTTACCGTGAAATAAGGCTCATCTCCCGAGTAAACACGACATCAACTTATCATGGGCAACTGATCTACTTTGGGGAATTTCAAATTTATACCGTTCCGCCTCGGTTGGTTTGATTCATGCAGACATGCTTTTTAAGTCGCTAAAAACATCGTAAATCGTCCAGCTAAAAGGAACAACAATGAAACAAAACGTAAATTCAGCGTGTTCGGCTTCCGATAGCCGGTAATAAATACATGGCCGTTTTTATTCAAACCGAGAATAAGGATCCCTTGTTGGCGAGAAGGCAGCTATGATGGTTGCGTGAATGGAGTTTTGTGTCTGTCAGGGGAGTTGTCGATAAACGGGGGCGTAAAACATTCAGACAATTTACAGTGATGATTTTCGTCTTCGTCTTTTTCTTTCTTTCTTTTTTTCTTTTTTTTTTTTGTACCTCAGATAATGTTGCAAATCAATGAAATGGAAATCATTGTCGGAAATAAAAAAAAAAAGGGGGGGGGGAATAACTCATCGGGCCTTCTCGATCTAACCTTTAACACTGACATGAAGTGGAAAGATTATATTTAATCAATTGCTAGGACTGCTGCTAGGAATGTTCGCTCATTCGATCGTTCTAAACGACTTTTCTTTCTATGAA
Source organism: Acanthosepion esculentum (assembly GCA_964036315.1). NCBI lineage: Eukaryota > Metazoa > Mollusca > Cephalopoda > Sepiida > Sepiidae > Acanthosepion > Acanthosepion esculentum. Next base: position 18,535,803 of record OZ038507.1, read on the forward strand.
CTCTCTTGCGGATTTATAAGTCTACCATTCATCTGTGTATCGAATATTGCCGCCAAATCTAGCCAGGTGCTTCCACTCTTGTGTTCGTGTTGTTCTTCCTTGGTCCTAACCTGGACCATAACAGTTTGTGATACACGGATATCTAGGACCCATATTCTGTCCAAGTTAGTTGTACCTCCAAGAAGGTCAGTTGATCTTTGGTTTCCTTTTCCATTGTTAGCTGAATCGTAGGTTTTATTGAGTTGCCCAGTAGTATAACAGAAAGATAAAAAGAAAGAAAGAAAGATAGAAATAAAGAAAGATATAAAGAAAGAAAGAAAAAAGCAACATAGAAAGAAAGATAGAAGGAAAGAAAGATAGAATGAAATAAAGAAAGAACGAAAGAAAGACTATCGTTTAGGTATGGATAAGTGCGTGCGAAATGTGTAGAAGGAGGTAAGATATGTATGAAAAGAAAGAAAGTAAAAATGAAAGAAAGAAAGACAGAAAGAAAAAAAGTGTTATGGGTCCTTACCTATAACTACAGAATGACCTCTTCCTAACACTATGTATACTACGCCTCTCAAGAGAGAGAGAGAGAGACGAATCGAGTCGAGCCGATAGTAGTTCACTCCCAACCAGACTGACAGTCATACTAACACCTTTCACATCTTGTATTATTATTCCGTGTAATATATCCTCGTTATTTCTACTCTTGTGTTCGTGTTGTTCTTTCTTGGACATAACCTGGACCATAACAGTTTGTGATATACGGATATCTAGGATCCATATTCTGTCCAAGTTATTTGTATCTCCAAGAAGGTCAGTTGATTTTTGGTTTCCTTTTCCATTGTGAGTTGGATCGTAGGTTTTATTGAGTTGTCCAGTAGTATTTACACATTAACCCTGTGACGAAGGTGTCGTATCTCATCTATACGATTGGCGCTAGTGGCGCGATTCCTAAAACCAATTTTTCGAAGTATTCCATATACCATATATATGTTCGTTATCGCTGGTAATAACGGTGAACCCATAGCCAAACCTTTCCCCTTTTATGTCAGACCATAGTTAGAACACTTCAGGTTATTTAATTTAATTTTGATTTTGCTTTAAAAATGTATTGTTGGTAATTCTACTATAGATATGTATCATTGGTAATTTTTTCATATAATAATATCATAAGTCTGTAACCCATAGAAATTATTGTCAAAATCCAAATAAGAATTTGCAATGTTATCAGTCCTAACCTGCAGTCACTTTCTCACCGCCATAAGCACGCATCCTTGTGCCTTTTTTTATATAGATATTTTATGGTAATTGTCCTGATGAACTTCCGTCTTTGGTAATTCGACTTTATGAATTTAAGCACATTACGAATTTAAACACGGTACTAGACTGGCAGCCAGGTCTCAACATTTTATTCTTGAGTTACTAGACGTACCATAAGGTCTATGCTAACAGTCCACCTTTTGCTTGTGAAACTCTCTTCCGGCTTCTTGCTTTTCTGTAAACTATGATTGTCAAAAATGTAAATGCTATGTCAATCGTCATTTTCTGTCTTTTTATGTTCTTTTATTGTGCTTTCTACTCAATAATGTTTTTTTCATATTCTTTCGTACTCAGTAACCTCTTGCGTCTTAGTGACTTTATCACCTTGCTTTATGTTGTTTTTTTTTTAAGTCAGCGATAATTGTTTTTCAGTATTTTTTTTTTCTGGAACAACCTCTGTAAATAAGCTGCTTAAAATGATTCAAACTATTATTCTTATTTTTCCTGTTTTTTTTTTTTGTTTCTTTTTTGTTTGTTTTTTTGTTTTGTTTTGTTTTTGTTTTTTGCTGGTCAGGGATTCTATCATATCTCAATCAATTCTCTAGCTATCCGGGGTTGTCGAATGTTCTACTAGGAAAAACATAATATTCAGGGCAGTATGCACACTTGTCTTTAACACGTTTCCAACCGAAATGTCCTTTAGCCTTGCTAATGCTGTCTGAAGCTCCCAGTGAAAGAATTGTAATTGTTCTGCGATTATTCGTACGAGCTTCACCATTCTTACTGTCCTGATCAATGCTTCAGCCGATGTATTCTTTCACCCTCTTCATACTGCCTAAGAAGATTGAATAACTGGTCTACATCCAGCAGCAAGGCCTTTGATCGGGATGTTATTTTGAGAAGCGTAATTGCTTTTTCCCAGGTCCACCCTGACCTGGAGTGGCAGCACTTGTTAGGGTTCCAGCCACGGGCAAGCAGTGAACCCCAAACACTATAAAAGTATAAAAATACATTTTTATTGTAAAAATACATTATTATATGAAAAAATTACCAATGATACATATCTATTGTAGAATTACCAACAATACATTTTTAACGCAGAATTACTAATAATAAATTTTATAGCAAAATGACCAACAATACATTTTATCTGTAGTTGATCTGTGTTCAAAATATTTAGATTTCGGTATTAAATAACCCATAAACGTCGATATGACGCTAAACATAATCAAAATTAAATTAAATAACCTGAAGTTTCTAACTATGGTCTGACATAGAAGGGGAGTGGTTTGGCTATGGGTTCACCGTTATTACCAGCGATAACGAACATATATATGGTATATGGAATACTTCGAAAAAATGGTTTTAGGAATCGCACCACTAGCGTCAATCATATAGATGAGATACGACACCTTCGTCACAGGGAAGATGTGTAAATACTACTGGACAACTCAATAAAACCTACGATCCAGCTCACAATGGAAAAGGAAACCAAAAATCAACTGACCTTCTTGGATGTACAACTAACTTGGACAGAATATGGGTCCTAGATATCCGTATATCACAAACTGTTATGTTCCAAGTTATGACCAAGGAAGAACAACACGAACACAAGAGTAGAAATAACGAGGATATATTACACGGAATAATAATACAAGATGTGGAAGGTGTTAGTATGACTGCCAGTCTGGTTTGGAGTGAACTACTATTATTTTACAGTTGAAATTGCTAGTTGCAACCGTAAGTTATATTCTGATAATTTCTTCTCTTGCAGTTCTCGTCTGTGAAACTTTCTTCCGGCTTCTTGCATTTCAGTCAATTTTTTACTCTTCTATTTGCTGTGTGTCTCTTGAGGACGTTGACGACCATAGCTCTCCACAACATCCTTTCATTTTATAGCTCTTTTTGACACCTCTCTCAAACCCTACTCCATCTATTCGCTCAAGCTTGCCAGGTAGGTTGTACGTTACTTTCCTCTGCCCCTCTTACCTTAAATCAGTTGTGTGAGTATCAAAATTTCCAGGCCCTCTTTTCTCATTATGTGCCTCAGAAAATGTCAAATGTGGAGGGGGGGCGAAGGAGATGAAAAGTAAAATAGCGTCGATGGGTAGAGGAGAGAAAGAGAGGAGGTGTAAGGAGAGCAGGGTGGTGGTGGTGGTGTTGTGGGGCATGCAAATGAGATTGCAAAGAGTTTGAGACGTTGCGATAACGCCCTGATGTTAAACATAAGTTTCATTTTTGTTGGCATTGTCGCTAAAACTTCGTCGTTGCTCACATGTTCGGTCCATGGTATTCTCAGTATGTGACTGTAAAACTAGATTTCTGTTGTTTTTTTGTTTTTTTTTCAAGTCTGTTCATCTTTGAGGAGAATGTCCAGCATCCACTGTCATATAGGAGGCATAACAGTTCAGTACTCTTTATCTTAGTTTCTAATGATATTTGTTTAATACTTTGCTCATCTTTTGGAAAGCATCTTTCGCTATCACAAAGCGCCCTCGGATTTCCACGTCGCATTCTCTGTCCACTGTTAATATTCTTCCCCGAAATCTAGATTGTTGCACTTTTCTTTCCTTTTTTTCTTTTTTTTTTAAAGCTTATCACCCCAAGCAAGGCTGGAAGCCACTAGCACGCAAGGGGTTACAGAAGGTTCGGAGGAAGAGCAGATAGGAGTGGTAAAGGAGAGGATGTGGAGAAAGATAGTGGATCGATCAAGGCAAACAGGGTTACAGAAGATTTGGACCGAGAGCAGATAGGAATGAAAGGGTGAAAGGATGTGGAGAAGGGAAGTGGATAGATCAAGGCAACTGGAGATGTCGATTGACGTTACACTTAAATAGTTGGAGATTGTATTTGTCAGGGAAACAGGAATAAGGAAGGGAGTTCCACAAGCGAGATGTGCGAGACATGAAGCTATTGGAGTAGAAGAGACGTCTACATCTAACACTTAATTTCGGTGTCCGTTTTTTCATGCTGGGCTCTTCTTTTTGCATTCAGTCTTCATGCAATTGATGTTTAGTCCTTTCTTCTCGATTTCCTTCACTGATGTCATATACCGTACCTATGAATATTAACGGGCATGTACCAATCCTCATAAATACGTTGGACATTATTGTAATTGGGAGTAATATGATGCCTAAGTAGTCCACCGCTAGCAGTGGTTTACCTATTTCACGCCGCTGGCGAGTATTTTATTTTGTTGATGTTATAAAGATTACCATTTCATTTCCAACTTTCGTTTTGGTTATTCCTCATTCAGTAACCCTTCCTAGGTTACAACAACTATATTCTGTAGTTTTCTCTACGATCTTCAAAAATTTAAATGCAACGTCAACCGCCATCTTCTGTCTCCTTGAATCCCATTTTTTATTGCCCTTTCTCTTCAATAACCTTTTTCAGATCCTTTATCTCAGTAACGATCATGAATCTTAGTGGCTTTATCGCCTTGCATGATGTATAATAATTTCAAAATAACAAAAATAGAAAACTAAAAATGGCAATGGGTGTATATAGTGTAGTTGGGACAGAATGAAAAGAGAAAACAACGCCATGAAGCGATACAGGGGCAAAGAGAAGGGTAAAAACATCGAGCCGTGTTTATTGTGGAGGGGGGGGGGCGAAGGAGATGAAAAGTAAAATAGCGTCGATGGGTAGAGGAGAGAAAGAGAGGAGGTGTGAGGAGAGCAAGGTGGTGGTGGTGTTGTGGGGCATGCAAATGAGATTGCAAAGAGTTTGAGACGTTGCGATAACGCCCTGATTATCGATGGTGCTCTCGTCTGCCCCTAGGGATTGCTGCATTTTGATGGCTGGATCGGGTTTCCCGCGCCGGTCATCGTAGCGGCGACGGCACGTAAGGCGGGTTGACACAGAGACGCGTGCACAAGCACTCAGATATTCAAGCACGTTGTCGCACACACGCACACGCACACACACACACACATACATTTAATAGGTTTCTATAGATTAATCCTTACTGCATACGTACATAAGCAGCCATAGACGAATATGTAAGAAGCATCAATATTGACACACTCATATATATATGATAAAGCTTTAAGGTATGCTATATTTATGGGAAAAGTGCTCAACATCAGAGATAGAGCGTATGTAAATATAAAAATGAACATTGAAGTCCACACTCAGAGGCGTTAGACTGTTTCATGATAAACGCAATCATATATATACATGGTGGACTCTCCCGTCGTATTCGACGTATGAGGGTCAAGCAGCTCAGTTCCTAGGAACCGACACCCCAGACGCCAGCACACATATGATTTGATTATAGTGGTGAAGGCTTTGTGCAGAACCAACCACATTTTTTGAAGGGTCGAATACAGAGACCTGATGCACTACGACCCTCCGCAGCTTTTGAATTCAGAGTTTTCCTTCTCTTAGATAATTTGCCATCCAAGGCTATAGAACCCAGTCTGCCCTGCTATTTACCCATAACTGGAGGGAGAAGAGGATTCATACTTTTTCTAAGCGAATATAATGGATTCGACTGGAATTCCAACTCGGATCTCCGATTTCTGAATCGGAGCCGCTACCCACTAATCCACCTAATATACACACAATATATATATATATATATATATATATATATATATATATATATATATATATATATATATATATATATATTATGCACAGAAATAAGCAGTATAATATGGGCATATAAACGCGTTCATATTCTCTCTCTCTCTCTCTCTCTTTCTCTCTCTCTCTCTCACACACACACACACAGACATGGATACATACACAAACATACACACACACAGATTGATTAATTGATTTGTTTTTTATGACTTATCAACCTTTCTTCAAGTTACTTAAAGACAGAATTTTTTTTAGATTATCAGAATTTTTGGTAATAATAATGAATTTTACTTATATGACTCCTACTAATTGGCCTATAACTGAGAGGAAGCAGTGGCTTCATGCCTTTCCCAAAGGTATTTGAGTGCAATTGAATATAACGAACTCGGCTGGAATTGGAACACTACGATTTCCAATTCCGAGCCGTTATCACTTGCGCCACCCGCACATCCAACCTGGTATTCTAGGTGCTGATCAGGTTTGACGTTTGCTTAACATAGGTGGTCGCTAAAGAACTAGTGTTTCAATTTTATATGCCCGGAAAACAACAGACATACGTAAACACATAACCTATACACACAGATAAACATAAAGAAAGAAAGAAAGAAAGAAAGAGAGAGAGAGAGAAATAAATAAAAAGAAAGAAAGAACGAAAAATAAAGTGAAAGAAAGAAAGAGTGTGAGAAAGAAAGAAAGAAAGAAAGAAAGAAAGAAAGAAAGAAAGAAAGAAAGAAAGAAAGAAAGAAAGAAAAAGAAAGTGAAAGAAAGAAAGAAAAAAGAACGAAAGAAAGAAAGCGGGAGAAAAAGAAAGAAATGAAGAAAGAAAGAAAGAAATTTAAAGAAAGAAGAAAAAAGAAAGAAACAGAGAGAAATAAATAAAAAGAAAGAAAGAACGAAAAATAAAGTGAAAGAAAGAAAGAAAGAAAGAGAGAAAGAAAGAAAGAAAAAAGAAAGAAAGAGAGTGAGTGAGTGAGTGAGAAACAGCGTGGACATAAGAAATCATCAATGCATGGTCGAATGATTGCTTAAGGCGTAAAATTGCCATGCAAATTTAGATTTCTCTCCGCGGGCTGTTTTTTTATCTACATACCCTCTACCCTCTCTATTGATCTCTCTTCTCTCAGGGCCAGAGCAAATTCTCAGCCAAATACACGTGCCTATGCACATAGACAATGAATCAATAAGCGTTAAATGAAGTGACTCCCGAGTTTCATATAGAACCACCAGTTACACTCAAATAATCAGATAAATAATATATATAAACATATTTCTGAGATTGAGTTATTGTAACTCTTTACACTATTTACATCGTTCGAACGGTTGTCCTCATCTTTATTGTCATATTCACGATGTTTCGATGTTTCGGCCATCTTCAGGTGATATACACTAGGATTTCGAACCGAACCCTTTATTTAGTCCACGGAGGTAGATTGTTCTAATTCCACATGCCATGCCTTTTCTGGATATCTCAGTTTCAGTTATTTCCCTTTAGTAAGTCAGCTCTTCAAGTTTTTGTTCCCTTTGCTGTGGCCGAGTATTGAACTCATAACGCTTTGGGTCAAGTCATTTTTTGGATCATTCGACCAATTCTTTTATCTCCAAGAACACATGGCCAAGTGGATAAAAGCATTGTGAGTTCCCGGCCACAGCAGAGGGAACAAAATCTTGGAGAGTTGAGTTGGTAAAAAGGGGGAAAATACCTGAAATTGAGATATCCAAAAAGACATGGAATCATTTTGAGAAATTTTTCTAATGAAAAAAGACGAAACTCAGTGTATGAACAAGTTAATTGAACATTTGATTTTATTAATTACATGCACTCTCTCTTTATCTCTATCTATCTATCTATCTATCTATATATATATATATATATATATATATATATATATATATATATATATATATATATATATATGTGGGGGGGGGGTTTGGAGAAGGACAACTCTGAATTCAAAACCTGCGGAGGGTCGTTTGGGGACCTTGTGGCATCCGTTGCACCAGGTCCCTGTATTCGTCCCGCCAAAAAGTGTGGATGGCCCTGCACAAAGCCTTCACCACTATAATCAATTCTTGTGTGGCTGTCCGGCTTTCAGTTTCTGGGAATTGATCTATCTGGCCCTCATACGTCGAGTTCGACGGGAGAAGCATTTTTTTATATGTGGGGGGGGATAAAATTATAAGAAGTAATCATCCAAAAGAATTAATCAGTAAAGTTAATGTAATTAATTGCGAAATCACTTCGCTAACAGATCAATAAAATATTAACTTACTAACAACACTCTGAATGACGCGATCCTCATGTTTAAAATTATGGGATGGATTAGATGTTCTGTTACAAGTACTTTCGAATAAATTCGCTCCTTCATCGTCAGGTATTAATATTGTTTTTCATTTCAGGTAAATTTCAGGTAAATTTCCAAGACGAAAACAAATGTATTGCAAGCCGAAAGATGTTGGGAAGTGACTGGAGCTGAACCACCAGATTAGGACCAATAAAATTGTTGATTTTTCTTTGGATCTTATCAAGGACCTCAAGGTAAATAGCAGGGGCACCAGACTATATGTCACAGCAATATTCAAGGCATGGATGAATGGTAAGATATATTCCGGAAAGAAAAATCGTCTCGCCCGACATAGTGAACCAACTTGCTTCGCAGCTGACCTAACAATAAGATTCAATGTAGTTCATCTACATTATATCAGCAAAGAACGTGAGCCTGAGAAGGCACAACGGGTCATTTTCCTGGAGGATAGCATTAGCCATGATGATGGAAGGCACCAAGAGGTCTCGCAGATGATTAGTTGTATTATTATTATTATTATTTTTATTTTCTTTGATATCTGGCGTTTACACATTTCTTTCCGGCTGCCGCCCAGGGACCTAAGGTTAGAAATGGCATCATGACACTTTCCACTGAAAAAAAAAATAAAATAAATAAAATAATTACATAGATAAAGCCCTTCGTAAAGTGCGGGCTGTACTTGTCAGAACAATTTTTTGTATCTCTTTGAGGCATGGATTTCCAGGGATCCCTTCAATTAGACTACTGGAATCTTTTCCAACCAGTCCAAGGCCTCCAACTACAACAGGGATTGTTGATGTTCCCATGTGCCACATTTTTGAGATTTCTATTTCAAGGTTCTTGTATTTTGACAGCTTTTCGAATATCTTCAAAGATGCAATGCAGTCTGCAGGGACTAGCATATCAATAAGGTGGCACTTATTTTGTTTGTGGTCTTTAATAACAATGTCTGGGCGGTTGGCTTTGATTGTTCTGTCAGTGTGTATTGTGTAGTCCCATAGAATTGTAACAGGTCCTATCTCCGTAACCGAGTCTGGGTGGTGTTCGTACCTGTTTCTTTCAGTTTCCTTCCCATAGGAGTTGCAAATTTTCCAGTGCAGATATTGGCCCACTCTGTCTGGTTGGTGACCTTGTGGCATACTGTGCCCAAATTTTTTATTAGTACTTTAAAAAAAAATACAAGTGGTTTTACAGGAACATTTACTGTCATTAGTCTAAACAAATTATGCTATTCATTAACGGTAAATTTCGGGACGTGCGGTGTCGTAACGCTGGAGTTGTATTTTGAATATTTCAAGTGAGAAAAATATATATAACGATATATACATTTTTATATATCAAGAACAATTTTGGAGGGAAGATTCATGACAAAGTGGAAAAAGTTTCGGGGGACCTTAGAACTTCATCAGACAAGGTTTGTTTACGTTGATGTTACTACACATGCGCACGAATGAGAGACGCTGAGAATTTTAAATTTAGAAAAAAACTTGTGTTTTGGATATATAATCTAGCAAATTTCATTTCGATTTTTTTTCTTTTTCTTTCCATTATCTTTGTTTTTAAATATCCCAGATTGTGATGACATAAAATCTGCCAAGAATGGTGAAACATTGTAAGAACCTGGACGCAAATTTACTCTGGCTGAACTGGTGATAAAAGCACTTTCTAGACATTTTCGTTTTATTGATTTATTTTCTCTTCTAATTATAGTAGCATTTTTTATGTCAAGATTGTGGTCAGTTTCGTTACGGCGAGAAACTAAAGCGTTTAATGTACATTTTTTTTTTTAATTTCTCTATTGTGTTCATAAAGTCTTTTGATTAAACTTGCGGTTTCTTCAATATATTCTTTCTAGCAATCCTTACAGTTGACAGAGTAAATTTCTCTTTTGACTTGTTTTTTTGTTTTTGTTTTGTAGTGATTAAATCTTTTATTGTTTTAGATCTATCTATCTCTTTGCTTTCCGTCTGTCCGTCCGACACATCTTCTAAAATAGCCGCTCATTGACCGATCGATACCAATTTTTTTTTAATAATTTTTGCAATCTAGCCAATTTCATGTATATTCTTTTCTTTCCATCGTCTTTGTTATTAAATATCCCACACTGTGATAATAGAAGATCTGCCGAGAAAGGTGAAATGTTGTAGAAACCAGGACGTAAATTTACTATAGCTGAACTAGCGATTAAAGCACTTTCTAAACATTTTCGTTTTAGTGAATTATTTTCTCTTTTAATTAGAGTAGCATTTTTTATGTCAAAGTTGTAGTCAGTTTCGTTACGGTGAGAAACTAATGCGTTTAATGTGTTGAATTTTTTAAAACAATGTCTCTTTTTTGTTCATATAATCTTTTATTTAAACTTGTTGAAGTTTCTCCAATATATTCTTTTTAGCAATCATTACACGTGATAGAGTAAATTCCCTCTTCAAGTTTTGGTTCGATGTTTTGTTTTGTATTGATTAAGTCTTTTATTGTTTTAGATGTAGTTGTGACAAATTTTATGTTGAGTTTAGATAAATTCTTTTCGGTTGTAGTTGCGATATAGTTAATAGGGAGAACAATATATTTTTTGATTTGTTGGGTTTGTCAGGAGGGGCTGTTTTTGTATTTTGGAATATTTTAAGAGCATTTCATTACGCATTGAATAGAGAAATAGGGTATTGGAGTATCTTGAAAGTATTTTCAATATTTTTCTCCTCTTCGTGTAAATATTGAGGGCTGCACATTCTGGGTGCTCTTAAATTGAGTCCCGATGATTATCCCGAATTTTGTTGTTATGATGAGAATAGAAGTTTATGAAGTCATGTTTATTAGTTGCCTTTCGGTGGACACTAAGTTTTAAGCTACTGTCAACGCGGTGTAGCATGATTTCTAACAAAGGTAAAGTATTGTTTTCTTTCATTTGACGAAAAAAAGAAATCACCACGACGTTCGATACATGCAAACATACGCAAACACACACAAAAAGAGAAAATCAACCGCATAGTAACAATCAGCGCATAAATGAATTTTTATCTTGATATGCAAATGACGAAAATGAGAAAATCTGCAGTCAGTTGCTGAAACTTCCTGACGAGTGGACAGAACGATTGCAAAAAGGTTTGTCTACGAAACTCCCGAGTCGAGATGCTGGAGATAACCTCAAGCAACTAAGTGACACATTTTATTTGAATTAATCATATATATGTGTGTGTGTGTGTGTGTGTGTGTGTGTGTGTGTGTGTGTGTGTGTGTGTGTGTCACACATTTAGGGGGCTATAAATTTAATATGACCTAACGTAGTATTACGCAGCATGCGAATATTAATTTCACTTTCAATGCCAGAAGGTGATTTGAGAGAGGCGACTTATGCTATATTCCAGCAGGTCTACCTCCCTCCATGGCCAACGTGATCCAGGCGAAGTTAGCTGAGAACTTCCACGATTCTCCCACCATTAATATTTTATTTTAGATCTAGCCCAATACGACTCCCCTCCAATACATACGTCTGTAGCGTGGCCGATAGGAAGACCAAGCAGCGGCCACACAACTCGCTGAAGGTCGACATCGCAGACTCAACGGCTAAACGGAATGTGACTCACTTGTTCCAGGAATTGATTACGGCTTTATTGATAAAACTTTCATAGTGAATGTTTCTATATTTTATATACTGATTTTTCTATTGAACATCTTTGTAAATATTGTATGTATACAAAAATATGTATTGAAAACAAGTACTGCATTTCCTATTTAAAATGACGTAAAAACACAACATCCCTAGCTCAAGAACCCCTCATCTAATTTGGCACTGCACTTTCAAGTTCAAGGTACAATATGGTTTGCGCTGCACTTTTTCGAGGTCAAGGTACAATATGGTTTGGTTTGTTTTACGGTATATCAACCACAATGGGTTATTTAATGCCGACAATACTTTTATTGCTGGTAATAATTTTTCTTCAAAAATTTATTGCTGGTAATAAATTTTTACACAGTATTTCTGATATTAAAACCTATTTTACAATTTCAGAGTGTTTTGACCCCAGTTTGGGGGTTAATAATTTACCCATAGCTGGAAACATAATAGGTGCTACCACTCCGGGTCATGGTGAACCTAGGAACACCAGCAACTAAGAGGTAATTCCACGCTCCTGATGAGAGGCTTTGCTGTCGGACGTAGTTTATCGTCATACCCAGGACGCGGATGTAATATATCGCCATACCCAGAACGCGAACGTAGTTTATTGTCTTACCCAGGATGCGGATGTAGTTTATCGTCTTACCCAGGGCGGGATACAATATGCTCCTAAATTTGTTGGAGTATTATGCATCGTTGCAGCTGTATCTCGGAAAACTTGTTTGCATATATATATAGTTTATCTAAATCTAAAAATAAACACGCTAAAATTCACCTTCATCCCTGTCGTGAGCCGACGGCTTAGTGGTAGAAGTTCTGACTGACGCCAATTCAGTCGGGTTTCGATCCTAGCTAGAGGCAACCGGACGTCTAGCCACACTGATGAGCTGTGAAACAGCGAAACAGTCTGTCTGTGGATGACAATATATATATATATATATATATATATATATATATATATATATATATATATATATATATGAAGAAATATAGTCTTAAGATGCGCTATATTTATGGAATAAAGTGCTCAATATCAGTGATAGAGCGTGTGTAAATATAAAAGTGAACATAGAAGTCAACATGCAGACATGAAAAAAAAATGTTTCTACGTTACTTAAAAATCGAAAACGGAAAAATAAATAACTAAATAAACAAAATGACAATAAAATAAGCAAAATAAATTAATCCAAACAAATTACCAAATCACACCTATTAGAATAGACGAAATAGAATAAAAAATAAGAAATAAAATCAATAAATAGAGTAAATAATAAACAAATTAGCAAACACGTTTTTATAAATTTTCTATTGCCAGAAAAATAAACTTGATAAGTCCTGGAACGAAACAGGGTTTTTTTTTTACCTTTTTTTTTATAAAAAATGCCTTATAAATTTCGTCTTTTCGTAGCTATATATATATATATATATATATATATATATATATATATATATAGAGAGAGAGAGAGAGAGAGAGAGAGAGAGAAATAAATGAAAGCATTATGTATGAATATTATTATTATATTATTACATTATGTATATATATATATATATATATATATATATATATATTCATTCATAATGCTTTCATTTATTACTATATGTAATTGTTTATAATTTTAAGTTGTAGATAATATATAACTCTAATCATTGCAATCCAAAGTTGTGACAAGTAAAAAAATTACGAAACTCAGAGTTGACATCTGATAAATATTAACTTTATTTTATTTGATTCAATAAAACACACACACACACACACACACACATATATATATATAGAGAGAGAGAGAGAGAGAAAGAGAGATAGAGAGAAAGAGAGAGAGAGAAAGAGAGAGAGAGAGCGAGAGAGATAGATAAACACACACACACACATATATGTATGCTCTCGTTCGCCGATTGAGCCCTATGGAGAAAAGGGAATTTTTAACGATTACTGCTGCTTTAATGCATCGTTCTTCGCAAGAATTATGCGCTATGGTGGCTGGTATGGCGTTTATATGGCACGTATATAATGCGTTAAAAAATTCCATTTCTCGCCGATAGCTCAGGCTTAAAAGTCTCTGACTGATGTCAAATCGGATATCTAGCTACACTGATGAGCTGTGGTGCTCAATATCAGAGATAGAGCGTATGTAAATATGAAAGTGAACATTGAAGTCAACACTCAGAGGCAACATACTGTTTCATGCTAGACGCAGTCATCAGGTCTGTCGCCTTCTGAGTGTTGACTTCAATGTTCACTTTTATATATATATATATATATATATATATATATATATATATATATATGCGTGTGTGTGTGAGAGAGAGAGAGATTTAGTTTCAAAAATAGTCTAAATATGGACCGCAATCCGAGAGAATGATAAGATAAAGAACAAAATGGGAGACCTTTTTCAATCTAACATGTTTCACATTTATTAATGCTCCAACAAAGAATGAGATATGTAAAAAAAAAAAAATAAGAAAGAAATTCTGTTAGTTTTACTTTTTTTCGAATTTCATTGGTTAATCAGGTTTCACGTACATTCGACTTGTTAAACAATGCATGCAACACACACGCGTATATATATATATATATATATATATATATATATATATATATATATATATATATATATACTTCCTTCTTTTATGCCTACCGTAAGGTTAATTTACCTATCCGTCTGTTTCGTTGTTTAAGCAGGTTTCACGTGCATTCGACTTGTTAAACAAACATTAGTATAATTTGTGATTTTCAGAATTCAAGAAGAGACGACACGTCCATTCATAATTTCAAGGAGTATATATGTGCGTATGTATGTGTGTATGGAAGTGTATTATATATATGTATGCAATACACACACACACAAACACACAAACTCACACACACACACACACACACACATATATATATATATATATATATATATATATATATTGCTTCCTTCTTTTCTGCCTATCGTGAAGCTAATTTACCTATCTGTCTGTCTAAAAGCATTATAACTTCAGTTGTACTTGAAGCCAACTGAACGCTCTTTCAAACCTTCCTTGATATTCTGAATAATTCTTTTTTTATTATTTTTAGTTTCTTTTTTTCCCGCTTCTTTCGTCCCACTATTTTTTTTTTCCTTTTCTCTATCTTTTTCTTTCATCTTCCATATTACTCTGATCATCCAATGTCCTCCTACCGGTTCTACTTATCGCGTCACGAAGCCCGTTCGATGCAATTTTATTTTCGTTCATTTTGTTTTCATTTTTTTTTTTCATTTTTTTTTTTCTTTTCAAATGTTTCTGTTCCGAACGACATCCTCTTGCCTTCTTTGTGCCTATATCAAACTCGGAGTTCATTTCCTGTCATTTTCTAGAACTATCTACTCAGTAAATAATAAACCCAGCCTAATCACCGTCCCCAACCTGCCATCAACAAAAAGAAAAGAGAAAAAAAAAATCTCTAAAATTCTCTTATGTCTCGTTTTTACATACCTGCTGATTGTCAATCTTTAGCTATCGCCAGACGATTTAACCTTTTCCTTGAATTATTTTAGCTTTTGAGACCTTTTAGCTGGTGTCAAAATTACCTTAGTTATTCCTTACTTAAACCGACGAATTTTCCTTTCTGTCGAATACATCATACTTATTCCATTTTAAATGGTGCTTCCTCTTGATTTTGGAACATCTTTCTTCTGTGACGATTCTTAATATTCTTTTGTCTGTTATTTTATTTTTATTGATTTTTGTTCTGTTTTTCTTATTATTAATCTCTTTCTTTAATGCCTATTCTTTCCTTCAATTTTTTCTTTTTCGTGATTACTTTGACAAAATGTTCTATTAAATAAAAATTATGTATTCTTATCTAGACTTTTGATACATTTTGTCGCAACATGCTATCATCAGTTATCTCCCCTCAAATTCCCGCTGTCTCTTTCGTCTTTTCTTTTTATCCTCATCCACTTGTTTTTCTCTTTTTTCTTCTTTCATCACTGACAATGTAAATAGTAATGGTCATAATAATGGTAATGGTAATGGTCATAATAATGATAAAGGTAAGGTAATAATTATTATAACAATAATAATTGTAATAATAATGGAATTTGTAATGGTAATAGTAATGGTAACAGTAATGGTAAAATAATGGTAATAATAATAGTAATGGTAATTGTAATAGTAATGGCGATGGAAATAGTAATGGTAATGGAAATACTAATGATAACAGTGATGGTAATGGTAATAACAATGGTAACGGTAATGGTAATAGTAATGATAGTAGCAATGATAATTGTAACAATAATGTTAATGGTAAAAGTAATGAAAATAATAATGGTAATGGAAATAGTAATGATAATACTAATAGCAATGGTAATGGTAATAATAATGGTAATAGTAATTACAGTAATAGTAATTCTAATAGTAATAATAATGATAATGGTAATAGTAATACTTAACAACTTTAACCAAATATTGCAATGCTGGTCGTTATTTTAAGAAGTAAGGAGGTACAAATGATAATATTTGAAACTGACAATTTTTCCATTTCACTGAAACAGCCTTTAAACACTTCTATCTTCCCTTCTTTCTTTCTTTCATTTTCTCACTGAAACCAAGTAGTGTCTTTTCCTCTCTTTCCACGCGACCAAAACGGGATAGTCTAATATTTATGAAGTATTGGCAGAAGACATTAAACGCTTTTTTCTTTCTTTCTTTCTTTCGTTCGTTTGTTCGTTCTTTCTTTCTTTCGTTCGTTCGTTCGTTCTTTCTTTCGTTCTTTCTTTCTTTCGTTCGTTCGTTCTTTCTTTCGTTCTTTCTTTCGTTCGTTCGTTCTTTCGTTCGTTCTATCTTTCTTTCTTTCTAGCCTAAATCCTTGTCTTACGAACATTTCTCTTAATAATAATTTTAAAATAATTCAGCGGTAAATGTTATTTAATTTAATTTATGGTAATTGGTTTTTCGATGATTGATTTCTCGGTTCAATACAATGCATCTAAAAATGGCGGTAAGTGGCGTCTAAAAAATGACGCTTCTCTGAAATCAAAGTGTAGTATCTGTTCTCACCACTTCTAGCTTCCTTTCTTTCTTCTTTCTTTCATTTTCTTCTACTCTCTTTGCACGCGATCAAAACACGAAATAGTTCACTATTTATGAGCTAATGCCAGGACGTAACAGTCGTGCTTACTAACGAAAGGGGAAGACAAGCACTGTTATAATCGGGTTATTATTATTCATTGAGATTTTAAATGCAGTAGTAAGGATTCGAATTTATATTATTTTCTCTTCGATTTACAAGTACTATCCATTTTATTTGTTACTGCTGTTGAAAGTGCTCAAGTGATGTGGTTTCTATCAGTGAAGCCTTTGTTTGTGATTATGTAGCGCCAATTCATGAGGTTTGAAGAAGGATGTTCCTTGCTAAATCCTGCAGACTTCATGCACTCGAAGCCATTTTTAATCATTGATCTGAGAAAACCCTTCTTTACAGCCGACATCGTAGATATTTCGAAACGGGCTTATGGCCATACCACGTTCAAACAACTTCGAGTCTGGTCAGTATGATGACCGCTTGTGAATACCAGATGCTGTAAGCGTGTGTGTGCAGGTGGTGTAATGGATATCGGCTCGGAGTAAGAAATCGGAAAACCGAGTTCGAATTCCAGTAGGGTTCGTTAGATTCACTTACGCACGAATAGCTCTGAGAAAGGCATGGATCCATCACTTCTTTGCCCCAACTATGGGCTCTGAATAGCAGAACAGACAGGGTCATATAGTCCAACCAGTCATAGAAAGAAACGGCGAGCTAATGCTGGAAAATCTTCCGGCTAGCCAGTCAGGAATCGAGACATGATCGCCCAAGCGTGTATCACGTTTAGGTTGAATAGCAAGACAGACTGTGTCCCATAGCATTGTTTGGCAACCAGTCTAACGCAGGAAGAAATGGCGACCTGCTGCGGAAAAATCTTCCGCCTAGTCAGTCAAGAATAGAATGAGACATGATCGCCCAAACGTGTACCACGTATGGGTTGAATAGTAAGACAGACTGGGTCCTATAGTCTTGGCTGTCAACCAGTCTACCATAGAAAGAAACGGCGACATAAGTCGGTAAAATCTTCTCTCTGGTCAGTCATGAATCGAAAGTGACATGATCGCCCAAGCGTTTATCACGTATGGCACTTAACTGACTGACTTAACTAAGAGATTCTAGCTGATAAGGCACGATAAATCTATTTGAAGTGCTTGGAAAACTTGATTTATTTGGGAATGACATTAGAACAACCCGAAAGATTTACTGGGAATGAACTGCCCGCATGCAGACAGAAAATGAAATAAGCATTTACACAAAAATAGAATGAGACGTAAGACAAGGGTGCGTCTTCTCGCCGGATTTATTCAACTTATACAGCGAATCGATCCTATGGGAACTATATGTCTTACCAGGATTTTTTCGGATTCAATCTTAACAACATAGGATACGTATTGAGGAGAAACACAGAAAGAAAACTACAGGAAATCCCAGACAAAGTAGGAAAGGAAAACGAGAAGAAAAGACTATCAACTGTAAAAAAAAACAAAATGTCTGTCTGGTAAATATTATAACAAACAATGGGATACGTGATACTGAAATCCGAATGAACATTGCAATACTGGAGGATGCCTAACAAAAGCTAAGCAAAGAATTAAAAACAAGGAAAAAAATGTTAGCACCAAGGAAACGATTGCTGAAATGCTACGTACCGTCAACCATTTTACATAGCAGTGACAGTGCCTTCACACATGATGAGGCTACCTGTGTCAGTAAAGAGGTGGTTCTAAGGAAGAAGCCTGAGAATATCATGTACGAAGCATATGAGCAATGAAGAAGTTTGAAGAAAAATGAACACGAAAAGGACACTTATACTTAGAATGAGAAAGAGACAAGCATCAGAGATGTGTTTCTATATAAGAAGGCTGAGAATACCATGGACGGAGCATGTGAGCAATGAGGAAGTTTTAAGGAAAATGGAAACAAAAAGGACACTTATACTTAGAATCAGAAAGAGACAAGCATCAGAGATGTGGTTCTGCAGAGGAAGGCTGAGAATAACATGGACTGAGTATTTGAGCAATGAAGAAGTTTTAAAGAAACAGAAAGTAAAAGGAGATTTATACTTAGAATCAGAAAGAGACAAGCATCAGAGATGTGGTTCTACAGAAGAAGGCTGAGAATATCATGGACGGAGCATGTGAGCAATGAGGAAGTTTTAAGGAAAATGGAAACAAAATGGACACTTATACTTAGAATCAGAAAGAGACAAGCATCAGAGATGTGGTTCTACAGAAGAAGGCTGAGAATATCATGGACAGAGCATGTGAGCAATGAGGAAGTTTTAAGGAAAATGGAAACAAAATGGACACTTATACTTAGAATCAGAAAGAGACAAGCATCAGAGATGTGGTTCTACAGAGGAAGGCTGAGAATACCATGGACGGAGCATGTGAGCAATGAGGAAGTTTTAAGGAAAATGGAGTCAAAAAAAAACTTTGAACTTAGAATGAGACCGTTGAAATTTCTCGGGCTCAAGACCAGGAAAGGAGGTTTAAAGAATTTGAAACTCACAGAGTCCCGAAGAAACAAGCCAAATAGAATAATTGATTCGTTTTCTACGAGTGATAAACCCTTTGCAGGTTATTTAAAACCAGATTGCTTTTTTCTATCTACCAGATCCGGTATTTTCGCCCGGATCAGATAATCCTATCATTATTATTATCATTATTGTTCTTATTATTACAATCAACATAGCCCATTAGCGTCGGCGTGGTATCACGTGTGCTGGTAGCCGTAGCAACAGTAGCGGTGTCTAAAGTACAGCCCAACAGCGCCAGACCCTACTGGTTTTTGAATTCAGAGTTTTCCTTCTCGTCGACTGGTTGTCCTACCATGGTTAAACAGCCCAGCCTTCCCTATCCATTGCGAAGGTTTGAATGTTTCCTTCTTCTAGACCGGCTGCCATATCAAGGCTAAAGAACTCAGCCTTCCCTATAATTTACGAGTGATCGAATTCAGAGATTTCTTTATCCTGTTCTCAAAGAAGTTGCGAAGAAAAAAATAAAAATCCTGACCTACACATACTTCTTACCTATTCTTCTATTTTGATCTGGTCAGAACTTGTCATCCGAATTCTGATCAATAGAGGAGAGTAGGGGGCACGGTTGAGGAATCGGAGGGACGAGTTCGAATTCCAGTCGAATTCTTTACATTCACTTACGTGCTAATACCCTCGGGAAAGGTATGAATCCTCTTCTCCTTCAAGCTATGGGTAAATAGCAGGACAGACCGTGTTCTGTAGCCTTCGATGGCAACTGGTCTACCGCAGAAAGAAATGGCAACTCACTGCGGTAAAAAATCTGCCTCGTCACTCATGTATCGAAAGATACATGATCGCATAAGCGTGTATCACGCATGGTACATAACTGACTAATACCCTTGGGAAAGGTATGAATCCTCTTCTTCTCCCCCGGCTATGGGTAAATTGCAGGACAGACCGGGTTCTATAGCCTTGGATGGCAACTGGTCTACCGCCGAAAGAAATCGCAACCCAGTGCGGGAAAAAATCTGCCTCGTCAGTCATGTATCGAAAGATACATGATCGCCTAAGCGTGTACCACGCATGGCACATAACTGACTGATATTCACTTACGTACTAATACCCTTGGGAAAGGTATGAATCCTCTTCTTCTCGCCGCACCCCAGCTAGGGGTAAATAGCAGGACAGACTGGGTTCCATAGGCTTTGATGGCAACTGGTCTACCGCCAAAAGAAATGGCGACCTACTGCGGGTAAAATCTGCCTCGTCAGTCATGTATCGAAATATACATGATCGCCTAAGCGTGTATCACGCATGGCACATAACTGACTGATTTTTATGGAAATAATTCCCCGCAAATCACTCAGCAATGTAATATAAATATGACTCGTTTCAAAAATAACCAGACATAACATAATTGACTGAGCATGCAGCAGAATCAGAACGGAAATGGGACAAGAACGGTGCGGGTTCGTTAAAGTCACTGGAACAAGGAATGCAATCTTTATGCTCGGAATGATATCAGAAAGAGAAATACAAATGCAGAACAACGTGCACCTGCGTTTTATAGATTATGCAAAAGTATTTGATATAGGACATCCTAAAAAACTGTTGGATCTGATTAGTAACCTTGACATATTTGGGAAGGATATTAGTATAATTCAGAACCTATACTGGGGGCAAGCCGTCTGTATACGACTAGAAATTCAGTAGATATACAAATATAGAAAGGGGTGTAAGACAATGATGTGTCTACTCGCCGGACTTATTCATCCTATACAGTAAGGCGATTCTGAGAGAATTGGAAGTCCTGCAAGGATTCATTATTGGAGTTGACGATCTTAACAACACAATATATGCAAATGACAGTGTTGATAGCGGTAGTAACCAACCTCACCCAAGGCAGGATGTGGCAAGTCCGATATTTATGTGGGGAAAATCCGAGCCCGTAGGCTCGGACAGAAATTCCCCGTAAAGCCCGCATACACGGTGTCGGGTTTGTCTAGCTCCCAAGACGAGACTCTGCCCTTCGGCATAGCGTTGTCTGGGTTCCTCTCTGCCGGAACGCAGAGAGTTCAACAAGACCTATGAGCTCCGCGGGCAGCGAGCAGTTTCGATAGCAGATACGGAAAGGAAACTACAAAAAAAACTCCCACCGAAGGTAGTGAAGGAAAGCAAAAAGAAAAGAGGAGACGTCAATTACAAGAAGACAACGCATGGTTGTTAGCAAAAGGGACATCCCAAAATGCAAATTACAAATCGGAGATGCCAAAATTAAACAAGTATAAAAATTTAAATATCTGGGAAGCGTTTTAACAGAAGACGTAAAGTGTGGCACTGAAATCCGAAGGCGCATTGGGATAGAGAAAGATGCCTTCCAAAAGCTAAGCAGAGTATTAAGAAACAAAAAAAAATCGTTTGATGCAAAGAAAAGAGTACTGAACTGTTACGTAATATCAGTCCTCCTATATGGCAGTCTCCTAAAAGGACAATCTCCTCAAAGATGAAGAGAATTGAATCAACAGGAATGTGGTTCTGTAGAATGATTCTGAGATAACGATGGACCAAATATGTAAGCAACGACAAGGTTTTAGAGAAAATGGAAATAAAAAGGAAACTTATGCTTAACATCAGGAAGAGACAGTTGTAATGTTTATGGTACATAATGAGGAAAGGAGGCTTGGAAAATCTGATACTCACAGGACAGATTGAAGGCAAGAGGGACAGAGGTAAACAACGTATAACATGGTGAAATAGATTGAGTAAATAGGTGGCGGAACAGGGTTTGGGAGAAATACGAAAATAAATGATAACACTTAAAAAAAGCTATAAAGAACAGGAATTTGTGAAGAGCCAGTATCGACAACGCCCAGAAGGGACAGAGCACATAGAAGACTGAAATATTGTAATCTTATTCCCCATTGAGCATTTATTCCAATGCTGACAGACAAAAAAAAAAGAAAACTTAAAGAACTCCTAGTCAAAATAAAAGAAAGCAGGATGAAAAGACTAACTATCAATTGTAGCAAGACAGAATGTATTTGCTGCCAGCAAGAGGAACTTTCCAAGATGCGATCTACGGATTGGAGATACCAAAATCAGGCAAGTACAAAAATGCAAATATCGAAGAAGTGACATAAAGGACGTAACAACAAAACCCGAAGGCGAACTGGGATAGCGAAAGATGCCTTCCAAAAGCTAAGCAAAGTAATAAGAAATCTTTTTTAGAAACAAAAAGAAAAGTGTGCATATTATGTAATATCGGTCCTCCGAGATCCCAGCGATGAAGATTCGGTTCAGTCCATTGCTCACAGTTCTTGTAAGCTGTGTTCCGGTTGCTTTTAAATGGTCTTGTAAAAAGGAACAGCCCAACATGCAAATTACAAATTAGAGAAAACAAAATCAAACAATTAAAATAATTTAAATATCTGGGATAGCGAAAGATGCCTTCCAAAAACTAAACAACGTATTAATAAACAGTAAAATCTCGTTAAAAGCAAAGAAAAAAGTACTTATCTGTTACCTAATATCAGGCCTCGTAAATAGCAGTGAATGCTGGACAATCTCATCACTGATGAAGAAGTAACTTGAAGCAACAGAAATGTGGTTCTTAAGAATGACGTAGTTGCAGAAAAATGGAAACAAAAAGGACACATTTAAAGTAAAAAAAAGCATCAAGAGTTTAAAATGGACGTTATAATCTTTCATTTTCATAGGGATGCAAAATTGACACGAATTAAGTCATTTTAAACTTTCTTTCTCAAGAGATATTTTAAAGCATACTCTAATCACAAATGTAATCATATTATATCTGTCGATAAATTTGACGTCTTCTAACGTGTAGGAACAGGAACGCCTCAAAATCGGCATAAACTTTTCGGACAATCCAATATTATGAAGCAAGAAAATCTTGTTAGAAACAATGAAAAGTGTACTTAACTGCTATGTCGTATTGGTCTCCTTCGATAGCAGCGAATGCTGGACAATCTCTTAAGAGGTTTGGATACAGCTGGGTTCCCTTCCCAAATCGTACCCGTAGGCCTTGACCATGGTGATGGAAAGTGGCCGGATAGCATTACCATTTTCCCTTTTAAATTGGGTAAGTCGTTGATTTGGAATGCGACCTGTGGGGATACATTTTCGGCCGGTAATTTGATCAGGTCGGCGGTTGAGCCGGGGTTCGTCGGCCGGGATGCAGAGATAAAAAAAATAGTTAAATATTCTTCTCTTGCTGATAGATTTTTTTTTTTTACTCCTATGGCAGTGGAGACTTCTGGGGTTATTGGCCTTCGTTCAATGGCGTTCCTTCGGAGGATTGGCGCGATGGCGTCTCGATTAAGGGACGAGCCTCGCGAAACGGAGTGGCTCTTGTAGCGTGTCTCACTGGCGATGGTTCGAGGGAATGCTTTCTCCGTCACTGCGGCTAGCAGAGGATAGGAAAAAATTGTTTATAGTTACTTCGTTCTGGAATTGTCATCAATGGTCAACTGAACTTGCTTTGTTTCAATAAATTCATTTCGATTTTCATCTCTTTACAGATGGCTCATTCTTTTGCTAAAAGTTCTTCTCGTAGGCGATGTTCCGGTTGCTTTTAAATAATCTTGTAAAAAGAAACAGCCCAACATGCGAATTACAAATCGGAGAGCACTAAATCAAACAATTACAACAATTTAAGTATCTGGTCAGCACTTTAACATCGAACAGAAAATATTATTATTATTGTTATTATTATTATTATTATTATTATTATTATTATTATTATTATTATATTCCTTTGATCTCTGGTGTGTACTCATTTCTTTCCGGGTCCCGCCCAGAGACCTAAGGTTAGAAATGGCATCATGACATTTTCTACTGACCAAAAAACAAAAAAAAAAAACACTCATATTTTACATAGATAAAGCCCTTCGTATAGTGTGGGCTGTACACGTGAGAACAATTTTTTGTATTTCTTTAAGGCATGGGTTTCCAGGAATCCCTTCAATGTGTCTACTGAAATCTTTTCCAACCAGTCCGAGGGCTCCAACTACAACAGGTATTTTTTATGTTCCCATATGCCACATTTTTAGATTTCGATTTCATTATTATTATTATTATTATTATTATTATTATTATTATTATTATTATTATTATATTCAAACTTATATACGAACCCCTGACAAGTAATAAACCGTTTCAGCGGTGAATATTAACAATAAATTGTTGGACATTCCCGGAACACCATCAATTCCTTATTCAGCTCAGTTCTAAACAAAATACAAAATAGAATCTGCAATGTTATTGGTCCTCACCTGGCATCTCGGTTTCAGTCGTTTTTCCCACCGCCGTAAGGTGTCTTCCCCGTGCCTTTTCTATAAATACTGTCATGGTAATTATTCTGATGAACTTTCCTTCGTTGGGGTCTCATTTTTAAATGTTGTTATTTTTATTCCCCACCCTCCCCCTAGACGAATTACACATACATGAACTAGTCAGGACTACATAGAGATTCCGAGGTATTATGTTGTAGTAAGAATGTCTGGATTTGGTGTAAGGAATACCGTGGTATGTTTGGGTCAGTAATTGTAGCTAGCTAAGTTTAAGATAAAACAGATTGAAGACCAGAAATATCTGTCTATATTTCAGAGATGGGGTATTATGTACACTATTTACATTATTCGGACTATTGTCCTCATCTTTGTCGCCATATTTATCCGATCCTTCAGTATCTGTCTATATTTCAGAGATGAGGTATTATGTACATTATTTACATTATTCGGACTATTGTTCTCATCTTTGTCGCCATATTTATCCGATCCTTCAGTATCTGTCTATATTTCAGAGATGAGGTATTATGTACACAATATACATTATTCGGACTATTGTCCGCATCTTTGTCGCCATATTTATCCGATCCTTCAGTATCTATCTATATTTCAGAGATGAGGTATTATGTACACTATTTACATTATTCGGACTATTGTCCTCATCTTTGTCGGCATATTTATCCGATCCTTCAGTATCTGTCTATATTTCAGAGATGAGGTATTATGTACATTATTTACATTATTCGGACTATTGTCCTCATCTTTGTCGCCATATTTATCCGATCCTTCAGTATCTGTCTATATTTCAGAGATGAGGTATTATGTACATTATTTACATTATTCGGACTATTGTTCTCATCTTTGTCGCCATATTTATCCGATCCTTCAGTATCTGTCTATATTTCAGAGATGAGGTATTATGTACACAATATACATTATTCGGACTATTGTCCGCATCTTTGTCGCCATATTTATCCGATCCTTCAGTATCTATCTATATTTCAGAGATGAGGTATTATGTACACTATTTACATTATTCGGACTATTGTCCTCATCTTTGTCGCCATATTTATCCGATCCTTCAGTATCTGTCTATATTTCAGAGATGAGGTATTATGTACACTATTTACATTATTCGGACTATTGTCCTCATCTTTGTCGGCATATTTATCCGATCCTTCAGTATCTGTCTATATTTCAGAGATGGGGTATTATGTACACTATTTGCATTATTCGGACTATTGTCCTCATCTTTGTCGGCATATTTATCCGATCCTTCAGTATCTGTTCATATTTCAGAGATGAGGTATTATGTACACTATTTACATTATTCGGACTATTGTCCGCATCTTTGTCGCCATATTTATCCGATCCTTCAGTATCTGTCTATATTTCAGAGATGAGGTATTATGTACACTATTTACATTATTCGGACTATTGTCCGCATCTTTGTCGCCATATTTGTCCGATCCTTCAGTATCTGTCTATATTTCAGAGATGAGGTATTATGTACACTATTTACATTATTCGGACTATTGTCCTCAGCTTTGTTGCCATATTTATCCGATCCTTCAGTATCTGTCTATATTTCAGAGATGAGGTATTATGTACACTATTTACATTATTCAGACTATTGTCCTCATCTTTGTTGCCATATTTATCCGATCCTTCAGTATCTGTCTATATTTCTCAGATGAGGTATTATGTACACTATTTACATTATTCGGACTATTGTTCTCATCTTTGTCGCCATATTTATCCGATCCTTCAGTATCTGTCTATATTTCAGAGATGAGGTATTATGTACACTATTTACATTATTCGGACTATTGTCCGCATCTTTGTCGCCATATTTATCCGATCCTTCAGTATCTGTCTATATTTCGGAGATGAGGTATTATGTACACTATTTACATTATTCGGACTATTGTCCTCCTCTTTGTCGCCATATTTATCCGATCCTTCAGTATCTGTCTATATTTCAGAGATGAGGTATTATGTACACTATTTACATTATTCGGACTATTGTCCTCATCTTTGTCGGCATATTTATCCGATCCTTCAGTATCTGTCTATATTTCAGAGATGGGGTATTATGTACACTATTTGCATTATTCGGACTATTGTCCTCATCTTTGTCGGCATATTTATCCGATCCTTCAGTATCTGTTCATATTTCAGAGATGAGGTATTATGTACACTATTTACATTATTCGGACTATTGTCCGCATCTTTGTCGCCATATTTATCCGATCCTTCAGTATCTGTCTATATTTCAGAGATGAGGTATTATGTACACTATTTACATTATTCGGACTATTGTCCGCATCTTTGTCGCCATATTTGTCCGATCCTTCAGTATCTGTCTATATTTCAGAGATGAGGTATTATGTACACTATTTACATTATTCGGACTATTGTCCTCAGCTTTGTTGCCATATTTATCCGATCCTTCAGTATCTGTCTATATTTCTCAGATGAGGTATTATGTACACTATTTACATTATTCGGACTATTGTTCTCATCTTTGTCGCCATATTTATCCGATCCTTCAGTATCTGTCTATATTTCAGAGATGAGGTATTATGTACACTATTTACATTATTCGGACTATTGTCCGCATCTTTGTCGCCATATTTATCCGATCCTTCAGTATCTGTCTATATTTCGGAGATGAGGTATTATGTACACTATTTACATTATTCGGACTATTGTCCTCCTCTTTGTCGCCATATTTATCCGATCCTTCAGTATCTGTCTATATTTCAGAGATGAGGTATTATGTACACTATTTACATTATTCGGACTATTGTCCTCATCTTTGTCGCCATATTTATCCGATCCTTCAGTATCTTTCTATATTTCAGAGATGAGGTATTATGTACATTATTTACATTATTCGGACTATTGTCCTCATCTTTGTCGCCATATTTATCCGATCCTTCAGTATCTGTCTATATTTCTGAGATGATGTATTATGTACATTATTTACATTATTCGGACTATTGTCCTCATCTTTGTCGCCATATTTATTACAACGTTTCGGCCTTTCAGTATCTGTCTATATTTCTGAGATGAGGTATTATGTACACTATTTACATTATTCGGACTATTGTCCTCATCTTTGTCGCCATATTTATCCGATCCTTCAGTATCTGTCTATATTTCTGAGATGAGGTATTATGTACACTATATACATTATTCGGACTATTGTCCTCATCTTTTTTGACATATTTATCCCATCCTTCAGTATCTGTCTATATTTCAGAGATGAGGTATTATGTACATTATTTACATTATTCGGACTATTGTCCTCATCTTTGTCGCCATATTTATCCGATCCTTCAGTATCTGTCTATATTTCAGAGATGAGGTATTATGTACATTATTTACATTATTCGGACAATTGTTCTCATCTTTGTCGCCATATTTATCCGATCCTTCAGTATCTGTCTATATTTCAGAGATGATGTATTATGTACATTATTTACATTATTCGGACTATTGTCCTCATCTTTGTCGCCATATTTATTACAACGTTTCGGCCTTTCAGTATCTGTCTATATTTCTGAGATGAGGTATTATGTACACTATTTACATTATTCGGACTATTGTCCTCATCTTTGTCGCCATATTTATCCGATCCTTCAGTATCTGTCTATATTTCTGAGATGAGGTATTATGTACACTATTTACATTATTCGGACTATTGTCCTCATCTTTGTTGCCATATTTATCCGATCCTTCAGTATCTGTCTATATTTCTCAGATGAGGTATTATGTACACTATTTACATTATTCGGACTATTGTTCTCATCTTTGTCGCCATATTTATCCGATCCTTCAGTATCTGTCTATATTTCAGAGATGAGGTATTATGTACACTATTTACATTATTCGGACTATTGTCCGCATCTTTGTCGCCATATTTATCCGATCCTTCAGTATCTGTCTATATTTCAGAGATGAGGTATTATGTACACTATTTACATTATTCGGACTATTGTCCGCATCTTTGTCGCCATATTTATCCGATCCTTCAGTATCTGTCTATATTTCAGAGATGAGGTATTATGGACACTATTTACATTATTCGGACTATTGTCCTCCTCTTTGTCGCCATATTTATCCGATCCTTCAGTATCTGTCTATATTTCAGAGATGAGGTATTATGTACACTATTTACATTATTCGGAATATTGTCCTCATCTTTGTCGCCATATTTATCCGATCCTTCAGTATCTGTCTATATTTCAGAGATGAGGTATTATGTACATTATTTACATTATTCGGACTATTGTCCTCATCTTTGTCGCCATATTTATCCGATCCTTCAGTATCTGTCTATATTTCTGAGATGATGTATTATGTACATTATTTACATTATTCGGACTATTGTCCTCATCTTTGTCGCCATATTTATTACAACGTTTCGGCCTTTCAGTATCTGTCTATATTTCTGAGATGAGGTATTATGTACACTATTTACATTATTCGGACTATTGTCCTCATCTTTGTCGCCATATTTATCCGATCCTTCAGTATCTGTCTATATTTCTGAGATGAGGTATTATGTACACTATATACATTATTCGGACTATTGTCCTCATCTTTTTTGCCATATTTATCCCATCCTTCAGTGTCTGTCTATATTTCAGAGATGAGGTATTATGTACATTATTTACATTATTCGGACTATTGTCCTCATCTTTGTCGCCATATTTATCCGATCCTTCAGTATCTGTCTATATTTCAGAGATGAGGTATTATGTACATTATTTACATTATTCGGACTATTGTTCTCATCTTTGTCGCCATATTTATCCGATCCTTCAGTATCTGTCTATATTTCAGAGATGAGGTATTATGTACATTATTTACATTATTCGGACTATTGTCCTCATCTTTGTCGCCATATGTATCCGATCCTTCAGTATCTGTCTATATTTCTGAGATGGGGTATTATGTACACTATTTACATTATTCGGACTATTGTCCTCATCTTTGTCGCCATATTTATCCGATCCTTCAGTATCTGTCTATATTTCTGAGATGATGTATTATGTACATTATTTACATTATTCGGACTATTGTCCTCATCTTTGTCGCCATATTTATCCGATCCTTCAGTATCTGTCTATATTTCTGAGATGAGGTATTATGTACACTATATACATTATTCGGACTATTGTCCTCATCTTTGTCGCCATATGTATCCGATCCTTCAGTATCTGTCTGTATTTCTGAGATGAGGTATTATGTACACTATTTGCATTATTCGGACTATTGTCCTCATCTTTGTCGGCATATTTATCCGATCCTTCAGTATCTGTCTATATTTCAGAGATGGGGTATTATGTACACTATTTGCATTATTCGGGCTATTGTCCTCATCTTTGTCGCCATATTTATCCGATCCTTCAGTATCTGTCTATATTTCTGAGATGATGTATTATGTACATTATTTACATTATTCGGACTATTGTCCTCATCTTTGTCGCCATATTTATCCGATCCTTCAGTATCTGTCTATATTTCTGAGATGAGGTATTATGTACACTATATACATTATTCGGACTATTGTCCTCATCTTTGTCGCCATATGTATCCGATCCTTCAGTATCTGTCTGTATTTCTGAGATGAGGTATTATGTACACTATTTGCATTATTCGGACTATTGTCCTCATCTTTGTCGGCATATTCATCCGATCCTTCAGTATCTGTCTATATTTCAGAGATGGGGTATTATGTACATTATTTACATTATTCGGACTATTGTCCTCATCTTTGTCGCCATATTTATTACAACGTTTCGGCCTTTCAGTATCTGTCTATATTTCTGAGATGAAGTATTATGTACACTATTTACATTATTCGGACTATTGTCCTCATCTTTGTCGCCATATTTATCCGATCCTTCAGTATCTGTCTATATTTCTGAGATGAGGTATTATGTACTTTATTTACATTATTCGGACTATTGTCCTCATCTTTGTCGCCATATGTATCCGATCCTTCAGTATCTGTCTATATTTCTGAGATAGAGTATTATGTACATTATTTACATTATTCGGACTATTGTCCTCATCTTTGTCGCCATATTTATTACAACGTTTCGGACGTTGTACGCTTCGGCCTTCTTCAGGTGGTTGGAATGTCGAACTGAACCCTTTATTTCGCACACTGGGGTAGATAGTTCTAGTTCCACGTGCCATGTTTAATGGATGTCAATTTTCAGTTATCTCCTGTTAATTTTTCCCTCTGAAAGTTCTCCACTGCCTTAACCGGGTATTGAACTCACACTCTTTGTGTCCTGTCACTGGATCTAACCAACACCTTTATCCACTGGGCCATTGTGTCCTTGAAGCCCAGCCTTTCCTTATCCCCTTTCTTTTGTATTTTTTCAAAATAAATATCCCTTTCCTCATTGTTACTTAAACTTTATAAATTTAACAGCAGTGCTAGATTGACGGCAAGGTCTCGTGATTTTACAATTGAGATGGTTAGATTTAACCGTCAGTTCTATGCTAACAGTGTCTTCTCTCGCACTTCTCGCTTGTGGAACTCTCTTCTGCATTCTTGCTTCCCAGTCAACTTTGATCTTCAAAAATTAAATGCAATATCAATCGTTATCTTCTGTTTCATAATTACACTTCGACTGTTCCCTCTACTATTTTCTGTTTTCTGATTCTTTCACACCCAATCACCTTTGTGTCTTAGTGGCTTTATTGACTTGCTTGGAGTAAATTTTATTAAAAAAAGAAATAAAGAAAGAAAGAAGAAATGTTAAAATACATACATAGTAGACACTAGACCTTGTTTCTTAATTTCTTTTGTTTTATTGTCCTCAGTAATCCCTTGGCGTCTTAGTGGCTTTATTGCCTTGTTTGTGATGAAATGATCGAGGGAAAAAAAGCACCTTTTTATGCGCTTCTCCGTTTTTTAAATGTTATTATTTGGGCGGGAACATGGTGCGTCATATATGACATTAAATAAGGTATTTAAGTTAACAGCGATCATGGCTCTCCACAATTCCCTGTCTATTGTATCTCAATAAATCTTGTCTTTTTGTTATCTCTCCTAATCCCTATTCTGGCACCCATTTACTCAAGCTTGCTACTTAGGTCATATGTTGTTTTCCTCTGTCTGTCTTGCCGTCAATCTGTCCTGTGAGTATTAAATTTCCAAACATCCTTTCCTCGTTATTTATAGTGTTTTTTTTTGTTGTTTTTTGTTGTTGTTGGTTTGGGGTTTTTTTTCTTTTTTTTCACATATTCTCAAACACTTAGTAAACATTTGCGTCTTAATGACTATATTACCTTGCTTGGGGTGAAATGGTTCAAAAAACATATTTTAATATTTGAGCGGCAAAATGCTGCGTCATATATGGAATTACATTAGGTATTTAAGTTAACAGTTATCATGGATTTTTCCTGGATTTTTTTTTTTTTTGTTCTTGTCGAACAATTTTAAGACAACCAACCGCTTCTTTATTTCTTCCCCTATTTCAGATTATCGATAAAAAAAAAATTTTTTTTAAAATAATAATAATAATAATAATAATAATAATAATAATAATAAAGATGGTGTCGCGTGCGCAAACGACTTCGTCATCGAAGTCAGAAAGAATGCGAGTCAATTTATATGATCTATAAGAAAATTACCGCTGCATTTTGCATGAAGGACAAAAAAAAAAATAATGTAACGATAATGCGTTTTTAAATTGCTTCAGGAGTGGATAATTTCTGTCAACGCACGACAAGTTGAAAATAAAATTTACTTCATAACTTTATTAGCATTCCGATTCTTCCACTTTTCCTATGGACCGTGTCCTTTCGAGACGTCGGCGATCACGGCTCTCCACAATTTCCTGTCCATTGTAGCTTTTAATAAATCTTATCATTTTGTTATCTCTCCTAAACTCTGTTCCGCCATTCATTTGCTCAAAGCTTGCTAGTTAGGTCATGCATTGTTTTCCTCTGTCCCTCTTACCTTCAATCTGTCCTGTGAGTATCAAATTTTCCAAATTTTTCATTGTATTTCCATTGCTTTCATTTCAGATCATAGTTTCTAATTTGAAAAGGCCTATATACTATATATATATATATAGTATATGGATAAAATAACTGAAACAAAATTGGGTGTTTTTTTATGAAAGTATTTATTTCTGTGTTTTTGTATATATTTAATATTTCAGACCACCTCGGTCCTTCCTCAGAAACCAAATGAGATACTGTGTTTGTTTACAGCGTTTGTCGTGAGGCGTGGACGTCACGTGATGTGGGATGCGACTATGTTTGAATTTTTGGCGGAAGACTGATGATAGTGTCTTAAATGTTGTTTTAAAAGGTTTTTTGACCATATCTAAAGAAATATTTTTAACTGTTGAAATATTTATGTAGATTTAAAATATCCACGTGTTAGGGTTAAACAAACACGTGGATATTTTAAATCTACATATCATCAGTCTTCCGCCAAAAATTCAAACACAGTCGCATCCCACATCACGTGACGTCCACGCCTCACTACAAACGACGCTGTAAACAAACACACAAACACAGTATCTCATTTGGTTTCTGAGGAAGGTGGTCTAAAATATTAAATATATACAAAAACACAGAAATAAATACTTTCATAAAAAAACACCCAATTTTGTTTGTTATTTTATCCATATACTATATACATATCAAGAAAGTATACGTGGCCTCTCATCATGCTATATATATATATATATATATATATATATATATATATATATATATATATATATATATATATATATAATACTAAATGTCGAGGATTGCGTGTGTGCTTGTGTGGTGCATCCGTCCGGTGCATAAGTATTTTTATTTCAAGTTTCTTCAAACAGACAATTTTTTAAAAGTATTTTTACCTTAAAGACAGACACAAAAAGATGCCGCTTTGCGGTTTCGTCCATTTGTTTGGAGATTAATTATTTATATTTCAGCTTTCTTTAAACAAACAACATTTTAAATATTTAAAAAATATTTTTAAGTCGATCTGATTTAAAAAAATATTTGAAGTGAATGAGAATTAAAAATGCAAGTTGTTTATATAGCAAGTATTTTTATTTTAACTTTCTTCAAACAGTTTTATTAATTAAAATATTTTAAGTTAAAGACAAACACAAAGAGATCCCGCTTTGCTGTTTCGTCCAGTTATTTGTGGAGTAATGGAGTAATGGAGTTCATAACTGCATATCTAATTATAACCAACTCAACCAGAATTGGAACTTAGCTCTCAGATTATCAATTACGAGCTATTATCCATTACACCACTCGCACATCCAAGCTTACAGCACTTGATATTCCCAAAAGGGACATCCATCTAGGCACTGACCAGGCTTGACGTTGCTTAACTTCTGCGTTTCAAGTGAATATAATGAATCCAAAGGCAAATGGAACTCGGCTCCCCGATTAACAATTACGAGCCATTATCCATTACACCACTCGCACCTCCAATCTTACAACACCTGATATTCCCAAACGGACATCCATCTAGGCACTGACCAGGCTTGACGTTGCTTAACTTCGGTGTTTCAAGTGAATATAACGAATCCAAAGGCAATTGGAACTCGGCTCCCCGATTAACAAATACAAGCTATTATCCATTACACCACTCGCACATCCAAGCTTATAGCACGTGATATTCGTAGACAGACTTCCATCTAGTCTCTGACCAGGCTTGACGTTGCTTAACTTCGGTGACCGTTCGGGAACCGATGTTTCAACGAGATGTGTCCGTAAGTCTTTGTTGAGCTTGAGAAAGCTTCTTTTTTTTCTGAAAAGCTGTTTTTTGAGAGGAAGAATTTATAAATTTTAACCGACAATATATCTAAAGAACCCGAAGCCCCGAATATTTCCTTCTAAAGAAACGTGTGAATTTCACTATTCAATAAAGTGTGTCGATATTCAATATCTTATAATGATTGTCAGTTTGTCTGGTTGCCGTCTTTCTTTTTTGACTAAAAGAACGAACGAGTCGAAATTTTATTACCTTTTCCTTTTCTTTTCCCTTCTTTTTTTCTATTAATAACGTCCCTCGTTACGTCTCGCCCGTCTGCATTTACTCGTATGTAAATATAATATATAACTTTTTTGTTTCTTCTTTTTGCTGTACAAAGTTTCCGGTAGGCCACCTAACGACACAGGTTATTCCTTCATTCATTCATCTACAGACTAGCGTGACCGAAACAGAGAATTGACACTAATAATGTTATCTATTGGACCTCTCGCCCCTGCGTTCCCCCCCCCCCAACAAAAGAAAAAAATGGCGGAAGACAATACACAGCTTTTAAATTGGTTCTGACATCTACTTGAAATTATTCATTAAATGCTTTATTGTTTAATGCATTCGGCATTTGTGGAAGATGCGGCGGACTTTTGGCGAACGTCCCTCGGGGTGTTTTGAGGAGACGGCATATCTGACAGCTAGCTAGGCAAGCAAAGCCTGGTTTCTCGTTTTTTTTCCCACTCCCTACTTGGAACCAGGTTCGAAGTGCAAAGGTCAATCCAGACTGATATGCAGCGTAAATCTTCTTCATTAACTTAGCGTAATAGGACATGCAAACCGCTAGTTTTAGGCTATCGTCTTTCAGATTTGGGGAATGTGCGTGTGGTGTATGCTTGTGTACGCATGTATGTTGACGCGTGTACGAATGTGAGCGTGCCTGTTTGAATGCGATCGGGTGTGAGTCTCTCAGTGAGTCTGCATTTAAGTGACAGTTCAGTTCTTTAAGAATATGTTTGAATGTGGGTGAATGTAAACGTGTGTAAATATCAATGTGTGTCTGTGCGTGAACATATATATATATATATACTGTGTGTGTGTGTGTGTGTGTGTGTGTGTGTGTGTTTAGGCAGCATTCCTTCTTTCATGCACATTTCATTAAAAACGACAGACAAGATGCTTTTATTTAGTGGCATGAGAAATTGTATAAAAAAAACTAAATAAAAGCACCTTGTCTGTCGTTTTTAATGAAATGTGCATATATATATATATATATATATATATATATATATATATATATACACACACACGAAGCGTGCGATGTTTAGAATCTCAACATATTATATTTTTAATTTCGCGCATGCGCGTTGTTTGTTTTTGATTTTGTCCACTGCTGGGCACAGTCTGTGACAAAAAAGACCACCATGACACAATTCACTCAACCCGAAATTTGGAAACGGTATGCTGTACTGCTTGGCATTCGCGCCGTAAGCTTCAACACGAACATTTCAGAGTGTTTGGGTGTCAATCTGTCGACAGTGGAGAGGATTCGGAAAGAATTGGATGAGTCTAATGGTGATTACGAAGGTACCGCAGCTCGGAAAACTCACTCTGATCGTTTTGATAAGAAAAGAACTCCCGGATTTGTTTTGTGAGGGCCTCAAACACAACACGGAGGACTGCCTTGAGGAGGTAGTGCTGACCTGCATCAAGAGGGTGGCTACTGGAAGACCCTATGTCTGGCAACAGGACTCTGCAATATGCCACAAAAGCAGGAGGACCCAGTTAGGGCTGTCAGACAATTTCTGTGACCACATTGCTCCTTATCTCTGGTCACCTAACTCCCCAGACTGCAACCCACTTGATTATTATGTGTGGGGCGCAGTTGAGCAAGAGACCAACAAAACTTCTTGAAAACACCAAAGATGAACTGAAGGCAAGGATTATGGCAGCATTCACCAACGTAAATAAGGAGACCGTCCAGAAGAGATGCAGGAGATTCCGAAGTCGTCTGGAGGACGTGATTGAAACCAATTTATTCAATGAAATCGCCTTTCATTGAATAAATTTACTCTTTAGTGTTTCAAGATATTTGAATGTAATTTTCTCAGATATGTCAATTGAAATGACGAGATGTCAGAGTTATTTTCATTTATGCGTAAATTAAACGACAATTTATTCATTGCACCCTGTATATATATATATATATATATATATATATATATATATATATATATGTGTGTGTGTGTGTGTGTGTGTGTGTGTGTGTGTGTGCGTGTGTGTGTGTGTGTGCGCGCGCCCGCGCGCGGGGGGATTGAGGAATCGGAAACCAGGGTTGGAAGTCCGGTCGAGTTCGTTACATTCACTTACAGGGGGAAAAGTATGAACCCATCTCTCCACCCCCGCTCCATCTATGTGTAAAATAGCAACAAAAAAAACTATAGTCTTGAGTAACAAACGGTCTATGAAAAAGAGACCTCCGAATTCAAAAGCTGCGAAGGGTCGTTTAGCGGCTTTGTGGCACGGTGTGCGCCAGTTCTCTGTCTAAGGTTCTCCCCGAAAAGTGTGGTTGGTTCAGCACAAGCCTTCACCACGATAATCAAATCATATTTGCGTGTAGTCTGGATGCACCCTCATATGACGAGAGGGTCCAATATATATATATATATATATATATATATATATATATATAATAATCCCGAGGAAGATGAAATCCGGAGAGCTCAATGTTAAATCAGAGCGATTAATTTAATGAAAACAGACAACTTTAAGAGTCAATTGCTTATAATTTATTTCCCCAGAGAATTTATTGTTTGTTGTTTTTCCCTGGCTCATCAGTCACACTTCAAGGTGAAAAGTGTGGAAGTGTTGTCTGATGAGCCAGAAAAAAGAAATTCCCTGGAGAAATAAATTATAACCAATGGACCTTTAATGTTGTCTGTTTTCATTGGATATATATACACTCGACTCTCCAGTCGTATTCGACGTATGAGTGTCAAGCAGATCAGTTTCTAGGAAACTGACAGCCCGACGCCAGCACATGAGATTTGATTATTAAAGTGGTGAAGGTTTTGTGCAATACCATCTACATTATCTGAAGAGCCGAATACAGAGACTTGGTGCACTACGTGCCACAAGGTCCCCAAACGGCTCTCCGCAGGTTTTGAATTCAGAGTTGTCCTTCTCCTAGACCAGTTGCCACCCAAGGCTATAGAACCCAGTCTGTCCTGCTATTTACCCACATAGAAGAAGAGGAAGGATTCACACCTTTCCCAATGGTATTAGCACGTAAGTGAATGTAATGGATTCGACTGGAATTCGACTCTCCGATTCCTCAATCCAAGTCTCTATCCATTACTCCACCGTGCCTATATATGCTTGTGCGTGTGTTTGCGTTTATGTGATAAAAATAGTTTTAAGTTATGCTATATTTATGGGGTTTAGTTTATCAAAATCAGGGATAAAGCGTATGTAAATATAAAAGTGGACATTGAGGTCAACAGCGACGACAGTCTCTTTCAGGCTTGAACACAATCGACAATATGCAAAATATATACATATGTGTGTGTGCGTGTGTATGTGTGCGTGAAGAAATGCGTTTGAATATGTGTATACGTTAGTATGTATGTGTTTACATGAATGCGTTTGTGTGAATGTATATATATGAGCGAATGTGCCTGAATACGTGTGTATGTGAGTGAATGTATTCACACAATTCGACATATTTTGTGAGCACACAAAATAACTCAAAATTCTTTTAATACTGGGGTCGTTGAATTTCAGTATACTTTTCCAGTAATAATTTGTAAATAACGTTTTAATTTACTAACAATATTAGTTCATCGCGAGAAATGAATACGAAATTTTAAAAGTTAAAATTTTATAAATTATTCTAATTAAAATATTTTAAAAAGTAAACAATTCTTATAAAAATTTATTATGCCTCAATTTTTTTTTCTTGCGAAAATATTATGCATAATATATTTTAATTTGCCTAATTAAAAAAAACATCTTAGTTTTATTGCATTTTTTATTTGACGATTCAGAGCAGATTTTCTGTAACTGGGGTTCTGTTTAACCATAGAAATGTCATGATTTAAATTCTCCGAGGACTTTCCCTTTTAATTAATATAAAAATTAGGCAATACATAAAAGAATTTCTCAAAATGTTATGAAAATTAAATGTGTGGGTCTAACAGGTCTAAAAAAAGAAATATTTTTACAGAGATTTTCTGAAAAGAAAAAAAAAGAACCATTTTTACAAAGATTTTCTGAAAAGAAAAAAAAAGAACCATTTTTTCAAATATTTTCTGAAAAGGAAAAAAAAGAAATATTTTTACAGAGATTTTCTAAAAAGGAAACATTACATATGTGAATAAGTCCTGAAAGTTTCATTAAAATCTGGCAATTATCTCAAGATTCTTGACAAAATTCAAAAAAGGATCTGTAACGTAATCGATCCTGAGCTGGCATCTCGACTTGAGTCACTTTCTCAACGACGTGACGTGGCTTCCCTCTGCCTTTTCTAAAAATATTTTTTATGGCAGATGCTCTGGTGAACTTTTTTTGCCTGGTGCCCCGACTACATGACTCTAGGTTATCTAGTAGATTGGCATCTAAGTCCCACTCTTTTACTGTTGAAATAGCTAAATGCAACCGCCACTTCTACTCCAACAGTTTCCTTTCTCGCACTACTCACGTGTGGAACTCCTTTACGTTTAGTTTCTTTCTTGATAATTACAATCTTCAGAAATTTAAATGAAATGTCAATCGCCATCTCCTACCTTCTTTAACCGCGTTCATTTTTTTGTACTTTCCTTAATCCTCCCTGTCCTCAGGTCTTCTGTTTGACTCCCTGTAAACAACTGCGTACTAGTGACATTCCCAATTTGCTTGAGGGGAAATGATTAAAAAAACAACAATTATCTGATTTTTGAAAGAATTTCCAAATCAATGTTTTTCACCGCAAAAAAAAATATGTGGTGATGCCTGAAAAAACAAGATTTTCAACCAAAATTTCCAAGACTCCAAAAAGGATAAGAACATTTTTCACCAAAAAATACTTTGATCTATCATCTTAATACTAACACAAAAGGTTTTGACGATAAAACTTTTCTTTTATTATGTCTTTGGCATATTTTTTTAACACCCGCGTATCCTCGCAGGCACTGTGGTGTAATGGATAACGGCTCGGATTGAAGCATCGGAGAGCCGGGTTCGTAATTCTAGACGAAACCATTACATTCACTTACGTCCTAATACCCTTATGAATCCTCACTGCCCAGCTATGAACAGACCGGGTTCTATATCCTTGGGTGGCAACTGGTCTACCGCAGAAAGAAATGGCAACCTACTGCGGTAAAAAAATCTGCCTCGTCAGTCATGTATCGAAAGATACATGATCCCCTAAGTGTGTATCGTACATGGCACATAACTGACTCACTGATCCTCCCTTTCTGAGAAATTTTTGGAAGTACCTATATTAGTACGACTACTATTCAATATATGGCTCTCCACGTCCTCTTTTCCTTTTTGACACTTAGCAACGTTTGTCCCTTCGCCAAGCCACCCACACGCGTTCCAATATTAATTCCCAAAAGCTCGTCAAGTAAGTAGCCCACTGCCTACCCACGTCTCTTTTTCCCTAGATATTTCCTGTGAGTGTCAATTTTCCCAAGCCCTTGTTCCTCATTTCTTTGTTGCTTACACACTCCGTCCATTGTATTCTCAGCATCCTTCTGTAGAACCATATTTCCGTTGCCTCCGGTTTTCTCTTCATCCATGCGGAGATTGTCCAGCATTCACTGCTATACATAAGAGTTCAACACTGTTTTCTTTGTTTCTAATGACATTTTCCCGTTTCTTCATACTTTGCTTAGCATTTGGGAGGCATCTTTTGCCATTACAATGAGGTTCGAATTTCGATGTTGCATTTTCCATAATGCAATCACTGCAATAAAAAAACAATTTAAATTAAGTTGAAAGAAATACTATTAAAAAATTCATAATTGCTGACAATGATTCATCTAACAATAAAATCCAAAATAATATTACTGCTAATATTATTAATGTGACAAAAAGCAATTGAAATGAATTTTAAATTTAGTAAAAACGAAAATGAATAATGGCCGAAAATGGTTCATCTAATAAAAAAAGAATGAAGATTAGAATTTTGGAGTAGTTCTAAACTGTCCGTGGAGTTGAAATTCCTGGTTCGTAATCGCTTAAAATGGTTTGTTAACCATCACTTTGGATTAATCCATCCTTTGTACAGGTACGTTAATCCTTTTGTAGTCATCCTAATCGCAATGTTCTTCCCATCTGACTCGTTAAACTAACCTCAGTAAATTATCTCTCTCTCTCTCTCTCTCTCTCTCACACACACACACACACACACACACACACACACACACACACACACACACACACACTGTGTGTGTGTGTGTTTGTGTTTGTGTGTGTGTGTTCATTATCTATCTGTTTATCGCAATCTGTTCATTATCTATTCATCTATGTTAGCCTGTTGATATTACTCAATATATCTATCTATCTATCTATCTATCTATCTATCTATCTATCTATCAATTCAAGTCAGTTCATATATATTTATATCTATTTATCTATCTCATTCTGTTCGTATCTTTCTCTCTCTCTCACTCACTCTCTCTATCTATCTAACTAGCTAGCTAGCTAGCTAGCTAGCTAGCTATGTGTCTATCTATCTATATCTCAGTCTGTTCATATCTATCTCAGTCTGTTTGTATCTATCTCTCTATATA
This sequence comes from Acanthosepion esculentum, assembly GCA_964036315.1. Classification (NCBI taxonomy): domain Eukaryota; kingdom Metazoa; phylum Mollusca; class Cephalopoda; order Sepiida; family Sepiidae; genus Acanthosepion; species Acanthosepion esculentum. The sequence continues at coordinate 18,576,925 of OZ038507.1, forward strand.
TCTACCTCGCTCCGTTTTCTCTCTATCTATCTATCTATCTATCTATCTATCTATTGTTATGCTACCTTCTTTATTTGATTTTTTTGTCACCGCGATTTCCGTTTCACTTTTAAACTCAAAATAGTCTCTATTAAACTTCTTCTTTATCGTCCCCCTTCTTCTCAGAACTGTTGCTTGCGAGATATGATTTCTGATGATATAAATAAGATGCTCTCTCTACAATCACCTGCAGATATCTTTGTGTTCGGCGACTTCAATGCCCAATCCTGTCAATTGGTTTCATCACTCTAATACCACTGATCTCTCCGTCATCCAGACTTTGAACCTCTCAGTTTCTCAATATCTCAATCAAATAGAATATTTCCCTACTCGTTTCCCTAGTAATTATGATGGACACGCTTTTTTTTTACTTGATCTATTCTTTGCCTCCTTCCCGAACACATGCGGTAATGTCTGTAGAGCCCCCTATTAACAGAACATCTTTTTGGTGTCAACGCACTGATTGGGACTCATTTCGTAATTCTCTTCGCGATGCTCCATGTAATGATTTTTGTTTAATATTCCCGTTGAGAATTGTGCCAGTGAGGTCTCATCCTGTGTGAAAGCCGGCATCGAAGCTCTCCTGCCAACACGGAAATACCAAGTGATATCACAATCTTCTTCTTGGTTCACTCACACAGGAATCACTTCTTCCGGCTATATCAATACGACAGTACTAATCATAACAGACAACTCTTTGTATCTGCTCGTCATGAGTGTAAGTGTGTACTCAACGAGGCTAACTCTTCGCTGATAGACTCAGACGCTATGTAGGTTCTCACGGGTTTGGTTCTAGAGATTACTAGCGGCTCCGTGAGAGTGTAAGTCTTCAATCTCTCTTCTTTGCAATAAGTTTGAAGTATTGTCATCTGCTACTGACAAAAATGCTTTGCTCGGTAATTCTCTTCCAACTCCTCAGGAGGTATCTCTACTGAGTGATATGCACATAATTCCGGCCATGGTTTCTGCTATTATCCACAAACTCGACCCCTACAATTTAACGGTCTCCTTGTAATTGTCCTAAGGAAGTGTACTCATGAAATGGCTCCAGTTCTCTCCAAACTCTACAATGATTAGCTTGCCACTTCTTGCTTTCTATTTTTTTTGGGGGGGGGGATACTTCTCAGTAGTTTCTGTCGTTAAGAACTCTAGTGGAGCTTTTGACCCCTACGAATTATTGCTCTATTAGTATTTTACCCCATTTTGGCAAAGTCGGAGAGCCGAGTTCGAATTCCAGTCGAATCCATTACATTCACTTACGTGCTAATACTCTTGGGAAAGGTATCAATCCTCTTCTTCTCCTCCCCCCACAGCTATGGGTAAATAGCAGGACAGACCGGGTTCTATAGCCTTGGATGCCAACTGGTCTACCACATAAAGAAATGGCAACCTACTGCGGGAAAAAAAACCTGCCTCGTCAGTCATGTATGGAAAGATACATAATCGATTAAGTGTGTATCACGCATGGGTACATAACTGACTGACTGGAACCTCTAATCAACGCCAAATTGCTTAAGCATCTCGCGTCACACAGCCTTCTTTCAAATAAACAGTACAGCTTTCGTTTTTCTAGGCTTACCGCAGATGTATTAACGGTTATTACCGAATTTGCCTATCAGGCTTTTAATATGAACGATGAGGCTTGAGCCAGGGCCGGCACGTCTTACCTCCGAAATCCCCGACCCGGGAGGCTGCGTTTTAGGGGCCTTGTAGTGAATTCTGACATTTTTCAGCACTGTTTTATGGCCATCCGCCATAATTATTTTTAAACTGACGTTACATTGTCCGTCATCAACTAATAATTTGTATTTAATCAACCCTCCCCCACAAGGTCAGGTTGTGACTCAAGGTCGGTTTAATGTGGGGAGCCCGAGCGCGTATACCCGGGCTAGGAACAAAAATTGCCCAAACCCCGCAACGGTCGGTTGCGCTGGACTCTGTGCGAGCACCGATCCTTCTCTCTGGTGCGGCCTCGGGCAGCTGTTCCCCAGTGCTGGGCACCTCTCAGTATAATTTTCCTCAGTTGCGACTCTCTCCTTCGACGGAGACACCCCCCAAGACATAGACGCAACTGATAGATGATAAATAAACATGTTACAAACTACTCAAGAGAGTAATTGACACAATAATAATATACATGGTATATCTCCATGGACGGTGCGGGTCAAACTGCGCAGGAACCCCAGCCCACCCCCGACGAGTTTGGATTCCCAAAAGGGCTGGTTTCAGCTCAGCAGCGTTTTTTTGTGGGATTTTTTTGTTGTTGTTTTTTTTTTTTGTTTTTTTTGCTTTCTGTACTTTTATTTTTTTTATACCTAAGTTATATTGTCAATTATGAACCACAATAATCGTCAAAGCCGGTGCTTACAACCCCGAACCTTTCAACCGCGTCGGGGACCCCATGCCTACTGAAAAAGGGGGCAGAAGTGCTAATTTCAGTACCGCTTATTTTTTTAAATTGTAATTTTCTTTCTGAACATATCTTTTAAAGCAATTAATAGAGTAATATATCACAGTAAAATCATTTTTTATTCCGTGATCTTCCACTAAGGAGGATCTCTGATTGTTTCTTTCCAGGTATACTGACATCTGACTGTTCAAAGAACACTTAAAGGGTAACTTGTAGTAACTTCTCTTGAAAACGGACAAAAGTTGTCATCACGGTATTATCAATTACCTGCAGAAAAAGGGTTTGGTCCTCAAGGACATTCATGCTGATGTGGTTGCTACATTAAGTGTTTGATGCTCCAACTTTATCAACAGTGGAAATGTGGGCAGCTGAATTTAAGAGGAGAAGGGAGAGTCTTGGAGCTGAAGCAAGGTCTGGACGTCCTGCGACTGCCACCGTCAAGGAAAACACCGCATTGTGACGTATGACAGGTGACTGACTATAAATCTAATACCCAATGTTATTAGCATATCCTGTGAGAGAGTTGAAAATATGTTGCACGATGAACTTAGCATGATGAAGGTTTCTGTTCGGTGGGGGTCACGTTTTCTGTCACCTGATCAAAAGCGCACCAGTCTGAACAGATCATGGAAAAATTTGACATTGTTTGAGGCTGATCCAGCTGGTTTCCTTGAATGTTTCTTAACCCAGGGTCAATATTGGGTAGCTCACTTTGAGCCAGAGACAAAGCGATAATCCATGCAGCAGAAACACCCTTCCTCACCTGCTCGAAAGAAGGCCGTGTTTATTTCCTCTGCAGGGAAGGTGATGGACTCAGTTTTTTTATTTTATTTTATTTATTTATTTATTTTTTTTTTTTGGTGAGAGGGAATGCAAAAAGCATTGTGTTTATTGATTATCTTCAACAGGGTCACACCCTCGAGGCGACTATGCCAACTTATAGATAGTGACAAAAGGCTATCAAGACTAAAAACTCATGAAAACTGACGAAATGAGGTTTGTTGACTAGTTTTCTCTAAACGGTCAGATGTCAGTTTAAATAAAAATAAACAATGTAGGTCTTAATAAGACTTTAATTTAATCTATGCAGGATTTCACAGCCCTCGTATCACTCCTTCATAGTCAGCCTATGAATTTTCAGCCTAGCCTCGCACCTGGAAATAAACAATGCGGTTATCAGTAAGAAGAGTTGAAATTAACGCATGCAAGATTTCACAACTCCCGCATCACCCCTTCATAGTCAGCCTATGAACTTTTCAGCCCACCCTCGTAGATTTAGAGTTTATTGTTAAAAGACAAAGAGGAATCTGCGAAATCATTGGTCCTGACATGGCATTTCGGCTTCACTCACTTCCCCCGCCGCTGTAATGTAGCTTCAAGGTGTCTTTTCGAGAAATATATTCATGGCAATTTTTCTGATGACCTCTCCTCTGTGGCACCTAGAGTCTATGAATTTAAAGCTCAGTACTAGATTGGCAGCAAGGTCTCATCATTTTAAATTTGAAATGCTTATATCTAAGCTTTAATTCTATGCTAATATTTTAATTTTCTAGCACTTGTTTCCAGTCAAGTTTGATTTCCAAAAATTTAAATCAATGCCAATCGTTATCTTCTGTCTTCTTAATTTTTGTTATTTTATTGTCTTCTTTCCTTAATAATAGTTTTTCTCATATTCTCTAAGACTCAGTAACCTCTTGCGTCCTAGTGGCTTTATTTCCTTTGATCTTCAAAAATTGAAATGCAATGTCAATCGTTATCTTCTGTCTTCTTAATTCTTGTTCTTTTATTGTCTTCTTTCCTTAATAGTATTTTTCTCATATTCTCTAATACTCAGTAACCTCTTGTGTCCTAGTGGCTTTATTGCCTTTGATCTTCAAAAATTGAAATGCAATGTCAATCGTTATCTTCTGTCTTCTAAATTCTTGTTCTTTTATTGTCTTCTTTCCTTAATGGTAGTTTTTCTCATATTCTCTAACACTCAGTAACCTCTTGTGTCCTAGTGGCTTTATTGCCTTTGATCTTCAAAAATTGAAATGCAATGTCAATCGTTATCTTCTGTCTTCTTCAATTTTATTCTTTTATTGTTCTTGCTCCTTAATAATGTTTTTCTTTCCTTTTCTCATATTCTTTCACACTCAGTAATCTCCTGCGTCTCAGTGGCCTTATTGCCTTGTTTAGGGTGAAATGATTGAAACAATTAGGTTCTGTAAACAGGTATCACCTGTTTTGTGTGCGGTGACTAACCCCTATACAATGAGATGCAGTCGATGTATTCTTAACTCCGACCGACGGGGTTGGCCGAAGAAGTGATCGGCTAAAATTTTGTATTAACAACAAAAGCAACATCAGGAATTTGTTTAATCGCCGAAACAATTCTTGGAATGATAATGACTCTTCTCGATATTGTGAAAGATAAAAAAATGTATGGCTTCCGTCAATTTTTGCTTCACGTTTGGCTTCATTAGGTGCAAACGAGAGAAAGAGAGAGTGAGAATGAGTGAGAATGAGTGAAAGAGAGATAGAATGAGAAAAAGAAAGTGAGTGAGAGAAAGAATGAGCAGAAGAGAGAGAGAGAAAGGGAAAGAGAGAGTCTGAGCGAGAGAGAAAGAGAGAGAGAGAGATGTCCAGTTAAGGAACGAAAGCTTAACTGGCTAACGAAATATCAATGTCTTACTGCGCATGCGTGTAAAGAACAGCCATTATCAACTCCATTTTAAGGGTAAAAAAGCGCTTGATTCGGTTAAAGATTAAGGTATCTTCTTTCTTCTTTTATGTGCCATGTTCTTCAAGAATTGCAAAATTAATCAAATATGGCCGTCATTTTTTAAGGTATGGATCATGATAGCTTTCTTTAGATATTCTTATTTTTAATGAGTTAAAAAGCTCATTTCTTTCTTACGTATGACAATAAAGTTAATTCTGCGGGTAAAAGCATAGATTACTCCAATAGAAAACTATTACAACGTTTTAACCGTTTCACACCAAACAAGACGATAATTCCACTAAGACACAAGAGATTACTATGAAAGAAATAGAATGAGAAGACTGTAGTGAGGAGAAGGGACAATAAAAGAACAGGGTTCAAAAAGACAGAGGACACGCTGCATTTAAACTTTTGCGCATTGTTGGGGGCAGGCAAGCAAGAAACCGGAAGCGACTTCCAGAGGTGAGAAGTGCGAGAAAAATTATTAGAACAGAACTTACGGTTGCATATAGGTATTTCCACAGTATAATGATGGGACCTAATAGACAATCTAATAGTACAGTTAAATTGACGCGGTCGAGCTACAAAGGAGGAGATCTCATTAGAACATTTGCCATGAAAATATTTCTAGAAAAGACCGACTGGATGTCATGACTGGGATATTGGGCTTTGTATATCTTTACACCAGCATCATTTTTTGGTGTGATCCTCTCTCTCTCTCTCTCTCTCTCTCTCTCTCTCTCTCTCTCTCTCTCTCTCTCTCTCATTATTATTATTATTATTATTATTATTATTATTATTATATTCCTTTGATGTCTGGTGTATACTCGTTTCCTTCCTGGTCCCGCCCAGATCCCTAAGGTATAGAAATGGCACCATGACACTTTCCACTGAACAATGTTATAAAAAAAAGTAAAAATAAAAATAAGACCGAAAATCACACACTTTTTACATTGTTAAAGTCCTTCGTACGGTGAGAACCGTCTCATGTGAGGAGAATCTTTTGTATTTCTTTAAGTCATGGACTACCAGGGTTCCTTTCAGTGAGTTTGTCACACCCTTTTCCAGTCAATCCGAGGGCTTCAACTACAACTAGAATTATTGATGTCTCCATATATCACATATTTTTTTTTTTAGATTTACACTTCAAGAGCCTTATATTTTGATAGTTTTCTAAGATCCTCAAAGATTACAATCTGCAGGAACTGCGATGTCAATAAGAAAGCAGATTCTGTTTTTTGGTCTTTGATCACGATGCCTGGGCGATTAACTCTATCTGTGTTTATTATAAAGTCCCATAAAATTGTTACACATCCTTATTATTATTATTATTATTATTATTATTGTTATATATCCTTTGATTTCTGGTTTGTGCACATTTCTTTCCGGGTCCCGCCCAGAAACCTAAGGTTTGAAATGGCATCATGACATTTTCCACTGACCAACAAAAAAAAAGAAAACACATATTTTACATAGATAAAACTCTTCGTAAGGTGTGGGCTGTACACGCGAGAACAATTTTTTGTGTTTCTTTAAGGCATGGGCTACCAGTAATCCTTTAGATGAGTCTATTGGAATCTTTCCAACCAATCCGAGGGCTTCAACTACAACAGGAATTGTTGATGTTCCCATGTGCCACATTTTTGAGATTTCGATTTCAAGGTCCTTCTATTTTGATAGCTTTTTGTAGATCTTCAAAGATACGTCGCAGTCCGCGTGGAGTGCCATATCAATAAGGAGGCACTTTTTTGCTTGCGGTCTTTAATAACAATGTCTATGCGGTTGGCTTTGATTGTTCTGTCTGTGTGTATTGTGTAGTCCCATAGAATTGTAACAGGTCCTATCTCCGTAACCGGGTCAGGGTGGTTTTCATACCAGTTTCTTTCAGTTTCCTTCCCGTAGAAGTTGCAAATTTTCCAGTGCAGATGTTGGCCCACTCTGTCATGCCGGGTTTTATATTCAGTGGATGCCAATATCGTTCAACCTGATACATGATCAATTGTTTCTGGATATTTATCACAGAATCTGCATTTTGGGCTAACACAATATTTTAGTATGTATGCTTGATAATTCCTAGTTAACAAGCATTGGTCCCGTGCAGCAAGGATAAATACTTCAGTTTCAGCTTTTAACCCTGCACTACGTAGCCACTGACGGGTACGGGGTTTGTCTACATCAGTTTGTTTAGGTAGAGTATTGGCCATGAAGCGGTTTATCTTGCCATTGTTTCTGTTATTATTATTATTATTATTATTATTATTATTATTATTATTATTATTATTAATAATAATAATAATAATAATAATAATAATAATAATAATAATAAGCAAAATGGTTGACGTAACTCTTTCAATATTTGTCAACAGTTACGAGAAGAGCGGGAAAAGAAAAGAAAAATCACAGTGTTTGACAATGCTAAACAATATTTCGACAGTATATCTGTCTCATTCCAAGTTAGTTTCTATTTAATTCTCAAGTATGAAAACATATAGATATATCTTTTCACGTACGGATTTCCTCACATATTGTCCACACGGCACAATTTTTTATACACCGCTTGAAGAACCAACACTTTACTTTGTCAACCAACTTTTTTAGAGACCTATATATTTATGGCAGTTCAGACATACCTGTCTCTAACGAAAACACTATGCAAATAGCATCACGCTACTCACCATAACATGACATAATTCCTACTATAAATATATATCCAATCCACAAGTCGGCCAATTTGATTGTGATCTTTTTGCCCTACCATATATTTTCAAATTCCTCATATGAAATTCTCCAGAAAAGTTTTTGCTTGACCAATACAAAATGAGGTCGCATTTTCAATTTTGTCTTGAAAATAATAGATTTGTACCCTTCCCGAAAACTACTACTACTAATAATAATAAGAAGAAGAAGAAGAAGAAGAAGAAGAACAACAACAACAACAACAACAACGACAACAACATCAACAACAACAACTAACCCGAAATGCAAAATCTGCGACAAATATGATAAAACTGTCGACCATATTATCTCAAGATGTCCGGAACTGACAAAAAATGAATATACCCACAGAGCTAACAAGGTAGCGACATATGTGCACTGGGAAATATGCAAGAAGCACAAAATCGAAACCACCGAGAGATGGTAAGAGCACCAACCAGACACAGTTACCTAAAATAACGATGTAACTATCCTCTGGGACATGCCACTTCAAACTGACAGGGAAATAAATGCCAACAGACTTGATATTATCATAAAAGACAAGAAATTCAGGAAGTGTATGCTTATTGACATAGCGATATCATCTGAGAGAAACACCTCCATGCAAATTATCGAGAAATTGTCCAAATACACGATCAAGATATGGGGAATGAAGACTGAGACTGTACCAATAGTAATCGGAGCTCTGGGCCTCGTGAGAAAAGGAATGGAAAATTTTACTAACAATGTCCCAGGTAATATCAACATACAAGATGCCCAGAAGATGGCCCTACTACGAACAATCCATATACTAAGAAAAGTGCTATCAATTAAATGACAAATTTCCTATAGGGCCTAAGGACCATAGTTTGGACCCCTCTCTACAGGATACAAAGCAGGAAACATAACATGCACAGATAATAATAATAATAATAATAATAATAATAATAATATACTGACATTAATGTCATTAGATCTGTACTGGAAACATTTTGTTGTAAAATAAATTAAAAACGAAAATACTTTTCATACGTTTATAAATAATGTTAATAAATACGTGATTGTGCGTTCTGGAATGCACGTCTGTGTGTGTGTGTGTATGTGTGTGTGTGTGTGTGTGTGTGTGTGTGTGTGTTTATGTATACATTTGTGAATTTATGTGCATATGCGTAGCTATTTGTGCTTAGGTGTTGACTTGTGCGTTCATATATACAAATATGTGTGGGTTAGTGTATGTACTGTATATATTTACATACTTCTGTACGTCTCAAAGAATGCATGTAGGTGAGTATGTGGGTGGGTGTTTGTGTGTGGCACGCGCGCACGTGTGTGTGTGTGTGTGTGTGTGTATGTAGTTGGGGCGCGAGCGCGTGTGTTTGCGCATGCTCCCGCTCCTCATCCGGTCATTCCAAAAATGTGTGCGTCCTAATATGGCCGCTCCCTTCGAATGAATTGTGTTAGAAATTTCGCGCCTAATTTTTTTCTTTTTTTCTTTTCTTTCCCACCCCCTTTTTTTCTCTTTCGGTCGTTCACTTGGCATTCTTTCACGAATCGGATCACGTGACCTCGACATCTTTCCCAGGGATTGTCTGAGAAGAGAGAAAAAATTAACGTCAATTCAATCACAGAACGGGAAATCATCATCATCGTCATCATGACCCCTGTTCACGTGACCAGTTCTTTCCACATATCTGAGCCGAAATCTGGAGAGGTATTCGTTCATGCGTATTGTATTCAATCCATGGTATTCTCAGCATCCTACTGCAGAACCATATTTCTGATCCTTCAAGTCTCTTCTTCATGTTCAGTCCATAGCATTCTCTCTTCCCGATGTGAAGTATAAGTGTCCTTTTTGTTTCCATTTTCTCTAAAACATCGTCGTTGTTCACATGTTCGGTTCATGGTATTCTCAGCATGCTTCTGTAGAACCATATTTCTGTCTCTTCTTCATGTTCGATCTATGGTATTCATCTGTGAAGAGACTGTCCAGAAAAATTTTTGTATTATTTTATTGTACCTTCTTGTCAGTGTAAGTTATTAAAAATCTTTAATTTTTGTAATTATTTTTCACTGTTATGAAGAAATTGAATCACGACCCCACCTATAAAAATTGATTTAAATTTAATAGTAGTAGTATTACTGTCGTGCCCTATCAAAACACTAATTCCTTAAGTCAAACGGAAGCGCTCTCTTCGAAATCCGCAACTCATAGGACAGAAACAGACCTTAATTCCGTCCGGCTCTGCGCACCCAATTCCAGAATAACGTTCAAAAAATACCAGGATCAGAAAATAACTTCATCTTGTTTTTATTATCATAAGAGGTTTGACCGATCAGTTCTTCAACCTTCAAATATTCCCTTGTTTCTTGTTCAGTATTGGCTTTCCGGGTTCTTCTAAAATTTACTTCAACTCTGTACTTCTAACGTGTCCGCCTAAACTGAATGTTTTACTATTTATTTTTTTCTCCACAAAAGGGTTCGAGGGGTTCACCTGTCATCAGTTCACACTCCTCCCCGTTTTTGTTTTTAAACAGGATTAGAAGTTTTTACGTTGTTTCCTCTTTAGGATTGGGTTTCCGCTTCCTTGTAAAGTCAACTTCAACTTTGTGCTGCTAACGTATCCGAGTAAATTTCGAAATGCATACTATTATTGGATTTCCGCTTATCTCTAAGACCGTTTCCTTCTCTTTGACTTCCAGTGACCCTCTTGCGTCTGAGTGCCGTTATCGCCTTGCTAGTCTGCGGCTGCATTTGCCCAACTGCTTCAAAAGTTGGAGCTTAAGGCTATTGATTCATTAGTTTTTGAATTCTTGCAATTTATTTTTGAATGCTAATGAAATTCGTACAAAGAATATTGGAAGAAAAGTCGACGACACATCTATTTTGATGTATCGCAACGGTTAGCTGTCGATTGTGAGTTTGTGTGCATGTCATTTGGTGCAAGTTAGATACATTATGGTTATTTTATGGGAAGTTCTATTGTTACTGTGAGAATAAGAAAAAAAGAAAGAAAGAAAGAAAGCAGGAAAGAAGCGAGGAGAAGTAGTAAAATGATAGATAGATAGATAGATAGATAGATAGATAGATAGATAGATAGATAGATAGATAATGAACAAACTGAGATAGATAGATAATGAACAAACTGGGATAGATAGATAGATAGATAGATAGATAGATAGATAGATAGATAGATAGATAGATAGATAATGAACAGTTTTAGAAAGAAAGAAAGAAAGAAAGAAAGGAAGAAAGAAAGAAATAAAGAAAGAAAGGAATGACCCGAAAATGAAAGAAACAAGGACAAAAAACAAAACGAGGGAAGTTTTTGTAATTTGATGCACGTAAAGCAGTTAAGAAAGGCACGCTGGATAGCGGCTCGGAGAATCGGGGAGCCGTGTTCGAATTCTAGTCGGACCCATTACATTTATTTACGTGCTAATACCCTTGGGAAAAGCAAGAATACTCTTCTCCCCCCCACCCCAGCTATGGGTAAACAGAAGGACAAGCTGGGTTCTATAACCTTCGGTGGCAACCGGTCTAGGAGAAGGAAAAACTCTGAATTCAAAACCGGCCTGGAGAGGGTTGGGCTCCGGCAGACTATCTTGCCCAAGAAACACCACTTCTAACTGTGGCTGCAATACACATGGTGACCCTATGTCCCTCTGAGTCAAGGGATAAAAAAAAACTACTTTTCATATTGAAATAGTGAAATTTCTTAAAATAAATAGTACAAAAAAAGAAAAGAAACGAAAAAAAACGAAAAGAAAAAAAGAAAGAAAGAAAGAAAAAAAGAAACGAAAAGAAAGACAGAAACGAAAAGAAAGACAGAAACGAAAAGAAAGAAAGAAAGAAAAAAGAAAGAAAGAAAGAAAGAAAGAAACGAAAAGAAAGAAAGAAATAAAGAAAGAAAATTAACAAAATAGAGACCGAAAAGGAAGGTGCTCCTACTATATATCTAGAGACCTTTGATAAAATCTAAAAAGAATTAGCAATATTATTGGTCCTGATCTGGCATCTCGGCTTCTGTCAATTTACAACCGCCGTAAAGTTGACTCCCTGTGCCTTTTCTACAAGCAAATGTTCGGATGAGCTCTTCATTGGAGTTTAGATTTTAAATTGTTGTTTTATTCGCCTCCTCCAGAAAACAATTGTCCATATGGAGACTAGTTAAGACTTCATGGAGATTATAACTGTATCATGGTGGATGTAGTAAGAATGCGTTGTTTTGCTGTAAGGAATATTATGGTATGTTTGGGTCACTCATTGTGGCTAGCTAAGTTTAATTATAAGACAGACAACTATCCTTTTTTTTCTCATCCCCCTTTTGGCCTTGTGCCACATTTTTGTAATGTCATTACAAAATAAATATCGCTCTTCAACTTAGCAAGGGGATATATGCTCATTGGTCTCTTATATTTTTGCCCCACTTTCTTTAGTTTTAAACCCCACCACTCCCCCGTTAGGTGTCCAGAGATGTCAGTTCACTGGTGGATGCGGGACACCTTTCATATTTTAGGTGAGATTTTTGTTTTTGTTTTTTTTAATTAGTGTATATTTCAGTGAGTGTTTGGACGAATGAGGGTTTTCCATTATTAAAGTCCCGCGTTGATTTCGTCCAGTTAACTGATGTTTTGTTTTGTTTTGTCCTTGTTTCTTTCATTTTCGGGTCATTCCTTTCTTTCTTTCTTTCTTTCTTCCTTTCTTTCTTTCTTTCTTTCTTTCTTTATTTATTTATTTCTTTCTTTCTAAAACTGTTCATTATCTATCTATCTATCTATCTATCTATCTATCTATCTATCTATCTATCAATTAAGGTTTCGTCGGATATTAGTATCACTATTTTATTTAGTTTCTTGTAAATAGTTTGTTTGTTTGTTTACGTGTTTAAATGAGTGTATATTTCAGTGAGTGTTTGGACGAATGAAGGTTTTATATTATTAAAGTCCCGCCTTGATTTCGTCCAGTTAACTGATGTTGTTGCCACAATTAAGGTTTCGTCGGATATTAGTATCACTATTTTATTTAGTTTCTTGTAAATAGTTTGTTTCATGTTGTAAATACACATTGGGGTTTATATTTTTAAATTGTTGTTTTATCCCCCCCCACAGACAAGAATTGTACATGTAGGGGACTAATTATGACTTCGTGGTGACTCTGGGGTATTATAGTGGATGTAGTAAGAATGGTAAGTAGAATGCATTGTTTTGCTGTAAGTAATTTTGTGGTGTGTTCAGGCCATTAATTGCGGCTAGCTAAGTTTAATTATAAAACAGAAGAAGACAATCATTTCCCCCCATTCCCCATTTGACCTTGTGCCACATTTTGTATTCATTACAAAATATTCTTCGTCGCTATGGTACCTAGACTTTATGAATTTAAGCGCAGTACTAGATTGGCGGCAAGGTCTCATCGATTTAGATTTGAGTTGGCTAGATGTAACCGTAATTTCTATGCTAACGGTTTCTTTTCTCGCACTTTCTTGCTTTCCATCCAACTCTGATCTTCAAAAATTTAAATGCAACGTCTATCGTTTTCCACTGTCCTCCTGATTACTCTTCTATTGTTCTCGCTACTTAGTAATGTTTCTGTTTTCTTCCTGTTATTTTCCGTGTGAGTTCGTTTCAAATATCCTCGTCGCCACTGTTATATTCCGTGCTAAGGGAATAAACACATAACACCGTGTGGATACTAGAAGAAAGGTTTATTGTACACAACAAGTACAATATGAAAAACGATACATTTATACACACAAGTCAATCTAGTAGTGAGTGCCACTAATTGGAAGGTCGGACGTGCTTGCGTCGTCTCGCTCTTACATTTTCTCTCGTAGACGGTTGACTTTATAGGCACTTACTACCTATAGCTCATGGGGTTGACTGGTTATTCCATTACATCACTTACGTACCAAGTAACCCCTTGTGTCTTAGTGACTTTACTACCTTGCTTGTAGTGAACACGATTAAATAAATAAAAATGTTTTAAAGCGGGAAACAGTGCTAGACTGTGGGAACAGCCGCACAGATTGTTCATCTGTCGAACTCTTTGTCTCGGCGTAGAGGAACTCGGACGAAGCTTTGCCGCAGGGCAAAGTTTTGTCCGGTGAGTTAGACAGGCCCTGAACCCGTTTGTACGGGTCCTAAGGGCATATTTTTGGCCGATCCTACGGGCTCGGAGAACCCACACTAAACCGGCCTTGTGCCACATACACCCTTGTGAGGAGCTGTTAAATATTAACAGTCGCATAGATTGTTCAACTGTCGAACTCTCTGCCTTGAGAAGAGAAGAATCTGGATGAGGCTTTGCCGCAGGGCAAAATTTCGTCCGGGGAGGTAGACAGGCCCTCAAACCGTTTATACGGTTCAGAGGGAATATTTTTGGCCGAGCATACGGGCTCGGAGAACCGACGGTAAACTCGGCCTTGTGCCACATAGTTTTGTCCGGGGAGTTAGACAGGCCCTGAACCCGTTTGTACGGGTCCTAAGGGCATATTTTTGGCCGATCCTACGGGCTTGGAGAACCCACACTAAACCGGCCTTGTGCCACATACACCCTTGTGGGGGGCTGTTAAATATTAACAGTCGCATAGATTGTTCAACTGTCGAACTCTCTGCCTTGAGAAGAGAAGAATCTGGATGAGGCTTTGCCGCAGGGCAAAATTTCGTCCGGGGAGGTAGACAGGCCCTCAAACCGTTTATACGGTTCAGAGGGAATATTTTTGGCCGAGCATACGGGCTCGGAGAACCGACGGTAAACTCGGCCTTGTGCCACATAGTTTTGTCCGGGGAGTTAGACAGGCCCTGAACCCGTTTGTACGGGTCCTAAGGGCATATTTTTGGCCGATCCTACGGGCTCGGAGAACCCACACTAAACCGGCCTTGTGCCACATACACCCTCGTGGGGGGCTGTTAAATATTAACAGTCGGAAGTTGGAATTTGACGGAATTTCACATTCAAAATAATGCGATGGCTGAAAACGAAACTCCAGAGAAATCATTTAGACACTCGAAAATCGACACGAACACAAAAAAAGAGTTGACATTTCCGGATATCTATCTGGTAAGGCTACTAGCTTGACTTAATCAGCTCGAGTTTTTCACTACGCAACGAAAACGCGACTGAACAAATGGTGTCCATTTGCAACGTCTAACGAAATGTAAATTAATACAACCAGGGGCGCGTCCTGGGTATGACGATAAAATACATCCGGCAGCAAAATCAGGAAGTTTTCAGAGGCATGAAACCACCTCTTAATTAGTGTTGTTCTCAGGTCCACCCTGATCCGGGTTGGTAGCACCTGTTAGGGCCCCCGTTATCAGCAAATATTAACCCCAAAACTGGTGTCAAAACAATATGGAAGTATAAAAATAGACTTTTATAGTAAAAATACCAGCAATAAAATTTTTAAATAAAATATTACTAGCAATACATTTTTAAAAGAAAAATATTCCTAACAATACATGTAAAAATGTATTGCTAGGAATATTTTTTCTTTTAAAAAAGAAATATATTACTAGCAATAAATTTTTCGAAAAAGATATTACCAGCAATACAATTTTTAAAAAAATATTACCATCGATATATTTAAAAATATACATATTGCCAGCACTACATTTTGGGGAAAAATATTATCAACAATACATTTGACTCTCGACAAAAAACCTCTTTACAAAAATACATCAATGAAACGTGACCGACAAACTGATCGTTTGGTTTGGTTTGGTTTGTTTCATATCAACCCCAATGAGTTATTTAATGCCGACAAGACATTTATTCCTGGTAATATGTTGTTTTTTCAGGAATGTGTTGTTGGTAATTTTTTTTTTCCAAAAATATATTGCTGGTAATATAATTTTCAAAAATGTTCTGCTGGTAATATATATTTTTTTTTAAATATATAGCTGGATATAATTTTTTCAAAAGATATATTTCTGGTATTAAAACCTAATTTTACACTTTCATAGAGTTTTGACCCCAGTTTGGGAGTTAAGTATTTACCCATAGCTGGGACCATGACATGTAGTAGCACCCCTGGTCACTGTGGACCTGAGAACTCAGTAATTAAGAGGTGGTTCCACGCTCCTCAAAACCCCAGAGGCCTTGTTGCCGGATGCAGTTCATCGTCATACCCAGGATACCTACAAAATGATTTCTGACAAAGGATACATATTCTATTCATACGAAGCTATCCTAAAGATCTTGTTGGCATTAAATAACCCATTGAAGTTGATATGCCGTAAAAGAAAATAAACCAAAACAATTATATGCTTCCAACAAAGTGAATCATTCTTTGTTTTTTTTTTGGGGGGGGGTCTGATTTCTGTGAAGTTGCTCGTCATTTAAGTATGAGTTGAGGAGTTGTCTCCCTTTCTCGTCCTTGTTTCCATGATTTAAATTGATTTTCCAGGCGTAGCTTAAATGTGACACAAGGCCGAAAGTAGGGGGGCACTCAGTGAGGATCGAACTCACTACTCAGTCGTAATTGTTCTAGCGAGACACGCTTGTTAACCGTTACACCGCCTCGAGGTGCCCTGTTTCCACGATTTAAATCGCTGAAGCGTAACTGATTTCATATGTCAACTGCGTATTAATAGCAAAAACAATGGCGTCGACAAAACGAAGAAAATCATCATTTTTCGATCTACTGATTTCTGAAAGAAGATGAATATATGAAATTGAATAATACCCTGACAGCCTGATTCTTTTAATGCTTGTACGCCAGAAAAAAAGCGGCGGGGGGATATCCTGATAATGGTGGGCGGTGGCGGTGGGTGAAGCTCAAGATATGAAACGACGGAAATTTAGGTAAATTGGACACGTGACACACAAACTATCTGACGTAATAAAAAATATCACAGCTCAAATTCTTCTCTAGCTTTAGTCTATCTTTGTCATGCCTCTTATCGCTTTGTCTCTCCTGCACTCCACTCCCCCCTCTCTCTCTCTCTCTCTCTCTCTCTCTCTCTCACTCACACACACACATACACACACCTCTTTCTGCCCTATCTTTCCTATTCATTTTTGCTCTTTCTTTCGCTCCTTCCAGTTTTCTCTCTCTCTCTCTCCCTTTCTTTCTTTCGTGTTCTGTCTTACCCTCTCTAATAATCTGTATATTTCTCTTCTTCGTTTCCCTGCCCTCTTTCTTTTTTACTCTCCTACTGCTCTCTCTCTCTCTCTCTCTTGTTTTCTTTCTCTTCTTCTCACTCTCCTCTTTCTTATATTGATCTCTTTTCCTCTCACTCCGCTCTTTCTCCTATTTTCTCTTTCTCTCTCTCTCTCTCTTTCTCTTTCTGTCCTTCCTTCTTTCTGTCACTCTTTCTTACTCTCTCTATCTCTCACATACTTGCATTCTTTCTTTCTTTTTTCTCTTACTTTCCTGCTCACCATCTTTCTTAATTTCTATCTTTCATATCTGCACTCTCTCATCTCGTTCTCTTTTTCTTTTTCTCTCTCCCTCTCTTGCCCTCACTCTATCCCTCTCTTTCTCTTTTGTATTCTTTTTCTCTTATCTCTCTTCGGTTTCTCTTATCCTACACTCTCTCTCTCTCTCCTACATTCTCTATCTTTCTTTCTCATTTGCTCACTCTCCTGTTATCGTTCTCCCTACTGTCTCTCTTTCTCTTCTGCAATTTCCCCTGCTCTCTCTCTCTCTCTCTCTCTGTTGCGCTCTCTCTCTCTCTGTTGCTCTCCCTCTCTCACTCTCTCTCTCTCTCGCGCCTAATCTATCTCTTGTTCTTTATCCCTTATTCTCTCTCTTCCTCTCTGTCATTTCTTCTCCCTTTTTGACGTATCAAAGCAACTGGCCAAAAATGATTAAAATAACAGTAAAACCAACATCCTCATCATTTCTAAAATCAGCTACAATACTGAGGAGGGTGCTGGTATATTGAGAAGATTTACTGTCACAAGGAGTGCTATATTGAAGAGAAGCAAGTGATAATGTGAAAGTGTCAAGTCGAGGGAGTACAATGCAGGTGAAATAATTTCGCAAACAAATTTCATTGCGGCAAAGCATTTTTATGAGCTGTCATGCAGCAAAATAACCGGTCGCCTTTCTTGCCCGGAAAAATATCCTTCTATATACTGCATTATTCAAATAAATGTCCTTCTATATACTGCATTATTCAAAAAAGCCAATTGTTCAGTGCAACATTGTATAGTGATAACCTATCCAGATTTCGGCATTCAGCAACAAAAAATAGCTTTGAATCCTACCTGAGTGATTATGTAGCGCCAGTACACGAGGTTCGAGAAAGGTTGGTCCTCGCTAAGACTAACAGGCATCATTCGCTAGAAGTCATATTGGTCTTAAAAAGCGGTTGTATACAGTTTAGATGTTTCTGAATGAATTTGACACTATGAATGATATCAATCTGAAAGCCTCGATCTGACGAGCATTTTAAAGAAGATTACACATTTCAGGTTAATGTTTAACTTTGTAGCAACTTGTGGTGTTAGG
The DNA here is from genome assembly GCA_964036315.1 of Acanthosepion esculentum. NCBI lineage: Eukaryota > Metazoa > Mollusca > Cephalopoda > Sepiida > Sepiidae > Acanthosepion > Acanthosepion esculentum. The sequence continues at coordinate 18,595,229 of OZ038507.1, forward strand.
TGAAACTACCCCTAGCACATCCTATTCTAGTGTTCATTTTTCTTATCTCTTATCCTAACTGTCTATATTTCTGAGATGAGGTATTATGTACATTATTTACATTATTCGGACTATTGTTTATTTATCACAATGTTTCAGCCGTTGTACGCTCCGGCCTTCTTCAGGTGGTTGGAATGTCGAATTAGACCCTTTATTTCGCTCACTGGGGTAGACTGTTCTAGTTCCACGTGCCATGTCTAATGGATGTCAGTTATCAGTTATCTCCTGTTAATTCCCCTCTCCAAGTTCTCCACTTAACCAGGTATTGAACTCACACTCATTGGGTTCTGTCACTGGCTCTAACTAACGCCTTTATCCACTCTGCCATGTCTCCTTGACGACATCCGGGTATGAATCTCTGGGTAATATATACCTAATGTCTTTTGCAGTCATTTTTTTTACCAGTGCGCATATTGCATATTGCGTGTTTTTACCAGATTTTGCAAATTTTTGTTATTCTTATCGCTTTTCTCTGGCAATCCTTGTTACTGTTTCCCATGTTGTATTCATTTCTATGCTTGGTCGGCTCAGGAGATTTTTTTTGGCCTAGCATATGTGCTGATTCCTTAGGTTAACGAATTTTCCAATGTTCTTTGTCTATGATCTAAACCTGATCCCACAGAGGGCGGAGATCTCCCTTTTCTCTCTATACGTGGTCAGCCACGCCTGATTTTTTTAGAACTAGAACAGTCTACCCCAGTGAGCGAAATAAAGGGTTCAGTTCGACATTCCTAACAACCTGAAGAAGGCCGCAGCGTACAACGGCCGAAACGTTGTGATAAATATGGCGAGAATTTGGGGGACAATAGTCCGAATAATGTAAATAGTGTCCGATACTAAATGTCTTATGACTGATCCATAGTGATCTACCCGAAACTTAGCCAAGGGTTGCTCTCTCTCTCTCTCTCTCTCTCTCTCTCTCTCTCTTCTCTCTCTCTCTCTGTCTGTCTGTCTCTCTCTCTCTCTTTCTCTCTCTCTCTTTCTCTCTCTCTCTTTCTCTCTTTCTCTCTCTCCCTCTCTCTCTTCCTCTTCCTCTCTCTCCCTCTCTCTCTCCCTCTCTCCCTCTCTCTCCCTCTCTCCCTCTCTCTCCCTCTCTCCCTTTCTCACTCCCTCCCTTTCTCCTTCCCTCTCTCTCTCTCTCTCTCTCTCTCTCTCTCTCTCTCTCTCTGACCTCTGTACTAGTGCTGCCGTGTTTCTCCCGTGATGTGTGCATTACCTTTTCATTCTGAGGGTACGCGGTTGACAGTTTCCTGGTTGCTGTTTCCGACTGGTAGTTAGGAGCCCTAACTCTTGCGTAGCGTCTTGAGCGGCCGCTCTGATCAACAGTTTTATAATACCGGGGTGTCTGTAGTGCCATGTCGCGCATGGAAAGGTGTTCCTGCAGTCACCTCCGGTGGGTAACCCTGAGGCCAAATTATGATGCAGACGGTGCCAACTTCCCTCTGCCCACGTCACGGTTGATAACCGTCTGCTTCTTTTACTTCAGGCCTTCTCATCTTCCAACCATAATTCCACACGATGACTAACAAAGATCGAAAAAGTAAACCTAAACCAGCCCTTCAAAAATCACCTAAACCCTTCAACATTTCATTCTCCAACATCCGTGGCATTAGAACCAATTTCTGCTGTGTGGAATCTTTCCTCACTGCTAACTGCCCGGATATACTGGCTCTGTCTGAGACCAACCTTGATTCGTCTTTCCCCTCCTCTGATCCCTCGATCCACGGCTACCTTCCTCTCCTTAGAAAAGACTCTCAAACCCACATGCATGGCCTTGGTGTTTATGTCAAGGACCATCTCCCACTGGCTAGAGAGTTGTCTCTCGAATCGCCACACTATTCTTACATATGTCTCCGGCTATCTCTTCTCAATGCTGTAAGTTATCTTTTCTTCCTTTATCGCTCTCCATCCTCTCAAGACTGTGGAATATTCGATAGCATAGACAAGGCGCGCTCTCTCTCTCTCTCTCTCCCTTTCTCCTTCCCTCTCTCTCTCTCTCTCTCTCTCTCTCTCCGTTTGCTCACATATTAGTGTTTGGCGATTTTAACGCCCATAATACCAAGTGACTTAAGAATCCTACTGCTGACCTTGCAGGCATTCAAACACTTAATTTTTCAGTTTCTCAATCCTTCACGCAGATAGTTGACTTCCCCACGCATTTTGCCAACAACCGGAACGGTAAGGCCTCTCTTCTCGATCCGTGTTTTACCTCCATCCCCGAGTCTTGTAGCGCCACGCAGCTCTTCCTTCTTGATAACTCCGATCATGCTGTAGTGTCTGTCAACATCTCTTTCAAGTCCACCCCCTGCAAAGATTTAATCAAGTGGTTAACCACCTTACATCCCATAATCAGCTCTCAGACAAGCAATATGGTTTCCGCTTTGCCCGATCTACAGCTGATGTGCTTACGGCCATTACTGAAATTGTCTACCAAGCTCTTCAAAATAACGAAGAAGCTCGTGCCGTGGCCTTAGACATCTTCAAAGCGTTTGATAGGGTTTGACATGCCGGCCTTCTTCGCAAGCTCCAGGGTTATGGTATTACAGGTCGATTGTTTGACTTAATACAATCATTCTTGTCAAACCGTGAATTGAAGGTCGTTATCAACGGATTCTCTTCCAGCTCCTATCCCACGAAGGCATGTGTTCCCCAAGGCTCCATCCTAGGCACTACTCTGTTCCTTATCTTCATCAACGATCTTTCCGACGCCATAGATTCCCAAGTTGTCATCTACGCGGACGACACTACAATTTACTCCTGCCTCAAAAACAAATCTAGTGTCGCTGACAAAACTAACCTGGCCGTTCGTCTCGAAAAGGACCTCCAATCGGTTGTGAACTGTGGCAGGAATTGGCTGGTTAAGTTTAACGCCTCAAAAACAAAACTGCTCTCTATTAATCACTACAGAGATACTTCCCTGCCCCCCATTATAATGTCTTACGCTTGTTGGAGTTTTTGGGTACCCTGGTGTACTAGTGAGCCAGCCAAAATGAGAGACTCATTTTATCGTTCACCAATAGATAATTAACCAATCAGAAGGCTCAAAATATTCAATGAGATGTGTATAAAGGCGGCCATGTTTTTTCCGAATATGCACTGCCACCCTTTGATATCGAAGACTGAAGAATTACGGAACAGCTGCTGGTGGTATTGGCGATATAGTCGGATTCAGTAGAGTGTCTGACTCGTTAGTGTTAATCTTTAACGTTGTTTCATTGAACAGATTACGTACTGCGCTGTATTCTATATTCATAGACTATGGTGATCATGGTCAACAACGCTCAACTTCTCGAAGGCACCTCTCTGCGGCTGCTCGGTCTCACGTTGTCTGCTGACCTGAGATGGAACAAATACATTGAGTCAATTGCTTCGTCCACCGTAAGGAAAGTTGGCTCATTGTGCCGCGCCAGGAAATTTTTCTCCCCGGAATCGATCCTTCAAATCTACAAATCAACCATTCGCCCTTGCATGGAGTATTGCGGCCATATATGGTCTGGAGCTGTTTTCCTCGGGGTTCTTGATAAGATCCAGAGACGGATATGCAATGTAGTTGGCCCCAATCTGGCACCACCTCTGCAGTTGCTCTCTCACAGATGTGCCGTCGCCTATCTCTGTCTTTTTGACAAATACTTTCATGGTAATTGCTCCGATGAGCTGCTTTCGCTGGTTTCCAGACTTCATGAATTCAAGCGTCCTACGAGGCTGCCATCCCGCTCCCACCCTTTCGCTGTTGAAACTATTAAATGTAGCCGTCTCTTCTACTCCAATAGCTTCATATCTCGCACCTCACGCCTGTGGAACTCCCTTCCCTATTCCTGTTTCCCTGACCACTATAATCTCCAACTGTTCAAATGTAATGTCAATCGACATCTCCAGTTGCTTTGATCTATCCACTATCCTTCTCCTCATCCTTTCCTCTATCATTCCTATCTGTTCTCGCTCCAAATCATCTGTAACTCCTTGCCTTGATCTATCCACTATCCTTCTCCTCATCCTTTCCTCTATCATTCCTATCTGTTCTCGCTCCAAATCTTCTGTAACCCCTTGCCTTGATCTATCCACTATCCTTCTCCTCATCCTTTCCTCTATCATTCCTATCTGCTCTCGCTCCAAATCTTCTGTAACCCCTTGCCTTGATCTATCCACTATCCTTCTCCTCATCCTTTCCTCTATCATTCCTATCTGCTCTCGCTCCAAATCATCTGTAACCCCTTGCCTTGATCTATCCACTATCCTTCTCCTCATCCTTTCCTCTATCACTCCGATCTGCTCTCGCTCCAAATCTTCTGTAACCCCTTGCCTTGATCTATCCACTATCCTTCTCCACATCCTTTCCTCTATCATTCCTATCTGCTCTCGCTCCAAATATTCTGTAACCCCTTGCCTTGATCTATCCACTATCCTTCTCCTCATCCTTTCCTCTATCATTCCTATCTGCTCTCGCTCCAAATCTTCTGTAACCCCTTGCCTTGATCTATCCACTATCCTTCTCCACATCCTTTCCTCTATCATTCCTATCTGCTCTCGCTCCAAATCTTCTGTAACCCCTTGCCTTGATCTATCCACTATCCTTCTCCTCATCCTTTCCTCTATCATTCCTATCTGCTCTCGCTCCAAATCATCTGTAACCCCTTGCCTTGATCTATCCACTATCCTTCTCCTCATCCTTTCCTCTATCACTCCGATCTGCTCTCGCTCCAAATCTTCTGTAACCCCTTGCCTTGATCTATCCACTATCCTTCTCCACATCCTTTCCTCTATCATTCCTATCTGCTCTCGCTCCAAATCTTCTGTAACCCCTTGCCTTGATCTATCCACTATCCTTCTCCTCATCCTTTCCTCTATCATTCCTATCTGCTCTCGCTCCAAATCATCTGTAACCCCTTGCCTTGATCTATCCACTATCCTTCTCCTCATCCTTTCCTCTATCACTCCGATCTGCTCTCGCTCCAAATCTTCTGTAACCCCTTGCCTTGATCTATCCACTATCCTTCTCCACATCCTTTCCTCTATCATTCCTATCTGCTCTCGCTCCAAATATTCTGTAACCCCTTGCCTTGATCTATCCACTATCCTTCTCCACATCCTTTCCTCTATCATTCCTATCTGCTCTCGCTCCAAATCTTCTGTAACCCCTTGCCTTGATCTATCCACTATCCTTCTCCACATCCTTTCCTCTATCATTCCTATCTGCTCTCGCTCCAAATCTTCTGTAACCCCTTGCCTTGATCTATCCACTATCCTTCTCCTCATCCTTTCCTCTATCATTCCTATCTGCTCTCGCTCCAAATCATCTGTAACCCCTTGCCTTGATCTATCCACTATCCTTCTCCTCATCCTTTCCTCTATCACTCCGATCTGCTCTCGCTCCAAATCTTCTGTAACCCCTTGCCTTGATCTATCCACTATCCTTCTCCACATCCTTTCCTCTATCATTCCTATCTGCTCTCGCTCCAAATCTTCTGTAACCCCTTGCCTTGATCTATCCACTATCCTTCTCCTCATCCTTTCCTCTATCATTCCTATCTGCTCTCGCTCCAAATCATCTGTAACCCCTTGCCTTGATCTATCCACTATCCTTCTCCTCATCCTTTCCTCTATCACTCCGATCTGCTCTCGCTCCAAATCTTCTGTAACCCCTTGCCTTGATCTATCCACTATCCTTCTCCACATCCTTTCCTCTATCATTCCTATCTGCTCTCGCTCCAAATATTCTGTAACCCCTTGCCTTGATCTATCCACTATCCTTCTCCACATCCTTTCCTCTTTCACTCCTATCTGCTCTCGCTCCAAATCTTCTGTAACCCCTTGCCTTGATCTATCCACTATCCTTCTCCACATCCTTTCCTCTATCATTCCTATCTGCTCTCGCTCCAAATCTTCTGTAACCCCTTGCCTAGATCTATCCACTATCCTTCTCTACATCCTTTCCTCTATCATTCCTATCTGCTCTCGCTCCAAATCTTCTGTAACCCCTTGCCTTGATCTATCCAATTATCCTTCTCCACATCCTTACCTCTATCACTCCTATCTGCTCTCGCTCCAAATCTTCTGTAACCCCTTGCCTTGATCTATCCACTATCCTTCTCCACATCCTTTCCTCTATCATTCCTATCTGCTCTCGCTCCAAATCTTCTGTAACCCCTTGCCTTGATCTATCCACTATCCTTCTCCACATCCTTTCCTCTATCACTCCTATCTGCTCTCGCTCCAAATCTTCTGTAACCCCTTGCCTTGATCTATCCACTATCCTTCTCCTCATCCTTTCCTCTATCACTCCTATCTGCTCTCGCTCCAAATCTTCTGTAACCCCTTGCCTTGATCTATCCACTATCCTTCTCCACATCCTTTCCTCTATCATTCCTATCTGCTCTCGCTCCAAATCTTCTGTAACCCCTTGCCTTGATCTATCCACTATCCTTCTCCTCATCCTTTCCTCTATCATTCCTATCTGCTCTCGCTCCAAATCATCTGTAACCCCTTGCCTTGATCTATCCACTATCCTTCTCCTCATCCTTTCCTCTATCACTCCGATCTGCTCTCGCTCCAAATCTTCTGTAACCCCTTGCCTTGATCTATCCACTATCCTTCTCCACATCCTTTCCTCTATCATTCCTATCTGCTCTCGCTCCAAATATTCTGTAACCCCTTGCCTTGATCTATCCACTATCCTTCTCCACATCCTTTCCTCTTTCACTCCTATCTGCTCTCGCTCCAAATCTTCTGTAACCCCTTGCCTTGATCTATCCACTATCCTTCTCCACATCCTTTCCTCTATCATTCCTATCTGCTCTCGCTCCAAATCTTCTGTAACCCCTTGCCTAGATCTATCCACTATCCTTCTCTACATCCTTTCCTCTATCATTCCTATCTGCTCTCGCTCCAAATCTTCTGTAACCCCTTGCCTTGATCTATCCAATTATCCTTCTCCACATCCTTACCTCTATCACTCCTATCTGCTCTCGCTCCAAATCTTCTGTAACCCCTTGCCTTGATCTATCCACTATCCTTCTCCACATCCTTTCCTCTATCATTCCTATCTGCTCTCGCTCCAAATCTTCTGTAACCCCTTGCCTTGATCTATCCACTATCCTTCTCCACATCCTTTCCTCTATCATTCCTATCTGCTCTCGCTCCAAATCTTCTGTAACCCCTTGCCTTGATCTATCCACTATCCTTCTCCTCATCCTTTCCTCTATCATTCCTATCTTATCTCGCTCCAAATCTTCTGTAACCCCTTGCCTTGATCTATCCACTATCCTTCTCCTCATCCTTTCCTCTATCACTCCTATCTGCTCTCGCTCCAAATCTTCTGTAACCCCTTGCCTTGATCTATCCACTATCCTTCTCCACATCCTTTCCTCTATCATTCCTATCTGCTCTCGCTCCAAATCTTCTGTAACCCCTTGCCTTGATCTATCCACTATCCTTCTCCACATCCTTTCCTCTATCACTCCTATCTGCTCTCGCTCCAAATCTTCTGTAACCCCTTGCCTTGATCTATCCACTATCCTTCTCCACATCCTTACCTCTATCACTCCTATCTGCTCTCGCTCCAAATCTTCTGTAACCCCTTGCCTTGATCTATCCACTATCCTTCTCCACATCCTTTCCTCTATCATTCCTATCTGCTCTCGCTCCAAATCTTCTGTAACCCCTTGCCTTGATCTATCCACTATCCTTCTCCTCATCCTTTCCTCTATCACTCCTATCTGCTCTCGCTCCAAATCTTCTGTAACCCCTTGCCTTGATCTATCCACTATCCTTCTCCACATCCTTACCTCTATCACTCCTATCTGCTCTCGCTCCAAATCTTCTGTAACCCCTTGCCTTGATCTATCCACTATCCTTCTCCACATCCTTACCTCTATCACTCCTATCTGCTCTCGCTCCAAATCTTCTGTAACCCCTTGCGTGCTAGTGGCTCTCCGTCTTGCTTGGGGTGAAATGCTTTTAAAAAATACACTGAGAAATGGCTGAAATGGTTAGTTTTTTTTACTAATCCCACTTCCTGCATTCTTATGATGTACATGCATTCACTGTCTTCATTCCAATTCCACATCACAGTTTCTGTTTCTACGAACACTTGGTAAAGGATGTTGACATTTTTTATTTCTTTTATTTTGTTCCAGATCATTCTTATCCCAATTATGAATACCTACGTCATCAGCATCGTCGCCCCTCTCATCATCAGTAGACTTGGGAGAGTAAACGTGAACGCTGATTTCTATCAGAAGATTCGTTTTGGATACGGTATGGAATGCGCAAAAGTTCATCTGTACATATCTCTGCTTGCACATGCGCAGTGCATAGTCTCGGAACTGATTGAGTGGATGGGGCTGGCAATATCCCTGCCCCGTAACGTCTAATTTCTACTAAAACCACCGCCGTATAACCCAGCTGTTACTGGCATTTGTGGCGAGTTCATCGGTCAAAGAGATATTCAATTTGCGATGATAGATTGCTCTTGGCAGCAGTCTTGAATCTTGTTATATTTTGTTTCGACTTCGTCTATAAAGCTGGGCCTTTCTCTGGCAGACATTGGTGAGCCAATATTGGTTATATTTCAAATTACTCTAAAGACTATTGTGCAGAAAAAATGGTGGTTCATGCAGTTATTTGTAGCTACTAGAATCTTTCGTCACAGTATTTAAGATTGTTCATAAAATTCTTTGTAAATTAGTTATTTTTTTTGTTAAATAAAACTTAATTTTTCCAGAAAAATTAATGAAAATTTATTGTATTAAGCTACATACCCTAGTAAAACCAACTGTACTTTGTACCCCCTTACCTATTCGCACTTCTCCACAAAATTTGTTTTCGATCGGTCAATGTACAGCCATACCACGTTGAAATACAGGTTCTCGTAGGATCACCCAAGTTAAGCAACGCCGAGCCTGGTCAATACCTAGATGGACATGATGGATGGACGGACAGAAGTCACAGAAGTTGTATATTATAATAAACTCATCCGTATCTCTAAATGGCATTCTGTTAGTGTGTCTGTGTGTTTGTCACCTTGTTACCTCATCCTGAGCAAACCGTTCGTCCGATTGGTATGAAAATTCACACACAGATCGGAAATTTACGGCATTCGTACTAGACGGAACAAATCGATAAAACCGATATGGGGTTGAATATTGATTCGAAAAAATTCATCAGTTTTTCAGCGATAGTTTTCGCAAATTACAAGTGATATCCACCAAATTCACGTTGATCAAAGTCCTTAATTATAGTTTTGAGGTACTGGTCTTTGTTTTTAAAAATTGATATCAGTTATCGGAAAAAATCGATAAAATCGATTACTTTGGGACATCCGATTCAAATCCAATGTAGCTGATTTTTGGAACTGTTTTTCGCAAACTGCAAGGAATTTTCACGAAAATCATGTTGAGCGTTAGTTTTATCAACAGTTATTAGTTGCTGACCTTTTTCTTCAATATCGGTATCAATTATCTACAGACTACAATGCGACTATCACAGGACGCTCAACGCAGCGCCCTCACGCAGGCCTCGCAGTCACAAGAGGAGCGTGCCACCTACTTGGCTGGGAAAGCTGCCTACAAGCCTTCGTTGCGATCAAGGCCCAAGAATACACAACGGTCGAGAATGAACACACAGGCTGCAGCAACCGCCTCTGCATCTCGGGCTTCCGAGACTCGTCATCAAAGGTTTCTTCGCAACGTAAGAAACGCTGCTGCCACTGCGAAATCAAGGACAATAGAGACACTTGACCGCAGGCGCGTCCGTCAATCCAGGGACGCTGCTGCAACAGCTCCGTAGGTCTGTTCGAAATGCTAGGAATGCTGCCACCACTGCCAGGTCGAGGGCAGCTGAAACATTTGACCACAGGCGCGCCCGTCAATCCGGGGACGCTGCTGCAACAGCTAGGTCGAGGGAGTCCGAGACAGAGCTGCAGCATGCAACCCGCAATGCCCGCAACGCTGCAGCGACTTCTGCTGCTAGAAACTCCGAGGGCCCATAGACAATGGCAAACAGACTTTCAATGACTGCTACAAACATGGCCGCTGTGCGCTTATCTCAAACTCTCCAAGCTCGCCGCATACGCCTCGACGGCGACATTCAGGGCCTTACGGCCACCCGTGCTGTTACCTGTCCCAGTAGCTCTTTTTGGTCTTTCTTGGCTCTCAGTTACGAACCCGGCATTAACTTAACTATGCGTGACGACATCAATGTAGGGTCCATGACCCGCGTTTGCCAATTCTGCAACTGTACTTATTCCTTCTTTATTGTAGACTACAACCTACAGGCCGAAACCCGGATTGGTATTTTGCCGCCGTCGGGAAGAGTTCCTCGCAGGGACGTCATACTACTACTTCGAGCCATGCTTCATGAGGTTAACAGCTACATTCGTAGTTTCAAATATGCTTTGGAAAATGTTCCCTTTCCTTCCTTCAGCATTGTAATTGACGCCGACAAACGGTCTCATGATGAACACGAACGCCGCTACAAGGCTCCTGCATGCAACGAAGTGGTCGCTATTATACATGGGGAGCAAGAGCGCACTCGCGATATTGTCCTCAAATCAAGAGGCGGCGCTCTTCACAGGATTTCAAAGACCCATCGATCATATGACGCATTGCAGTACCCTTTACTTTTCCCTTATGGTGACGATGGCTTCCACTTCGGCATTCCCCTTCATACTCCGGGTGGCAAACCTACAACGTCTTCCAAAGCCTTATCGTGCAAGGCCTTCTACTCATACCGTTTCATGGTTAGGGATGGAGACTTCAACCTGCTTCATAGATGCAGAGAGCTTTTCCACCAGTTTGCGGTTGACGTGGCCGCTAAGATTGAATCGGAGAGGCTTTCATTTATACGGAATCATCAGAAACGGCTGCGCTCAGACTCCTACGTACACTTGCGCGACAGCCTTCGAAATGAAGTCAATCTCCGCGACCTAGGGAAGCTGTGCATTCTGTCCTCTACCTACACTGGGGGGGGGGGGGCGTTACATGCATGAACGCACGCAGGACGCTATGACATGTTAAGCAATATGGGCAGCCAGACTTATTTATAACGTTTACCTGCAACCCCAAATGGGTTGAGATAACGCGTGAACTCCTACGCGGACAAGATTTCACTCACAGACATGACATTACCGCCCGCGTATTCCGCTTAAAACTGGGAAAACTTATGGACTTAATAGTGAAGGGGCGAGTCCTACAGTGAAAACGCAACCACTATTTTACATTGCAAGAATTAAAAATCTTGAGCGATTATGAACTGGTGGCAGTCTTTGGGTAAGCACGGAGCAGCAACACAGCAGCCACCTATTGCAACCGGTTGCCCTTGAGCTCATTGATTTTGCTACCAGTGAGATTCCCGGCCTATCAGTGACCTCAACAACTGCAGATATGTGCGTAAGTTCAATAATTCAAACGCCAAAGCAATTTAACTACATAGAACCCCGAGCAACGCCGGGATTTACTGCTAGTTTTTCTATATTTTCATGTCCATGTGAAAAATTTTTAAAGATATACTTGTAAGGGCGCCGAAGTTCAGCTTGCCCCGGGTGCCAGCAACCCTAGCGCCGTCACTGCTTGCAAGTTATTTAAAGCTAGAAAATATGTTTACATTGCAAGAATTTGGGGGGGGGGATAATAATGATTTTACTGATAAAAGCCCTACTAATTAAGGGAGGAGAGGTGGGTTCATAACTTTCTCAAGAGTATTTGCGCATATATGACAAACATAGTTGAAATTGGAACCCGGCTCTCCGATTCCCAATTCTGAGCCGTTATCCATTACACCACCCGCACATTCAAGGGTACAGCACCTGATATTCCCAAGCGGCCACCCATCTAGGTATTGACCAGGCTCGGCGTTGCTTAACTTGGTATATTTCAATGTGGTATGGCTGTAAGCCTAACTGTGTATGTGTATGTGTGTATGCGTATGTGTGTGCGTGTTGAATGGACACTTGAAACGTGAGAAAATATATAGAAAGAGAATATGACATAAGACAACTGTGACATAAGATAAATGTGACACTGGTAACAGACACTTCAGTGGTGTCACCAGGACAGCGGTCATTCAAGCAAGCAGAAGGGTACCTCGACGTGGTCTAATGGCGAGCACGCTTGTCTCGCTTACGTCTGACTAATGACATCGATCGTCACTGTGTACCCCATACTTTCGGCCTTGTGCCACAACTAAGCTACGCTTATAAAATCACTTAGGGCGCCTCAACTTGGTTTACTGATTAGCAGGCTTGTCTCGCTAGAACATTTGATTAATGAGTTCGGTGCTCACTGGGTGCCCTATACTTTCGGCCTTGTGCCACAACTATGCTACGCTTAGAAAATCACTTAAGGCGCCTCAACTTGGTATAATGATTAGCAGGCTTGTCTCGCTAGAAAATTTGATTAATGAGTTCGATCCTCACTGGGTGCCCTATACATTCGGCCTTGTGCCACAACTATGCTACGCTTAGAATATCGCCATAGTTAGGCACCTCAAAGTGGTGTCATGGTTAGCAAGCTTGTGTCGCGCTAACGATTACGACTGAATACTGAGTTCGATCCTAACTAAGTTCCGCATATTTTCGGCCTTGTGCCCCATCTAAGATACGTTTAGAAAATCCCGATACACGCAATAGGCTAACAGGCTAATTCTTTTTATCATTAAATAGAGGCGAGGATCGTCTGATTTTTATTGGTTCAAAATCTTCCCGCCACTGACGATGATCGTACCCAGTTCAAGGTCAAAACCTTCAAAGAAACACGCCTACGCATTCATCTTAACCCTTTTTTTTTTACCTGGTACCGTAATAAACTAATTGTATTTTCCTGCGAGGCCATTTAGCACAATGTTGGCAGACACGGATAGAAAACGGCAGGGACATCTACACAGGTCAATAAAGGAAAGCAAGATGAAAGGACTAATCATCAATTCTGGTTATCAGCAAGAGGAACAGTCCAAAATGCAAGGCACGAATTGGGGATGTCAAAATCAAGCGAGTCACGAAATTTAAATATCGAAGGATTGTGGCTTTCAATATCTCGAATGCGGTTGATGGGTTTGGCATGCTGACCTTCTCCCAAGCTATGATGACTCTGGCCGGATAGTTGATTTAATTCTATCGTTCTTTACAAATCGGGTAATGAAACTCGTGCTGAACGGCCACGTTTCTAGGGCATTTCACATTAAGGAAGGGGTTCCCCCACGGCTCTATCCTTGGACCTACGTTGTTTCTTATCTTCATCAACAATCTTCACAGTCCGAGGTGTGACGATAAACTACACCTGGCAGCAAAGCCTCTGATCAGGAGATTGGAGGTTTTTGTGGAGCGTTGAACTCAATTGCTGTTGTTCCCAGGTTTACCTTGAACCCGGAGTGGTAACAACCGTTAGGGTTCCAGCTATTAACAAATACTGAACCCCCAAACAAAAACAAAACATTAGGTATTTACACTGTCTCCCCACTAAGACACAAGGTATTTTTTTAAGGTGGGGACCCGAGCGCGGACAACCGGACCAGGAACAAAAATTGCCCGCAGCCCCCACAGCCCCCGAAGCCGTCCGTTGCGCTGGCCTCAGTGCGAGCACCGATCCATCTCTCTGGTGCAATGAGAGGGTGCGACCTCGGGCAAATGTTCCCCAGAGTTGGGTACCTCTCATTATAATTTTTCTCGGTTACGACTCTGTCCTTTGACGGAGTCTCCCCTGAGTGCACTCTACCTAAAGAAACTGAGAGTTAAATAAATAGATGTGTTACAAACCACTCGAGGGAGGGAGGGATTTACACACGAGACGTTTTTTATAATAAAATTACCAACAATGTATATAGCAAAATGACCAACAATACAATTTATAGTAGAAATACCAACAAAACATTTTATCTGTAGTTGAAGGCATACAATTGCGTTCAAAATATATTTAGTCGAAGCCATTAAATTGCGCTCAAAATATTTAGATTTCAGCATTAAATAACCCATAGAGGTGTCGATATGCCGCTAAATAAAATCAACCAACCAAACAACCAACATGAAAGAACTCTTTCATGACATTAATCCATATAATATCCTATAATTTCTTAAAGAAATCAAACTGTATTCCAAAAATATAACTTCAACAAAGCAACATCAAACACAGATATCACTCCTCTATTAATTATGTCCACACAAACATGTATGTGCACAAAAGCTGAGTATCATCTACCATGTATTCAATTGTGAAAGCAGAATAACATATGCCATATTTATATTAATTTAAAGCGCTCAAGATAATTAAATTTCGGTCATTAAATGACCCATAAAAAGTTGATATGCCTTTAAACAAACAAAACAAAGAAACGACCTTTCCGATGTCATCAGGTCCCAACTAGGTATATATGCTGATGACACACCTATTTACTCCTATCTTAGTAGTAAATCCGGTAGTTCTCACAAAGTTAAACTGGTAACTGCTTTCTGAAATGACCTTCAATCTGTTGCTAACTGGAGCAAGAAATAGCTTGCAAGTTTTAACGCCTCCAGAAGGAATCTGCTGTTCTTTAATCATTACAGAGAACCATTTTCATCCTGAATCAATATGGCTGATGCTAACCCCAAAAAGAACAACTCGTTGAGTCTTCATGGACTCACATTTTGGCACTGAAATGAAATGGTGAGGGTGGTATATTGATTGAAATACGAGGTCTGTTGCTAATAAGGTCGGCTCCCTGTGTGGTCCCAGACAATATTTTTCGTCACAATCCATCTTGCATACTTATAAACATACCATTTGTGCGTGCATGGAATCTTGCTGCTCCGGCTATATATTTCGACAAAATCCAAAGAAGAATCCTGTAATGTTATCAGCCCTGACCTGGCATCTCGACCTTTTCCACCGCCGTGACGTGGCTTCCCTCTGCCTTTTCTATAAATATTTTCATTTCATGAAATTGTTCTAATGAGGCTCTCCGCCTCGGCATCTAGGCCGCATGAATTTAAGCAGGCTACTAGACTGATTATTGGTCCCATCATTTTACTGCAGAAATAGTTAGATGTAACGGTAAGTTCTATTTTAATAGTTGCTTTTCTCTCACTTCTCGCTTGTGGGACTCTCTTCCGGTTTCTAGTTTCCCTGACACGTACAATCTTCAAAGATTTAAATGCAATCGCCATCTTCTGTCTACCTTGAAATATGTTCTTTTGTTTTCCATTCCCCTCACTGAAGTCAGAAGCCATTTGCGTCTTCCTGCAATTATGGCATTGATTGGAAAGAAATGATTCAAATCTTAATATGTCTTAACAGGTGACGTAGAATCTCAGCCAGAAATCCGAAAATGCATTGGAATATGTAGAATGCAAATGTAATGCTAATGATTTTACTCTAAGGTAGCATTGAAAATCAAAAAGAAATTGGTCATCATGAGGTTTACAATCGTATCAGGTTGAAACACCGGTTCCTGTACAATAACCGAAGTTAGGCAACGTCGACCTTGATAAGTACTTAGATGGGTGATCGCTTGGAAATACCGGATCTTGTAAGCTTGGATGTGCGAGTAGTGTAATGGATAATGGCTCGTAATTTTTAATCGGAGAGCCGAGTTCCAATTCCCTTTAGATTCGTTATATTCACTTGAAACATCGAAATTAAGCAACGTCAAGCCTGGTCAGTACATAGATGGATGTCCGTTTGGGAATATCAGGTGATGTAAGCTTGGATGTGTGAGTGGTGTAATGGACAATGGCTCGTAATTGTTAATCGGAGAACCGAGTTCCAATTCTCGTTTGTGTTTACTTCCGCGCAAATACCGTTTGAAAAGACACGAATCCACCTCTTTTTTCCCCAAGTTATGGGTAATTAGTAAAACTTGTATCACTAAATCATTATTATTATATATATATATATATATATATATATATATATATATATATAAAATCTAACAATCTAAAAAAAATTTTCTGGCTTTAAATAACCGACAATGGGTTGATAAGCCGTAAAAAATGAATCATCAGTGGATCATCAGTGGTCAGGAAATAATGCAATCATTACTGACAGAATATGGTCGCTATGTGTATCCATGGCCAGGAATTAACGGTGAATCATTCGTGACAGAAGAAACTCTCCAGAACTATGACATGAAAGGTTGTTATACGCCAATTCCCAAGTGGCGAACGTCTAGCTGAATCTCGAAGAAATGTTTCTTACTATTGAACATTAACTTACAGCTTCAGGGGGAAATTAGAGAGAAGCCATTCAAATGAAACTATTTCGAAACTGTTTTACTGAAAATTACTACGATGCCCGTGGTTTTTAGCTTTAACGATATCATGTATAGACAAGTTGATAGCTATGAGTAGACCGTTGGGGCCGACTATGGCAAACTTTTATATGACTTAAGAAAAAGCTATCAATCCAACTCTTCTCCGCCAGCTATGGGTTAATTAGTACGAATTGTATCACTAAAACCAGTATTCCATAGAGCTAAACTAAAATAAACAACTTAATGTACTTTTGGAAATTAGAATTTCTTAGGGTCTTCCGGTATTTCTTAGAAATCTGCTTGGAGATAATTTGCATAAACCGGTAGCTTCTGGGTCTGCAATTGCGGAATACTTGATAAATAATCATCATTATGCTGTGGCATACCAGGATAGCACCCCCAATTTCATCTCCGTCCTGCATCCGCGTCCTGGGTAAGACGATAAACTACGTCCAGCAGCAAGGCCTCTGGTCAGGAGGTTTTGAGGAGCGTAGAACCACCGCTTAATTGCTGGTGTTCCCAGGTCCACCCTGACCCGCGGTGGTAGCACCTGTTAGGGTCCCAGCGATGGGAAAATAGTTAACTATTACTAATGCAATTCTTAAGGAAAAATATTGTTAACTATTACTAATACAATTTTTAAATATTAACCGAAACAGATTTTTGACAAAACAAAATATAAACAATAAAAACTTTTGTCGGCATTGAGTAGCCCATTGGGTCTGGTGTGCCATAGGACAAAATAAACCAATCCAATCTAAACCAAAGAATACATATTCTGTTCATATGACTCTCTAATAAAAATGTTGTCGGCATTAACCCATTGAGATTGATAAGCCGTAAAACAAAATAAACCAAATAATCTAAAGCAAAGAATACATATTCTATTCATACAAATCTATCTAAATAATGTTGTCGGCATCAAATAATCCATTGAGGTTGATATGCCGTAAAGCAAAATAAACCAAACCAATCTAAAGCAAAGAATACATATTCTATTCATACCAATCTCTCCAAATAATGTTGTCGGCATTAAATAATCCATTGAGGTTGATATGCCGTAAAGCAAAATAAACCAAACCAATCTAAAGCAAAGAATACATATTCTATTCATACGAATCTCTCCAAATAATGTTGTCGTCATTAAATAATCCATTGAGGTTGATATGCCGTAAAGCAAAATAAACCAAACCAATCTAAAGCAAAGAATACATATTCTATTCATACGAATCTCTCCAAATAATGTTGTCGGCATTAAATAATCCATTGAGGTTGATATGCCGTAAAGCAAAATAAACCAAACCAATCTAAAGCAAAGAATACATATTCTATTCATACGAATCTCTCCAAATAATGTTGTCGTCATTAAATAATCCATTGAGGTTGATATGCCGTAAAGCAAAATAAACCAAACCAATCTAAAGCAAAGAATACATATTCTATTCATACGAATCTCTCCAAATAATGTTGTCGGCATTAAATAATCCATTGAGGTTGATATGCCGTAAAGCAAAATAAACCAAACCAATCTAAAGCAAAGAATACATATTCTATTCATACGAATCTCTCCAAATAATGTTGTCGTCATTAAATAATCCATTGAGGTTGATATGCCGTAAAGCAAAATAAAACAAACCAATCTAAAGCAAAGAATACATATTCTATTCATACGAATCTCTCCAAATAATGTTGTCGGCATTAAATAATCCATTGAGGTTGATATGCCGTAAAGCAAAATAAACCAAACCAATCTAAAGCAAAGAATACATATTCTATTCATACGAATCTCTCCAAATAATGTTGTCGTCATTAAATAATCCATTGAGGTTGATATGCCGTAAAGCAAAATAAACCAAACCAATCTAAAGCAAAGAATACATATTCTATTCATACGAATCTCTCCAAATAATGTTGTCGGCATTAAATAATCCATTGAGGTTGATATGCCGTAAAGCAAAATAAACCAAACCAATCTAAATCAAAGAATACATATTCTATTCATACGAATCTCTCCAAATAATGTTGTCGTCATTAAATAATCCATTGAGGTTGATATGCCGTAAAGCAAAATAAACCAAACCAATCTAAAGCAAAGAATACATATTCTATTCATACGAATCTCTCCAAATAATGTTGTCGGCATTAAATAATCCATTGAGGTTGATATGCCGTAAAGCAAAATAAACCAAACCAATCTAAAGCAAAGAATACATATTCTATTCATACGAATCTCTCCAAATAATGTTGTCGGCATTAAATAATCCATTGAGGTTGATATGCCGTAAAGCAAAATAAACCAAACCAATCTAAAGCAAAGAATACATATTCTATTCATACGAATCTCTCCAAATAATGTTGTCGGCATTAAATAATCCATTGAGGTTGATATGCCGTAAAGCAAAATAAACCAAACCAATCTAAAGCAAAGAATACATATTCTATTCATACGAATCTCTCCAAATAATGTTGTCGTCATTAAATAATCCATTGAGGTTGATATGCCGTAAAGCAAAATAAACCAAACCAATCTAAAGCAAAGAATACATATTCTATTCATACGAATCTCTCCAAATAATGTTGTCGTCATTAAATAATCCATTGAGGTTGATATGCCGTAAAGCAAAATAAACCAAACCAATCTAAAGCAAAGAATACATATTCTATTCATACGAATCTCTCCAAATAATGTTGTCGGCATTAAATAATCCATTGAGGTTGATATGCCGTAAAACAAAATAAACCAAACCAAAGCAAACCAATTTCATCTGAAGTGGAAAACAATTTTCAGTAAGTTCAGGCAACCTTCCATGTGTAAGTAGAAAGAATGCCTGCTTGAACATAATGTGTTCTGCATTGAAATATGTTGTTGTTAGTGCGCCAGATATGGGTTAAATAGCAACTCAGGCGAGGTCCCATGACCTTGGCTAGCAATCGGTCTACCGCAGAAAGTGGCGGCAGCCTACTGCAGGAATTCTTCTGCCAAGTCGTTCATAAATCGAAAAGAGACATGATCACCTAAATATGTGTCGTATACCGATAGCACTGCCACATTTAAAAGAAAAAACAACAGGACCAGAGTCTGTTGCAAAAGTGATTCAGTATATAATAATGCCCAAAAGCCGACAAAAACGACTGCCTAGGATTTAAGTGTAGTATCTGTTCTGGAAGCGGAATCACTCGGTCTCAGGGCTAAGATCAAAGTGTAGTATCTGTTCGCGGATTACTCACTGAATGATCGCCTATGGGGCCGGGATTCCTTCTCCGATACGGGCCGGCGGCAGGGATTCGTCCCTGCGCTGGTGGTATCGTGGCTATGTCTGACTAGCTATGACCAGCTCTGACCAGCTTGGACAAGCTATGACCAGCCAAGACCAGCTATGACTAGCTAAAGCCAAAGCACTGTGACCCGGGTGAAAACTCGGGTCCATTCCCCCTCCCTTCCCACGTTAAACTCCGACCTTGTGTCACAACCTGACCGTGTGGGAGGTCAAGTAAATCCCGTGTAGTATCTGTTCTCAGATTACTCTCTGGACGATCGCCTATAGACTGAGATTCGATCTCTGATACAGGCCGGTCGCAGGGATTCGTCCCTGCGCTGGTAGTATCGCAGCTAAGACTAGCTATGACCAGCTTGGACAAGCTAAGACCAGCTAAAGCCAAAGTACTGCGGCCCGGGGGAAAACTCGGGTCCACTCCCCCTCCCTTCCCACATTAAAAACCGACCTTGTGTCACAACCTGGTCCTGTGGACTACAAAACTGTCGTTTTCAGGACAACACTTTTCAACGACTACAAAACTGTCATTTTTAGGATAACACTTTTCAACGACTACAAAACTGTCATTTTCAGGACAACTCATTTCAACGACTACAAAACTGTCGTTTTCAGGACAACATTTTTCAACGACTACAAAACTGTTCTTTTCAGGACAACACTTTTCAACTACTACAAAACTGTCATTTTCAGGACAACTGTTTCAACGACTACGAAACTGTCGTTTTCAGGACAACACTTTTCAACGACTACAAAACTGTCATTTTCAGGACAACACTTTTCAACGACTTGAAAACTGTCGTTTTCAGGACAACTCTTTTCAACGACTACGAAACTGTCATTTTCAGGACAACTCTTTTCAACGACTACAAAACTCTCGTTTTCAGGACAACACTTTTCAACGACTACAAAACTCATTTTCAGGACAACTCTTTTCAACGACTACAAAACTGTCGTTTTCAGGACAACGCTTTTCAACGACTACAAAACTGTCGTTTTCAGGACAACACTTTCCAACGACTACAAAACTGTTCTTTTCAGAACAATACTTTTCAACGACTACAAAACTGTTCTTTTCAGGACAACACTTTTCAACGACTACAGAACTGTCATTTTCAGGACAACTCTTTTCAACGACTACAAAACTGTCGTTTTCAGGATAAAACTTTTCAACGACTACAAAATTGTTCTTTTCAGGACAACACTTTTCAACGACTACAAAACTGTTCTTTTCAGCACAACACTTTTCAATGACTACAAAACTGTTCTTTTCAGGACAACACTTTTCAACTACTACAAAACTGTCATTTTCAGGACAACTCTTTTCAACGACTACAAAACTGTCATTTTCACGACAACTCTTTTCAACGACTACAAAACTGTCGTTTTCAGGACAACACTTTTCAACTACTACAAAACTGTCGTTTTCAGGATAACACTTTTCAACGACTACAAAACTGTCATTTTCAGGACAACTCTTTTCAACGACTACAAAACTGTCGTTTTCAGGACAACACTTTTCAACGACTACAAAACTCATTTTCAGGACAACACTTTTCAACGACTACAAAACTGTCGTTTTCAGGACAACACTTTTTAACGAATACAAAACAGTTTTTTTCAGAACAATACTTTTCAACGACTACAAAACTGTTCTTTTCAGGACAACACTTTTCAACTACTACAAAACTGTCATTTTCAGGACAACTGTTTCAACGACTACAAAACTGTCGTTTTCATGACAACTCATTTCAACGACTACAAAACTGTCGTTTTCAGGACAACACTTTTCAACGACTTGAAAAACTGTCGTTTTCAGAACAACTCTTTTCAACGCCTACGAAACTGTCATTTTCAGGAGAACTCTTTTCAACGACTACAAAACTGTCGTTTTCAGGACAACACTTTTCAACGACTACAAAACTCATTTTCAGGACAACTCTTTTCAACGACTACAAAACTGTCGTTTTCAGGACAACACTTTTCAACGACTACAAAACTGTCGTTTTCAGGACAACACTTTTTAACGACTACAAAACTGTTCTTTTCAGAACAATACTTTTCAACGACTACAAAACTGTTCTTTTCAGGACAACACTTTTCAACGACTACAGAACTGTCATTTTCAGGACAACTCTTTTCAACGACTACAAAACTGTCGTTTTCAGGATAAAACTTTTCAACGACTACAAAATTGTTCTTTTCAGGACAACACTTTTCAACGACTACAAAACTGTTCTTTTCAGCACAACACTTTTCAACGACTACAAAACTGTTCTTTTCAGGACAACACATTTCAACGACTACAAAACTGTCATTTTCAGGACAACTCTTTTCAACGACTACAAAACTGTCGTTTTCAGGACAACACTTTTCAACGACTACAAAACTCATTTTCAGGACAACTCTTTTCAACGACTACAAAACTGTCGTTTTCAGGACAACACTTTTCAACGACTACAAAACTGTTCTTTTCAGAACAATACTTTTCAACGACTACAAAACTGTTCTATTCAGGACAACACTTTTCAACAACTACAAAACTGTCGTTTTCAGGACAACACTTTTCAACGACTACAAAACTGTTCTTTTCAGAACAATACTTTTCAACGACTACAAAACTGTCATTTTTAGGATAACACTTTTCAACGACTTCAAAACTGTCATTTTCAGGACAACACTTTTCAACAACTTGAAAACTGTCGTTTTCAGGACAACACTTTTCAACGACTACAAAACTGTCATTTTCAGGACAACTCTTTTCAACGACTACAAAACTGTCGTTTTCAGGACAACACTTTTCAACGACTACAGAACTGTCATTTTCAGGACAACACTTTTCAACGACTACAAAACTGTCGTTTTCAGGACAACACTTTTCAACGACTACAAAACTGTTCTTTTCAGAACAACACTTTTCAACGACTACAAAACTGTTCTTTTCAGGACAACACTTTTCAACAACTACAAAACTGTCGTTTTCAGGACAACACTTTTCAACGACTACAAAACTGTCATTTTTAGGATAACACTTTTCAACGACTTCAAAACTGTCATTTTCAGGACAACACTTTTCAACGACTTGAAAACTGTCGTTTTCAGGACAACACTTTTCAACGACTACAAATCTGTCATTTTCAGGACAACTCTTTTCAACGACTACAAAACTGTCGTTTTCAGGACAACACTTTTCAACGACTACAAAACTGTCGTTTTCAGGACAACTCTTTTTAACGACTACAAAACTGTTCTTTTCAGAACAACACTTTTCAACGACTACAAAACTGTTCTTTTCAGGACAACACTTTTCAACGACTACAGAACTGTCGTTTTCAGGACAACACTTTTCAACGACTACAAAACTGTCGTTTTCAGGACAACACTTTTCAACGACTACAAAACTGTCGTTTTCAGGACAACACTTTTCAACGACTACAAAACTGTCGTTTTCAGGACAACACTTTTCAACGACTACAAACTTATCATTTTCAGAACAACACTTTTCAACGTTCTTCTCACCTTCTACATAACTTGCAGAGATATTCTTTGTCAAATTAATCGTAACCTTATTTTTGTCGATTTTTAACAAACTTGGCAACATATTTTTTTACTCAATTCTTATTGTTCGTTGTTTTCTTCCATCATTCAATATCTGTTTGCAGGCCATTATACCCAACCGCAACCCATGTATCACACAAGGAAGGAAAGAAGTTAGTGTGACGCTTGATATTTTACTTTCAAAAAAGAAAGTAAAATATCACGCGTTACACTAACTTCTCGGTGCGTGTTTTTATTTTATTATCGCCGATCGGGTTTTGATAAAAGATGAGCAGCAATCGGTTAACCCCATATTTTAAGTATGTCCGTTTTCCACGACATAACCATCTTCGTTTATGTGTCCAGATTCTAGGAAGTGTTTAGGGCCGAGAACTATTTTAGTCAGTATGTACACTCTCCCCCTCCAAGACATTTCCTGTTGAAAGGACGACTCCTTTGCCAGTTTAGCTACACTGCCATGTTTAACGGTGGAGTAATGGATAGGGTCTCGGATTGAGTCGAATCCATTACATTCACTTGCGTGCTAATACCCTTGGAAAAGGAATGAATCCTCTTCTTCTCCCTCCTGCTATGGGTAAATAACCGGAAAGAACGGGTTCTATAGCCTTCGATGGCAACTGGTCTACCGTAGAAAGAAATGGCTACCCACTGCAGGAAAAAATCTGCCTCGTCAATTATGTATCTAAAGATACATGATTGCCTAAGCGTGTATCACGCATGGCACATAACTGATTGATATTCACTTACGTGATAGTAATCTTGGGAAAGGTATGAACCCTCTTCTTCTCCCCCCAGCTATGGGTAAATAGCAGGACAGACCGGGTTCTATAGCCTTAGATGCCAACTGATTTACCGCAGAAAGAAATGGCAACCTACTGCGGGAAAAAAATCTGCCTCGTCAGTCATGTATCGCAAGATACATCATCACCTAAGCGTGTATCACGCATGGCACTCAACTGACCATGTTTCAGCTGCTGACCAATTTAACCAACGCAATGTTTATTTACAAGCTTATCATGGGTGAGGAAGATTGAATTTCAATCAAGTAGTGCCTGCCTTAAAAATCAGCATCTGAGAGTCTGGTTTCTAACTCGGCGCGAACTATGACTTGTAGAACCGGTGCTAAATAACTAACAGTTTCAGCCGGTCGAAAGGACAAGTTTGAGGTTCACATCTCAGATTAAACATCAAGGATCCTTGGCGCTAGAATCTGAGGCGTCGGTTAAATTCCCTATTTTGCATGGATTAACACGGTTGTCCAATAAAGTGACAAATGAGATATTTACAAATTAAATAAATAAAGGATATACGGACATCTCTGTTTATCTCAATGTTATCTTTTGCGAAACAAAATGCCGGATGTGCGTGTCCTTCGGGCGAAGGAAGCCGGTTGCCTTCATTTTTATACGTTGCTTCGCCTCGTAATGATTTATTCTTCGTTTTTGCAGTCATTATTGGCCACTATCAATCTTCCAGCATCGGCATTAATTTGTTTTCGGACGGACTCCGGACACGAAGCTCGCCCTCTGATGTATTACGGTGACGTCCGTCTGCTTTTTATTTATTTATTTATTTTTTACGCCTGGTTTAACAACTGAATTCGAAGTCATATTTCTTCTCTAGTTTCAAGTTCTTCATCCTGTTTTTGTCCCCACCTTCTCCACACATCATCACCACAAAATCCATGCACACACACCCAAACTCAAACTCAAATACAGTCCACTCTTCCCATCTTTGGCTGGTTCGCAACTTTTTCTTTTTTTTTAATTTATTTATTTACTCTAAGCAACCTGTACAAGGCGGATGAGAGGCTGGCTCGTCGCGGTACAATGGTTGGCGAGCCAGTCGTTACTTGCTGAGTAATCCGTTCGATCCTCACTGGGCGCCCTATAGTTGTGGATAAACTATCCTTCGCCAGCTATGCCAGTGTCATATTTACGCTTACGGGCTCGTCCGCCTGCTACAAACCGTTTTCCGAGCGTTTACCAGTGCATGAAAAACATATTAGTTACTGTTATGATGTTGGTTTGGGGTTTTTAGAGACAAACGACAAATAACACGTAACAATAAAAAAGGTTTTAATAGGTTGGTAAAATGTACAGAAATCGCCTGAGTAGTCTATAACTAGCTCAGTAGGAACTTCTCGGACTCTCGACGTGACACTATTTAAAGTCTTTGTTCGCAGACAAGTTCATCTTCAAGAGGGGTGGTAGGTTTCCGACACAACAGTTACAATAACTGAAACGCTGGGCATTCAAAGAACTTTTTTACGAATTAAAAGCATGCTGGCATATTTGGGCGGGAGCTGCCCGGCCGTCACACTCCAGCCTCGATAGAGTTCAAATGCGTCTCCGTGTCCTTGTTGGAGAAGAATTATTTTTTCCCTCTCCAACCTCTCTCTCACGGGCGGGATGTGGTGAACCTTACGCTGCTTTATCGCTACTACCAAGGAAAGTGCTCAGACGAACTACATTCCTTGGTTCCGCTTCTCAGCAAGCACCCGCTATGCCACTTACATAGTAGCAAACCACCCACATTTCCTCCGTATTCCATCGGCGAGAAGTAAGTTCCACTCGAACAACTTCTTCCCGCAGATAACTACCCTATGGAACAAAGAGGGTGTTTCCCCTATCACTACACTCTTAACCTGCTTATGCCTAGAGTTAACTGTTATCTTCTCCTATTCATATAAACTACCCCTTAACGTAACCCTCTACCTCGAGTGGCCCTCAGGTCTTGTACAAGGTGAAGCTTACTGTAAAAAGTTATTTTTTTATATCAGAAAACTATACATATATTTTATATATGTTTGCAGAAAAGTAAACTTGGACTTTTATGAACCGAAAGTATGTCGAGGTCATAAGTGTGTGTGTGTGTGTGTGTGTGTGTGTGTGTGTGTGTGTGTGTGTGTGTGTGTGTGTGTGTGTATTTTATCCCATAAGCCTCCAGGGTCGTTGGGGCACATGTGCTGCCGCAGCAGTAACAGTGGTGTTTCCTGGGCAAGATAGCCTAACAGAGCCCAACCCTCTCCAGGCTGGTTTTGAATTCAGAGTTTCCCTTCTCCTAGACCGGTTGCCACTCAGGGCTATAGGACACAGTCTATCCTACTATTTACCTATAGAATAGGTCGCCTTTGGTCCGGTTCACACTCCTTCCTGATCTTTTAAACAGGAGTATAGGTTTATGCCTTGTTCCCTGTTTACGATCGGGTTTCAGGTTGTTCCTTATAATGTTTTCTCATTCTCTTTTACTCCCAGTAGCCCCTTGCGTCTTTGTGGCATTGTTGCCTTGCTCCGGGCGAATTGATTTAAAACAAAAAGTCTGCGGAGAAAGAAAACGATTCATACTTTTCCAAAGCACGTAAGTGAAGGTAATGAACTCGACCGGAATTCGAACTACGGCACTCCGATTTCTCGGTCTGAGCCGTTATCCGTTACTGCACTGGGCGTCTTGGATTCATTTTTACGCTAATTTAAAAACAACCTCAGTTTAGAGCAATGTTAACACTGTCAAAACTGAAGCAAGAACTAGCTTCAAATTCATGGCGAATGTTGGTTGGAAGACTGAGGACATTATTGGCGCCTTGAGAAAAGTTTATGCAGACAATTCTCTGAGAAAGAAAATCAGCAATTTACAAATGGATAACTAGTTTTAGAAAATGACGAGACGGGGTTGGTAAAGGTTGATAGAAGGATCGGCATACGATCAACATCAGTTTGCGAGGAAAATAAAAATTGATGTTGGTCGGGATTTAATTGACGGCGGCCGATTGTTGGTCGTTTTGTTTCATGGTATATCAAAACCTCAGTGGGTCAATTAATGCCAACAAAATTTTGAAATAGATTCATTGCGATAGTTTAGTAAAAAAAAGGTGTGTTTGTATACATATATATATATATATATGTGCGTGTGTGTGTGTGTAAAGCATTTTTCAATTACTCATATTTTTGAGTACAATCCAACTTTTTTTAGGAAATTTACAATCTTGGATAGTTTTATTTTCGTGAAAAGTTTTTTTTTTTAAATTACTCACTTGGTTTAGTTTTGGATTTGTTTGTTTTATGGTATGTCAACCTCAATATGTTATTTAATGCTGACAAAATTTTTATTGCTGGTAATGATTTTTTTACAAAGTATTTCTGGTATTAAAACCTATTTTCACACTTTCATAGTATTTTGATCCCAGTCTAGGTGTTAACTATTTGCCCATAGCTGGGACCCTAACAGGTGCTAACACCCCGGGTCAGGGTGGACCTGTGAACACCAGCAATTAAGAGGTGGTTCCACGCTCCTCAAAACCTCCTGAACAGAGGCCTTGCTGCTGGACGAAGTTTATCGTCTTACCCAGGACGTGGATGTAGTTTATCGTCATACCCAGGACGCGGATGCAGTTTATCGTCATACCCAGTACGCGAATGTAGTTTATCGTCATACCCAGAACTCGGATGTAGTTTATCGCCATACCCAGGACTCGTATGTAGTTTATCGTCTTACTCAGGACTCGGATGTAGTTTATCGCCATACCCAGGACTCGGATGTAGTTTATCGCCATACCCAGGACTCGGATGTAGTTTATCGCCATACCCAGGACGCGGATGTAGTTTATCGCCATACCCAGGACGCGGATGTAGTTTATCGTCTTACCCAGGACTCGGATGTAGTTTATCGCCATACCCAGGACGCGGATGTAGTTTATCGCCATACCCCGGACTCGGATGTAGTTTATCGCCATACCCAGGACTCGGATGTAATTTATCGTCTTACTCAGGACTCGGATGTAGTTTATCGCCATACCCAGGACGCGGATGTAGTTTATCGCCATACCCAGGACTCGTATGTAGTTTATCGTCTTACTCAGGACTCGGATGTAGTTTATCGCCATACCCAGGACGCGGATGTAGTTTATCGCCATACCCAGGACTCGGATGTAGTTTATCGCCATACCCAGGACTCGGATGTAGTTTATCGCCATACCCAGGACGCGGATGTAGTTTATCGCCATACCCAGGACTCGGATGTAGTTTATCGTCTTACCCAGGACTCGGATGTAGTTTATCGCCATACCCAGGACGCGGATGTAGTTTATCGCCATACCCAGGACGCGGATGTAGTTTATCGCCATACCCAGGACTCGGATGTAGTTTATCGCCATACCCAGGACTCGGATGTAATTTATCGTCTTACTCAGGACTCGGATGTAGTTTATCGCCATACCCAGGACTCGGATGTAGTTTATCGCCATACCCAGAACTCGGATGTAGTTTATCGCCATACCCAGGACTCGGATGTAGTTTATCGTCATACCCAGGACTCGGATGTAGTTTATCGTCTTACCCAGAACTCGGATGTAGTTTATCGCCATACCCAGGACTCGGATGTAGTTTATCGCCATACCCAGAACTCGGATGTAGTTTATCGCCATACCCAGGACTCGGATGTAGTTTATCGTCTTACCCAGGACTCGGATGTAGTTTATCGCCATACCCAGGACTCGGATGTAATTTATCGTCTTACTCAGGACTCGGATGTAGTTTATCGCCATACCCAGGACTCGGATGTAGTTTATCACCATACCCAGGACTCGGATGTAGTTTATCGCCATACCCAGAACTCGGATGTAGTTTATCGCCATACCCAGGACTCGGATGTAGTTTATCGTCATACCCAGGACTCGGATGTAGTTTATCGTCTTACCCAGAACTCGGATGTAGTTTATCGCCATACCCAGGACTCGGATGTAGTTTATCGCCATACCCAGGACTCGGATGTAGTTTATCGCCATACCCAGAACTCGGATGTAGTTTATCGCCATACCCAGGACGCGGATGTAGTTTATCGCCATACCCAGGACTCGGATGTAGTTTATCGCCATACCCAGGACTCGGATGTAGTTTATCGCCATACCCAGAACTCGGATGTAGTTTATCGCCATACCCAGGACTCGGATGTAGTTTTTCGCCATACCCAGGACTCGGATGTAGTTTATCGCCATACCCAGGACGCGGATGTAGTTTATCGCCATACCCAGGACTCGGATGTAGTTTATCGTCTTACCCAGGACTCGGATGTAGTTTATCGCCATACCCAGGACGCGGATGTAGTTTATCGCCATACCCAGGACGCGGATGTAGTTTATCGCCATACCCAGGACTCGGATGTAGTTTATCGCCATACCCAGGACTCGGATGTAGTTTATCGTCTTACCCAGGACTCGGATGTAGTTTATCGCCATACCCAGGACGCGGATGTAGTTTATCGCCATACCCAGGACGCGGATGTAGTTTATCGCCATACCCAGGACTCGGATGTAGTTTATCGCCATACCCAGGACTCGGATGTAATTTATCGTCTTACTCAGGACTCGGATGTAGTTTATCGCCATACCCAGGACGCGGATGTAGTTTATCGCCATACCCAGGACTCGGATGTAGTTTATCGCCATACCCAGGACTCGGATGTAGTTTATCGCCATACCCAGGACGCGGATGTAGTTTATCGCCATACCCAGGACTCGGATGTAGTTTATCGTCTTACCCAGGACTCGGATGTAGTTTATCGCCATACCCAGGACGCGGATGTAGTTTATCGCCATACCCAGGACGCGGATGTAGTTTATCGCCATACCCAGGACTCGGATGTAGTTTATCGCCATACCCAGGACGCGGATGTAGTTTATCGCCATACCCAGGACTCGGATGTAGTTTATCGCCATACCCAGGACTCGGATGTAATTTATCGTCTTACTCAGGACTCGGATGTAGTTTATCGCCATACCCAGGACTCGGATGTAGTTTATCGCCATACCCAGGACTCGGATGTAGTTTATCGCCATACCCAGGACGCGGATGTAGCTTATCGTCATACCCAGGACGGTGACGGCGGCCGATAATCAACAGCAGGAGTAATAGCTAATATCTTAGGAATCGCAGTTAGTTCAGCTTACATTTCTTTATCATAAAAATTAAAGTTGAACTAACTTTCTGATCCGTGCGTTCCAAAACTGTTGCGCTCAGATCATCAACAAGCAAGAGAAGAGCTTTCATTGGACATTTTTAAACAAATAGGATTAAATCTGCAGTCATTTGAACTCCGTTTTATAACCTGCATGGACCGGAAATATTTCGAGATAACAATTTGAAGTTCACGCCACTTTACAGGCACAGCGCCACAAAATAAAACTGACCTATTTGCTTATTTTACGGCTTGTCAACACTTTGGACGTTATATATTTAGGATTGCAAAAATTTACTTATTCTTTTTTTTTTTTTTTTTTTTTGCAAGTGAATATAGCATTAACAGTTTTTTGATTGGTTGTTTTTGTTTAGCGACATATCAACATCTTTATGGGTTATTTGATGGTGAAATCTACATATTTTGTACGCGATTTCCTTTTTGAGATAATACTGGTTTTAGTGAGGGAAATCTTACTAATTAACCCATAGGGGGGAGAAGAGGTGAATTCATACCTTTCCCAAGGCTATTTGCGTGTAAGTAAATATAACGAACCCTACTGGATTTGGAACTCGTCACTTCGATTAACAATTCCGAGCCCTTATCCATTAGACCACCGGCACATCCAAGTTTACATCACCTGGATTTAGTTTACAGGTAACTCATCTAGGTATTAACGATATTGTTTATATAAATTGCTTATCAGTCAGTTATGTGCCCTGCATGATAAATGACTGACGAGGCAGATTTTTTCCGCAGTAGGTTGCCATTTCTTTCTGCGATAGTCAGTTGCCATCGAAGGCTATGGAACACGGTCTGTCCTGCTATTTACCCATAACTGGCGGAGGAGAAGAGGAGGATTCATACCTTTCCCAAGGGTATTAGCACGTAAGTGAATATCAGTCAGTTATGTACCATGCGTGATACACGCTTAGGTGATCATGTATCTTTCGATACTGACGAGGCAGATTTTTCCCGCAGTAGGTTGCCATTTCTTTCTGCGGTAGTCAGTTGCTATCCAAGGCTATGGAACCCGTCCTATTTACCAATAGCTGAGGGGGGAAGAAGAGGATTCATGCCTTTCCCAAAGGTATTAGCACCTAAGTGAATGTGATGGATTCGACTGGAATTCGAACTCGGATCTCCGATTCCTCAAACCGAGCCGCTATCCATTACTCCTGCCTCCTTTCTTAAACTCGGTCAGTTATGTTCCATGCGTGATACAAGCGTAGGCGATCCTGTATCTTTCGATACATGACTGACGAGGCAGATTTTATTTCCCGCAGTAGGTTGCCTTTTCTTTCTGCAGTAGACCAGTTGCCATCCAGGGCTATAGAACCCGGTCTGTCCTGTTATTTACCCATAGCTGAGGGGGAGAAGAAGAGGATTCATACCTTTCCCAAAGGTATTAGCACCTAAGTGAATGTCATGGATTCGACTGGAATTCGAACTCGGATCTCCGATTCCTCAATCCGAGCCGCTATCCATAACTCTACCGTACGTTGCTTAACTTCGAGACCGCTGCTTCAGCTTGTTGTAGCCGTTTTTGGAGGGGGCAGATAATTATTTAATCTATAGCTGAGGAAAGGCAAGATGGATTCAGACCGTTTCCATGGGTATCTGCGCTTAAGTAAATGTAACGAACCCGACCAGAATTCGAACTTGGCTCTCTGATTTCTCAATCGGAGCCGATATCCATTCTACCACCGGCACCGACAAAATTAAGTGAGACTAAATCATATGCTAAAAAAGTTAGGCGGGATGGATTTTAACCAGAATGTTTAAAGAATATTGATTTTATAATATTTTTCCATCCAATATTGAAATTAATATCTTTTAAATCTATTTTATTGCACTCATATTTTTATATTGAATAGGTTTTTGAAAAAACATTATTTGTTTGTAGAGACTTGTATACTTTTTTCTGCATATAACATTCCTATATATAAAATTCTGAAACTTCTGTTAGTCTGTCGGTCCGTCACATCATCTAAAATAGCCATACATTGACTAATTGAAACCAGATATTAGGAAGAAGTACACACAGGTAAGGGGGTACAAAGTTTTACTATTAGTACAATAAATTTTCATTTATTTTTTTTGGGGGGGGGGATAAAGTTTTATTATTGCTGTAACCTAGGGAAGGTTATTGAATATAATAATCAAACGAAGGTTGGTAATGAACGATAATATTTAGGACAAGAACAACACATATAAGATTCGCCAGCGGCGCGTAGAAGTAGTAGTCAACTGCTAGAAGTGCGCTAAGTGAATTCCACAATGAATCTACAACTGCGGGATATCTACCAACCGCCCCACGCGGTCAGATATAGCACAAGGCCGAATTTAATGTGGAGTATCCGAGCCCTTAGAACCCCGTATAAAACGGGGTCGGGTAGCTGTTTCCCGAGACGACACATAGCCTCATCTGGGGATCCTCTCTGCCAGAAGGCAGAGAGTTTGATAAGCACAGCTAGAGACGAATCTCTAACTGCAAGATATCTACTAACCGCCCCACGCGGTCAGATGTGGCACGAGGCTGAATTTAATGTGGCGTATCCGAGCCCGTAGGCTCGGCCAAAAATTCCTCTTTGGCC
This sequence comes from Acanthosepion esculentum, assembly GCA_964036315.1. Lineage (NCBI taxonomy): Eukaryota > Metazoa > Mollusca > Cephalopoda > Sepiida > Sepiidae > Acanthosepion > Acanthosepion esculentum. The sequence continues at coordinate 18,627,861 of OZ038507.1, forward strand.
CCGTATAAAAAGTGGTTGGGTAGCTGTTTCCCGAGACGAGCGTCTGCCCTTCGACATAGCCTCGTCTGGGGATCCTCTCTGCCCGGAAGCAGAGAGTTTGACCAGCACAGCTGGAGACGAATCTCCAACTGCAGACCAACATACAGTATTTACTATTATATTTATATGAATAGGGACATACCCATTATCGTCCGTGGGTATGCTGCATCAATTATTCAACATACAAAATACTCACAATATTTTAAAAACAATTTAATGATTAAATTAACAAATACTTATTTAATAAAAATGAAATATGTTTTTTTCATATCTTTTCTTTAAGTTCTTATATACAAGAATCCAGTTTCCAGTTCACCATATGTTTGTGAGAAATATAAACAAATTACAAGGCCAAATGCCTCCAAATGTTGGAATTTGGCTCGAGAAAGAAATATTTACGCATGGCCAATTGCATGTTGCATGCTCAAGAGTAAGAAATCCTAAGAATTATTCTTCGCTGTTATATTTATCATGAACCCCTATAAAATTACATTAAAGAAATTATTAATTTGCGAAATAAAGTTTTTGTCAAAGTATTTTTCCAAACAAATCAGCTTCAATTGCTTTTCGAAATTGAACGACAATCTCGACAAAAAATGTTAGCGATAACTTCAGCAATACTAAATACTGTGACAAAAAATCAACAAAAAATCCGTGTAGTTTTAGAAGCTAATGTTTTGGAAGAAAAAATACTTATTATTTATTTTGAAAATGAAAGAGCATTGATTTTAAACAAATGATACTGTTGTGAGACCGATACTTTCCTACATCATGGACTCTCCCAGTACTATATTATTATGTGAATGGTAGTATCATGTGAGTAGCACCAGTAATGGTGCTCTGCTGTCGAACTCTCTGTTTTGCAGAGAGGAACTCGGACGAGGCTTTGCCGCAGGGCAAAGTTTCGTCCGGGGAGGTAGACAGTCCCTAAACTCGTGTATACGGGTTGTAAATGGACATATTTTTGGCCGAGCCTAAGGGCTCGGTAAGCCCACATTAAACCGGCCTTGTGCTACATTCGACCCGTGTGAGGGGGGTTGTTAAATATCGTAGCACCAGTAATGCGCAGCCGCGTACGATACCAATATCGGACACCACTGGATAGTAAGCTCTGCTTACTCTTACACTATTCTTTGTAACTTTTCTGCTTAATATATCTTTCTTACCTCTAACCCGTGTTCCGTGTTTTACTTCCGTTGCCCCTACTTCGGGTCCACATCAGATACAACACAGCTTCCTACCTATTCCTCGTTGGTCAAAGTGAATGCCGCTTAGAAAACTAAACTTCAAAAAAGACCACCTGCTCGCCATTAAGAAGAAACATTTGAGTTCGAGAAAACACTTAGTTCATCTCATTATCATAAATTGTAGCGAAGAGTACTAATTTAGTCATTTGTTTTGTTCTTAGTTTCAGGAAAAGAAAAGGCAGCAGGAGACCGAAGACCCACGTCGCGCTGTGAATGGTTTCAAATCAACCCTCTTAAGACCAGTATGAATCCTGACAAAATTGAAGGATTGACATTAAATCTATAGCAAAACTAACTTGGTTGTACAATTGGAGTAAAGACTTGCGACTCGGATTGAGGAATCGGAGAGCCGAGTTCGAATTCCAGTCAAATCCATTACATTAACTTACGTGCTAATACCCTAGAGAAAGGTATGAATACTTTTCTTCTATGGGTAAATAGCAGGACAGATCGGGGTGCCTTGGATGGCAGAAAGAAATGGCAATCTGCCTCGTCAGTCATGTATCGAAAGATACATGATCGTCTAAGCGTGTATCACGCATGGCACATAACTAACTGATATTCACTTAGGTACTAATACCCTTCGGAAAGGTATGAATCCGATTCTTCTCCCCCAGGTAAATAGCAGGACAGACCGTGTTCTATAGACTTGGATGGTAACTGGTCTACCGCCGAAAGAAATGGCAACCTACTGCGGGAAAATATCTGCCTCGTCAGCCATGTATCGAAAGATACATGATCGCCCAAGCGTGTATCACGCATCGTACATAACTGACTGATATTCACTTACGTACTAATACCCTTGGGAAAGGTATGAATCCTCTTCTTCTCGCCGCATAGCTAGGGGTAAATAGCAGGACAGACCGGGTTCTATAGGCTTGGATGGCAACTGGTCTACCGCCGAAAGAAATGGCAACCTACTGCGGGAAAAAAATCTGCCTCGTCAGTCATGTATCGAATGATACATGATCGCCTAAGCGTGTATCACGCATGGCACACAACTGACTGATATTTAGGGAAATAATTTCCAGCAAAACAATCAGCAATGTAATATAAATATGACTCGTTTCAAAAAGAAGCAGACAAAGTTGAAGATGAACGGTCGCCAGACCAACAGCGTCAGTTTGTAGAGGGGGGGGCTATGCTTTTGGAGTTTTAATTCGCAACAACTGACGATTAAAAGCAGAAAAAAAAAGCTAACATCTTAAATATCTCAGTTGGTTCAGCCCATACGTCTTTATCAGAAAAAATTGATTTGTTTGTTGAGCCGTCTGCTTCACGGCATACCAACTACTGGAAAGAAAGAGCTATAACACTTAGTGAACTTGAGAAACTTATTTTCCTGAAAAAAAAAATGTTTTAATAGAAATATTCCATAAATTTCAACCGACAGTTACGGTGGTGTCTCAGGCAATGAATGCCGAATGTTTACGCATAAGTAAATTGCTAATATTACTGTTATCTTGACAATTTTCCTTAAAACTTCCTCTTTGGTCACATGTTTTGTCCGAGGTATTCTCAGCAGCTTTCGCAAATCTACGCTTCAACTATGAGGAAATCGTCTAATATTCAGTGCCATAATAGAATAGACACACACACACACACACACATATATATATATATATATATATATATATATATATATATATATATATATATATATATATATATATATATATATATATATCTTCAAGAATGCATTGTTCATTTTTAGAAACTCATTATAAACTTTAAAAATTATAATTAAAAAAAGAGTAGGGGGACAATATATATATATATATATATATATATATATATATATATATATAATACTTCATATATATATATATATATATATATATATATAATATCTGGATAAAATAAATGAAACAAAATTGGGTGTTTTTTTATGAAAGTATTTATTTCTGTTTTTGTATATATTTAAATACTTTCATAATAAAAAAAACACCCAATTTTGTTTCATTTATTTTATCCAGATATTATATACATATCAAGAAAGTATACGTGGCCTCTCATTATGCTATATATATATATATATATATATAATACTTCATATAATATTTCATATATATATATATATATATATATATATATATATATATATATATATAATACTTCATATATATTAGGTCATCCCATAAATTCTGTCCGAATTTTAACTTTTTGTTAAAATGAACGAAATTTAAAGAGTATTTTATAATTTCTAATGGAGCTGAACATTATTTTTATGTTTAGATGCATTTAAACTGATCAAATTTTATTTCAGAGAACAATAAAATAAAATTTTGTTTTATTAAAACCCCGCTAACATGGAAGTACCCAAGAATCATTTGAGGCACATAATGCTTTATGAGTTCAAGAAAGGAAACTCAGCAGCCGAAGCGGCTAGAAACATTCACTTTATGGAGAGGAATGTTTGAATGAAAGAACTTACAGAAGATGGTTTGCAAAATTCAGAGGTGGAGATTTCACCCTTGAAGATGAAGATCGAACCGGACGTCCAGTTGAGTTTGATGAAAAGCTTCTTGAAGCAGCCCTTGGAGAAAATTCTGCTTTATCAGTTGAGGAATTGGCATTGGTTCTCACTTCAAACCATACAACTGTTCATCGTGATCTTCAACAACTTGGAAAAGTTCATAAACTTGGAAAATGGATGCCTCATGAATTGTCTGAAAACAACCTCAAATCCTGAGTTGACATCTGCTATTCTCTCCGTTCTCGCCAACTTGTTTCACCTTTTTTGGATAGACTTGTGACTGGCGACGAAAAATGGATCTTTTATCGAAATGTTAAGCGCCGTAGACAGTGGCTTGGTAAAAGGGAAGGACTCCAGCCAGAGCCGAGAAGGGAACTTCATGGGCAAAAGGTTCTTCTTTCAATCTGGTGGGATTGCCAAGGAATAATCCACTTTGAATTCTTACCACCTAATGCAACAATTAATGCTCAAATATACTGTCTGCAATTAGAGCGTCTGAACCAAGCTTTGAGGAAAAAAGAGCTGCTCTAGTGAATCGAAAACGGGTGATGTTTCATCAGGACAATGCGCGACCACACACAGCAAGAATCACGTCACAAAAGAACGAAGAACTTGGTTGGGAGAAAATTCCTCATCCACCTTATTCTCCCGACCTTGCTCCTTCAGACTACCATTTGTTTCGTAGCTTACAGAATCATTTGGAAGAAACAGCTTTTGTAACACAGGAGGAGGTTAAAACTGACATTTGTGAGTTCTTCGAATCAAAGCCAAAAGAATTTTACAGTAATGGAATTAGTAAGCTTGTTAATAGATGGAAGGAAGTCATAGATAATCAGGGAAAATACATTGTTGATTGAATCTGTAATTAAATGTAACATTTGGTCACTTGTTTCAAAATTCGGACAGAACTTATGGGATGACCTGATATATATATATATATATATATATATATATATATACGTTTTTGTGTGTGTAACAATTGAGTGGCAGTGTGCAAAATAACGATGACCCAACAGATGCCGTGCTAACTTGGTCCCGTTGACGCACACTGATATCGCTATCGAAGAAGGTTCGTATATATAATACGCCACATATATCTTCAAGGATGCTTTGTTCATTTTTGGAAATTCATTTTAAACCTTAAAAAATTATAATTTAAAAAAAAAAGTCGACGGAACAAAAAATAAATAGCAAACTTTGAAATTACAGCTTGATTCTACCAACTCTCGGGGATTACTCACACCTTCCAAAGTTTACACAAAAAATGTTCTGCTTTGGGAACTTTGGGAGTAAACATATTTTTGGTTGTAAATATGTAACATTTATGAGGATAATATACAGATATCTTTTCTTAGGTGTTTATAAATTGTACATTGTGCAATTATTAACTTTAACAGCGAACTATTTTAAATTACAAAATAGTACTTGGATTCAACGAAAATTACTTACAATATAATACATATTACTTAAAATACATTCGTTCTTGCCGTCAATTTTGACGACACGGGTAAACGACTAACATAATAATTCATTTTTGGAAATTAATTTAAAACTTAAAAAATTATAATTAAAAAAAAAGTCGGGGGTGTTGTGAGTAATTCCTACAACCTGCTTCCCCCTCTGTTTGGTAATGGACAGACTTCATATGCTTACAAATAAGCTAACTTAATTCTTTTCTTTTTCTTTCGTTTAGCAGTTGTATTAAGTTGAATAAAGTTTTCTTAAGTTTATTCGCCTCGAGTTATTCATTACAGGGGGAACAAAAAATAAATAGCAAACTTTGAAATTACAGCTTGATTCTACCAACTCTCGGGGATTACTCACACCTTCCAAAGTTTACACAAAAAAAATGTTCTGCTTTGGGAACTTTGGGAGTAAACATAATTTTGGTTGTAAATATGTAACATCTATGAGGATAATATACAGATATCTTTTCTTAGGTGTTTATAAATTGTACACTCTTCAATTATAAACGTTAACAACGAACTATTTTAAATTACAAAATTGTACTTGGATTCAACGAAAATTACTTACAATATAATACATATTACTTATAATACATTCGTTCTTGCCGTCAATTTTGACGGCACGGGTAAACGACTAACATAATAATTCCCTAATCTAGTCTTTGTCTCTAAGGAACATTTCCGACTTCTTAATGCCTTCAACATTCAGGATATAAGTTTAAGCTTGCCACTTTGCCTGTCCTGCGCACCATATGTGATGCGCAGGACGTGTGATTTCTATGTCCGGGGATCATATGTGCTGCACAAGGGCCGTGACTTTAAAAAGAGTGGAAAAACTGAGGACGCTTAAGAAAAGAATGAGCAGGAATGCGGAAAGGCCTAGTCTAATATTTTGTCCATCATATATGACCACAGGACGCTTGACTGATAATGTGAAGTCTCAAATGAAAGACATCTATTTTTCCACTTTATTGCGATGATTATAACATTTGCATCACATGTAATTCACATAGCATAGTGTAAAAAAACTTATGATTTTTACATTCTGTGCATCACATGTGACACATATGTTTTTATTATGCGAATCACTATATATCAGTACATTCTATTTGCCAAATAAGATGAGTTGCCTTGCAATAATTATAAATCTAAAAACAAACACTAACGTTTAGATAGTACACACGATAATGCCTCGGACAGGCAAAGGGTTAAGCTCATGGTCATAAATGATTGAAAAAAGTGGATTTATTTTGTTATAGATTTATTTTTGTTATAATGGATTTATTTTTGTTATAGATTTATTTTTTTTTATGGATTTATTTTGTTATTGTGAAAGAAAACAGTTTCCTAACTAAAAAAGAAAAATAACACGGTCCCTACATGTTGTTGAAAATACAGCGTATTTCTGAAATACAATATCTACATATACATACAGAGTTCAGAAGATTCGCCAACGTGTGAAAATCCTCACCCTTTAAGAGAAATAGCCAAATAAAGGCGAGAGGATTGGGGAAAAAATGTGGTCTCAGGTATCAGGATGAAATCGGCTTGAGTTATTTTACACGGTCAGCAAACAGTCACACTTATGTACCATATTTTAGGTTGAGGTTCGAGCATTGGTAGCATTCATTACAACAACAAAAAGTAAAGATACAAAATTGAAGAAAAAGAAACGGCTTCGATTGTCAAATTAGTTGTAAGGAGCTTCAATTCCGTTTCATATACTCGGTAATTGTTAGGCACAATTAATAAATGATTAAGTAGGGAGAAGGCGAAGGATTTCCTTACTAGATTTTCCTTCCTGATCGGGGAAGCAGCCTCTTGGGAGTCGGTTCCCTGAGGTAACTGTTCGTTGGGAGAAGCTGCTTGAGTGGAACTTACATCTCACCGGGGGGGGGGTTGATATGAAGGGAGTGAGGGTGGTTCGCTACACTGTGCGGGTCTTAGCCGTGAAGGTTTGGTCTGGGTAAGACTGGTGGGACTAAAGACTGTAGTTCATCTCAACATGAAAATAGTGATAGACGTCTCGACTGTGAGGAAGGGGTGGAAGAGAACACGAAGGCCGGAAACTACAAGGAATGAGCGAGCAAAGAATTGGAACTCTCTCTCTCTCTCTCGCCTTCTCTCTCTCTCCCCTCTTTCTCTCTCTCGCCCTCCCTCTCTCTCCCTACCTCTCTCTCACTCTCTCTCTCGACCTCTCTCTCTCCCTACCTATCTCTTTCCCCTCTCTCTCTCTCCCTACCTCTCTCTCCCTCTCTCTCTCCATCTCTCTCGCCCTCTCTCTCCCTCAGTCTCTCTCCCTGCCTCTCTCTCTCTCTCTCCCCCCTCACTGACAAGTAGTTAGTGGAATTTCGTAACTAAAGAAAATAAAAGCCGTCAATTTAGACTATATGTATTGTGTTGTTTAACACCTCAAAAAAAAACCGGCAATGTTTAATTTTCGTAACCGAAAAAAAAAACGCTGCCTCAAAAGGACACTTTCTCCCTTGACGCCGCTATCATTTCATACTACTTTCACTCCCTCGGCAATTTTTATTTACAAGATTATAAAATATGTGAACAAAGTACGACGCGATATTTATTAATTACCATTTTATAAAGATTTATTTTTAAATTATTCAAAAATATATAAAAATCTACAAAATATATAGATATAAGCAACTGTGATAGATAGATAGATAGATAGATAGATAGATAGATAAAAACAGACTGCCATAGATAGAGAGAGATAAGAACAACTGAGATAGATAGATAGATATGAACAGAGAATTAGATAGATAGATAGATAGATAGATAGATAGATAGATAAAAATAGACTGCCATAGATAGAGATAAGAATAACTGTGATAGATAGATAGATAGATAGATAGATAGATAGATAGATAGATAGATAGATAGATGTGAACAGACTGAGATAGAGAGGGACAGACTGAATAGATAGATAGATAGATAGATAGATAGATAGATAGATAGATAGATAAAAACAGACTGCCATAGATAGAGAGAGATAAGAACAACTGAGATAGATAGATAGATATGAACAGAGAATTAGATAGATAGATAGATAGATAGATAGATAAAAATAGACTGCCATAGATAGAGGTAAGAATAACTGTGATAGATAGATAGATAGATAGATAGATAGATAGATAGATAGATAGATAGATAGATAGATGTGAACAGACTGAGATAGATAGGGACAGACTGAATAGATAGATAGATAGATAGATAGATAGATAGATAGATATTACACAATGGAATTGTAAAATCTTTTCGTATTCGAATTTCTCTGCTCGCTGAACCCAAACAGTAAAGGCTCGTATGGCTAACACTGTATACCGATGCTTAATGAACTTTGTCCGCTAAAAACCTTGCCCGCGGCTAAACGCGAAACCGGTCATTTCGAAGAGAAAGTGTTGTGGGGAAGAAAGAAATGCCCCAGCGAAAAGTCCCCTGCTGTTGCCCCTTTTCCGCTTTGGACCAATGCAGCAGAGAAAAAAAGGGGAGATAATCATCAACTCGAAGTCAGCTCATTATCACCATTTATATTTCGTTCAGTAATTATGGGATGTCATACAAGGGAGATAAAACGTTACAGAAGAAAGTAATGATAACGTATGAAACTTAGGAGATTTTTTTAAAAAAAATAAAAGAAAAAAGAAAGACAGGATTGATGGAAGATGGAAAAGGGGTTGAAGAAGAATTATCATTGAATTATTTTTTTTTTTTAAATCGGTGTGAAACAAACATATATATAACATCTACAATGCTATAGGAAGTGACGTGTAGAGGTTTAGCGATGTTTGGTCGTGCCCGGGGCTAACTCCTTGACTATATGACCCTAAGACTCAATTACTACCGAGAAATGTGAGAAAGGAAGGCATTTTAAATATGTAAAAACAGATAAGACATGAAATAAATATTTTATTCAAATTAAATATAAACTAAATTTTTATTTCGCTCTTTGATTGGACGCCCCCCCCCCCAATATGGATACCCAGGGCTGTCGCAAATTCTGCCCTCAGTTTTTTGCACGTTTCTGCCTATAGGGTTTTTTGGACAACTAAATGCCGCTAATTTTCGTTGAAACGGAGAACTAATCAGAGAACAAAATTTGTCCTCTTGACCTCAATCTGTGACATAGCTGCTGTGTTCAGCTACATTATTTGCCGAAACTCATTTCTGCCATCAGAAAAAAAAAAATTTTTTTTTTTTTTTTTGTGTGTGTGTGTGTGTGTGTTTTGCTTTTATTTTTATTTTTATTTGTTTTTGTTTTGTTTTTATTTTTTTTATTTTTAGCTTTAAATTTTTTACACGCGGAAAATCTGTATAGGTTTCATTCCAGAATATAAGTACAAGGGAAAATCCCCCACCCCTCTCTCCAAAAAATGTGAATTTAATACCAAAACAAAAAAAAAACTACAGTAGGATAATAGGAATTTGTTATTCCGTGCGCCGACGTCGCTACCGAATGGGACATAAGTTCGGAGTTTAAAGTCAGTTTAACGACAATACAGTGGAAAAATTGCTCAAGTCCCCTCGACATTCCCCTTTTGGGGACGCCTCAGGCTCCGGATAATGATTGCAGACCGTCTCGAAAAGGAGGTACTGACTGGGGGATGCACCCCACCCCAGGTTTTGAGCTGATGTTCATTTCTAAACTACCCAGCTGAAGCTAGGTTTACCTTAGGATAATATGTCTAAAAAATATTCATTTTATGGGAGGAACAAAAAAAAAATAACAATATAAAATTAAGAATCTTTAAAACGTATCATTTAACATCTGATTTAGCCACACCCCACTTTTAACATCTGATTTAGCCGCACCCCACTTTTAACATCTGATTTAGCCACACCCCACTTTTAACATCTGATTTAGCCGCACCCCACTTTTAACATCTGATTTAGCCACACACCACTTTTAACATCTGATTTAGCCGCACCCCACTTTTAACATCTGATTTAGCCACACCCCACTTCTAACATCTGATTTAGCCGCACCCCACTTTTAACATCCGATTTAGCCGCACCCCACTTTTAACATCTGATTTTGATGCGCCCTACTTTTAACATCCGATTTAGCCGCACCCCACTTTTAACATCTGATTTTGATGCGCCCTACTTTTAACATCCGATTTAGCCGCACCCCACTTTTAACATCTGATTTAGCTGCACCCCACTCACTTTTCTCAAATTGTGACACCCAACTTGTATAATAAAAATAGAGGAAAATATTTTTATCTGTGTTCTGTGTCCATTCAGGACGTTGGTGATCATGGCTCTCCACAATTTCCTGTAGCTCTCAATGAATTTAGTCTTTTTGTTATCTCTCCTAAACCCTGTCCTGTCGTCCATTTAGATTGCGAGATTGGTAGTGCGCTATTTTCCTTTCTTTTTCAGTAAAAGCATCCAAGCTAGAGGATTTGGTTTAGGCTAGAATTAACATAAACCAAAGAAAACGACGATGACAGATTATCAAACTGATCAAGGCGGGTCACATTTCGGTTGAAGAGTAAAACAAGACAGGGGATAAAGTTTGATACACACCAGGAAAAATCAAATTTGCTGGACGAAATTCTATAATGAAGGCACTGAAAATTATTTATGGCAGAGCAGGAAATGTTTAGCTTTAGATTGAGAACTATCAATAGGCTAGCCCAGATAGATACATACATAAATAGATTAATATCAATAAGCTAAGATAGATAGATAGATAGATAGATAGATAGATAGATATTGAAAAGACTGAGATAGATAGATAGATAGATAGATAGATAGATAGATAGATAGATAGATAGATAGATAGATATTGAAAAGACTGAGATAGATAGATCGATAGATAGATAGATAGAACGGACACGTGTTTTATCTATACAGATAGATACGTAGATAGATTGAGTAATATTATTACGGTAAGATAGATAGATAGATAGATAGATAGATAGATAGATAGATAGATAGATAGATAGATATTTTATAGTTGGTTCATATATATTAATTACCTTGTAAATATAAAAATATTCCAATAAATAAATAGTGTTTAATATCTTTGTTGTCAATTCTAAAGCATACAGACAATTTTTAAATCTTTAGGTTTTATTAAAATTCTAATCACCGCTTTTTAAAGCAATAAACATTACCAAGGGAGTGAAAGGAGTTTCCAATAATAGCGGTGTCAAAGAAATAACTGTCCTTTTGACACGCCAATATTTTTTTTTTTTTGTGCGTTTGAAGGTTAAATATTACCAAATTTTCAATGGCTGTACAGGAAGCCCGACTCTATGTTTACATAACCAGTTTTGAATTTAGAGTTGTCCTTAGACTGGTTGCCAACCAAGGCTAAAGAACTAGCTCTGTTATTTAATCCATAGCTGGTGGGGAGAGGGAGAAGAGATATACTCCAAAGGGTGTTCGTGTGAATATGAATGTAACGAACCCAGCCGAAATCGAACTCCGCTCGCCGATTTTCTCTTTACAAGCACCCACCCGCGCACCCTAGAAATATATCGGTGGGGCACATAATATGGAGAGAAGGCATAGAGAATTTAACACTCACGGGGTGCAACGAAGCAAACGAAAGAGGAAAGCTACGGGTAACCTATTTCTTGACAATTTTTGAGCAAACAGATTAAGAAAGAAGTACTGCCGTGGATCGAAAATAAGTTATTAGAAAGGAAGCTGTGGAGAACCGTGATCGCCTGTGCCGTGAAGGGATATGGAATATTGCCATCTGCCTGGTAACTCGTGGTGCAAAAAGCCTTTTCGTGCGGTTGCTGCAAAACGAATTTTTTCTTTGGGGTGGGATATGTGGTCCCACGCCCAAACACCGTACTCTGCGGAAGGGTTCGTTTCCTGCCGGAGTTTTCCTTCCCTAAGACGACCACGGGTTTCCATGAGTTTCATTTTCCTAGGTTTGTGAATTCGGAACTTTCTTTCTCCTAGCCTTGTTGCCGACCAGGACAAGATATCCCAGTCTAGCCCACGACTTAACCTAGCGCTGGAGACTAGAGGCCTGATGGATTCATGCCTTTCCAAAGCAAAGTACTCGACTGAAATTCGAACTCTCACTCCGCTTTCTCGTTTCGTGTCGTTACCATTACACCACCTGCACACCCACTGTGACCTGAAATATATAGAGAGAGAAATAGGGCTGCCAATAATAATGAAACTCACTTAACAGTCGTAATAGTTAACTAGGCGCTCAGAAATTTACTAATCTTACCTTTGTCTGACACAAGGTCACCGGTTTGGAGCACTCAGTTAACATCTAACTAAATTGTTGATGACCTGCTAGACGACCTTGATGATTATTCAATTCACAATAACGTGGCGCTCAGGTATTTTATAGACTTACTTTTGACTGACACAAATATACAAATATCTGGTTCCCAAGGAGGATTGAATTCAATAATGGTCAGCTAGATAAACTCGTCATCTCAGTTGCCCTATGAAACATGGTCAATTTTTTGCTTATACATGAAAAGAAAAAGAAACAAATACCAAAATTTTTGTGCATAAGATGCGTTTTTTTAGGGGTTTTTTTTGTTGTTGTTAGTTTTTTTGGGGGGGTGTTTAGCTTTGTTGTTTGTCATCTAAAATCGGGTCTAAAAACTTCAGTGTCTTATACTTTAGTTTAGAACTCAGTCCCATTTTATCTGGGACTGAAAACGGACAAAATCGGGTCAAATTAGACTTATTTCTTTTACCGGAGAGAAACTATTTTTATCTAATGACGCATTGTAACAAAGGGAGTTAAATAATGTTTTCCTAATTTTCCAGCTTAAAAGACGCAATCCGGGCGCAGTTTTAAACTAGCTCATGTGGAAGGTAAATTAGACCTCCGACCCAAAACGAAAGGGACCTCTACTCCAGCTTAGAAAAGAGCAATGATAATTTGTTAAAAAAATAACTTTGAATTCCTCAATTCACCAACTTTGGGAGATATTTAAACTGAATTCGAAAGAAAAATTTTAAATTCACAAAGTTTTTGTGTTACTTTAAATTCAATATGAATTAAAAACTTTTAAAATCACGAATTTTTGACAGTTATTTTAAAATTTGTATTTTTAACTGTTCCCTCCTCATCCGGACACAAAATCCCAATGCTGGATGTGCAAGCACCAGATGAAGGGCAAATTTTCAACCCCGAGATCATCCTGATTCAGAAACGGTATAATAGGTCTATATGTAGAGCAAGTATGTCCCGAGTTAGAAGGGTTTCAGACACACGAACGGACAGACAGAATTTACCGTTTATTTAGTTAGAAGATAGGTGTAGAGTAAGTATGTCCCGAGTTAGAGGAGTTCCAGACACACGGACAACGAGACAGAATTTGCAGGTTATTTATTTAGATTTATTTATTATTTATTTTCATTTTTCTTTTTTCTCTTCCTTTTTAACAAGCATTGGTAATTTTCTTTGCTCTAAAATCAGGTGCGTTTTATACCTGGAAATAACCTTTCTCAGCTATTCTTTTAATGCTTCTTATACACCCCAGCATCCAGTACGCAAAAGGATTACGGTAACTTGTTTTTATATCTGCAGTTATCTCCCCTTGCAGTGTCAGCATATTCATATTGACCAATAAATAAGCATGAAAATAATTCAATCATATTCTTTTCTATTTTTTTAAACTGGGTCGACTATCTCCTTCAACAAACGGATAAAACATGTCACGTTGCGTTTTTGATAGACAATCGGCCAATTGTCTATTCATGCAAACTCTTCAATTCTGTTTCTTCTTTTCTGTGACGGGTTGCGTGACAGGAATTTACTCTGCTCAAAATACAAACACAACTGAAGTGTTTCCTATCGGTATCTTTCTTCCCCCGCTCGCCCTCGTCCCACGTCGTCACCTATTTATTTGCAAAAGCCCTTTATTGATCATCTCTTTTTATTTTATTTAGAGATTCTTTACCACGCACCCACCCAACCGCCCTCCAGCCCAAGCCCGCCTCAAAAGCAGTTATGTCTCAAAGCTCTCTCAATTGCACAAATTGAACGGCTTTCCCAGTCGCCATTAACATTCTCAGTTTCCAGCGTCGCATCGGACGACAAGCCGAGTTTTAATCAAACGATCAATAGTCGACGGCTTATTAAAATTCCTTTCACGTGAGAAATTGAGAAAGAAACGGGCAGCTAACGAACTTCCATGGATTTCGATGGAATGAAAAAAAATAAATAAATAAATTAAATATTAAAAAAAAAAATCAAGGTAAAAAAAAAAAAGAAAGATATGGGCGGAGACATCTGCTTGTTTTCAAGTGGAGAGAAAAAGGGTTTTCAAAAGAGGACAAAAAAAATTACGAAACTTGGGATTGTGAATTGATGAAGGAGATATTTTTAGTTTCATCAATGTTACATTCTAATTTCTCCGACTTTTTCATTTCTTTTTTTTTTTTTTTTCGCCTAATTTTGGTTTTTGGTTGTTGTTTTTTGTTGTTTTTTTTTTTTCATTTCTATATCTTTTAGGGAGAAATAAAAAAAACTATTCTGGGGCCTCCCAAGAAGGCTTCAAAACAAAATTGTTTTAAAATAATACCGGCAGTTGCACTTAAAGATGTTCATCTTTCAATTAGTGGAAATATCAGATTTTGAAATTAAAATACTTGCGCAAACACGCGCACGCACACACTTTTATATATACTACAATTACAACCATAATCTAACACACACATACACACACGTATTATCTCGTCCACATGCTCAAACATTTCATAATAACGGAGCTATGTTATTGAGACTATACGGAAGTATGTTCATAAATTGCATAAATGTATTCTCGATATTGCATAAATTGCATAAATTTATTCTCGATATTGCATTAATTTATTCTCGATATTGCATAAATTTATTCTCGATATTGCATAAATTTATTCTCGATATTGCATAAATTGCATAAATTTATTCTCGATATTGCATAAATTTATTCTCGATATTGCATAAATTTATTCTCGATATTGCATTAATTTATTCTCGATATTGCATAAATTGCATAAATTTATTCTCGATATTGCATTAATTTATTCTCGATATTGCATAAATTGCATAAATTTATTCTCGATATTGCAAAAATTTATTCTCGATATTGCATAAATTACATAAATTTATTCTCGATATTGCATAAATTTATTCTCGCTATTGCATAAATTGCATTAATTTATTCTCGATATTGCATAAATTACATAAATTTATTCTCGATATTGCATAAATTTATTCTCTATATTTCATTAATTTATTCTCGATATTGCATAAATTTATTCTCGATATTGCATAAATTGCATACATTTATTCTCGATATTGCATAAATTAATTTCTCTATATTGCATTAATTTATTCTCGATATTGCATAAATTGCATACATTTATTCTCGATATTGCATAAATTTATTCTCTATATTGCATTAATTTATTCTCGATATTGCATAAATTGCATACATTTATTCTCGATATTGCATAAATTTATTCTCTATATTGCATTAATTTATTCTCGATATTGCATAAATTGCATACATTTATTCTCGATATTGCATAAATTGCATAAATTTGTTCTCGATATTGCATTAATTTATTCTCGATATTGCATAAATTGCATAAATTTATTCTCGATATTGCATAAATTGCATAAATTTATTCTCGATATTGCATAAATTGCATTAATTTATTCTCGATATTGCATAAATTGCATACATTTATTCTCGATATTGCATAAATTTATTCTCTATATTGCATTAATTTATTCTCGATATTGCATAAATTGCATAAATTTATTCTCGATATTGCATAAATTGCATGCATTTATTCTCGATATTGCATAAATTGCATAAATGTATTATCGATATAATCGCTGAAAGACTACGGAACGCGGCCGTTAAACTCAATATCAAAGTACTTCCTATTCAAAGAATTTATATTACAACTAAGTGTAGCCATGCCGTCAAAAATGACAGCAATTGTTATAAAATTTTGATACTGAAATGCCATGAAACAAAAGTCTTGAAACAATGTATTATGATTCCATAAAGCGAAGATTAGGGAATTCAAAACCAAAAACAGAGGCCACGAACCGTTTAATTAAGCTTTTCGTTTTTATATCTTTTACCCAGTCAATGGTGTCTATGATTAATTGATTACGCTTGACACTATATGAAATTGCTTTTTGCTCAATATCTTTTCATGTTAAACATTTTATGTGTTTTATGTAACAGAGACTCGAAGGAGATTAGCAACAGAACGACAAAGCCTATTTCAAGAACAAGTTGAAATAAGACGATCACTTAGGTGACAAAGGTACCTCGCAAAAAAAGACAGTAGTCTAAGAAACATCGTCTTAATGGACCGGATTAATTAAACGGTCCATTTTGTTCAGGAAATAATGTTGTTTAAATAAAGATAAATATTTTATTTTTATAGATTATTAAAATAACTAATTGGAATAATCATTCATAAATTTACTAGCTTAAGTTGATTAAACCACCCTTTTCGCTACAGGACATAACACGAAAGATATAAATAAACAATACACAATACACAACGGTAATTATCATATAATCGATTCTTTGTAAATGAAAAGGGAGACTACACTGTAATTAACAGTTGAATTTTATTTCTATAAAAAAAAACAGGGACGCAGAATTCACAAATAAAATAGTGGCCAATGCACCGTTTAATTACTCGTTTCATTTTTATATTTTTTAGACAGTCAATGTTATCTATGATTCATTGATTACTCTTGATACTATATAAATGACTTCTTGCTCAATATCTGTTCACATTAAAAATGTTTTCTTTAATATAACAATGACTCGAAACGAAACACCTCTCGAAAGAAAAAGAAGTTTAGCAATGGAACAACAAAGACAGCGACGGCAAAACCTATCTCAAGACCAAATTGAAGCAAGACGATCACTTAACAGAGAAAGGTACCTGAGTACCTCACATGAAACGCTTGAACAATCAAGACTGCAATCTAAGCAACGTAGTATTAAGGGAACGGATTAATTAAACGGTTCATTTTTGTCTAAATAGAGAAAAATATTTTATTTCTATGGATTATTAAAATGACTAAGAGAAGTAACCACACATTTGCCTTACATACAACAGAACAAAACAAACCTTTCCGTACCGGTATTTACTCGTTTCACTCACCCAGCGGTAGGGGGGTGGGGATATGACACTGTCAGATTCCCATTCGCGTAGGCATGGACCCAGGACAAAAATTGCCCAGTCCCTGGAGACATTTCCACTGTGGTGCAATGAGGGAGGTGCTGCCGCGGGTTTGGAATCTCCGGGGCTACTTATCTCTCAAAGATTTTCCGCGAATTGTCCGAAGACGGAAACACGACAGAGAGGTGAATACTTCACTTTGTTCCTGGCCCAAAGATCGAGACCAAAAGAGCACAAAAGTGGTCGTACAGCTATATAAAAATGTGTTCGTAGGACGGGTTTTCGGCAAATAGATGTACATGGGTGGTGTAATGGATAACGGCTCGGAATGAGATTTTGCAGAGCGAGTTCGAGTTGGGCTCGTTACATTCCCATACGCGCAAATACCCTTGGGAAAGGTATGATTCGATCTCTTCTACCCCCAGGCTTTGGGTTGAATAGCAGGGCAGACTAGGTCCTATAGGTTTGGTTGGCATCCAGTCTAACGCAAAAGGAAACGGCAACATATGGCGGGAACATTTTCTGCTTAGTCAGTCATGAATCGAAAGAGAAATGATCGTCCAAGCGTGTATCACGTATGGCATTTGACTAAAGACTGACAAAATGAATAACACAAACATTTATATATGTTTGTATATATATATTATGAAATGAACAAAGTCCGACAATTATTTTTATGTTTAACATTCTTTTTATAGATACAAGTATTTAAGTAAATGCTCTATTTTATAATAAACAGTATTAAACAACATTTACCGGCCTGAATGTCCGAGATGTTATTTAATACTGTTTATTATAAAACAGAGCATTTACTTAAATACTTGTATCTATAAAAAAGAATGTTAAACATAAAAATGTCTTTAATATATATATATATATATATATATATATATATATATATATATATATATATATATATATATATATATAAAGAAAGAACAGTAAGATATAAAATCCGGTAAATGGAACTAATGTCTTTGGTTTAATAACAAAATTAAATTCAAGGGCTTTAGCTTACATTTTTGAAACATGGTTATCACTGTGTAGCGAAAACCCATATTTTAAATCAATTAATTTATAATATATATATATATATATATATATATATATATATATATATATATATATATATATATATATTATTGTAGGGTTATGACTGACCTTTTGTAAAATAATTGATTTCCTGTATCATAATTCGATGGACTTTTGCTTAAATGAAGAATTCAATTTATTTATTAAAAATATGTCACCACCACTCAACACGAAATTTCTGAAATTGTATATAAATATAGTAGTGCTATGACTTTCTGGAACCTTCTAGAACATTCTAGAAATTTCTAGAACTTCCTGGAGCCTTCTAAAACTTGTTTTTGTTTATTTGTAAGTTTGTATTTTATGCTAAAGCTATAAACAGTTAAATGCGTTAAAAAAGTACAATCCAATTACGCCATTATCAAACTGAAAAATAAAGCATTTGAAACATTCTGATTTGTTTACCCTTCTTGCGTATAAGGTAAAATCGAATTTTCGGTTTGGGGGTGACCTTTTTCAAGAACTAAAGCAGATTAATGCCTTTTCCATTACTTTTGAAAAAATCTTCTTCGATTTATGCCACAGGAACATAGGGTTGCACAAAAGCCATAACCCTTATATAAACGCTGCTTTAGAAAACACTTGCACGTGAGGCCTGCTTAACCAATGAAAAACAAACAGGATTAAAATTATAAATAGCGAAACTTTCTCTGATAAAAATAATTAAATCACCTAAAGATAATCCATAGAGGTGTTGATATGCCGCTTAACAAAACAAAACAACCAACATGAAAAAAAAAACTCTTTCATGACATTAATCCATATAATATACTACAATTTATTAAATTGTATTCCAAAATATATAACTCCAACAAAACTACAGCATAAAACACCGCCTCGAGTAATTATGTCCACACAAAGATGTATATGCAAAAAATCTGAGTATCATCTACCATGTATTCAGTTGTGAAAACAGAATAACATTTATCTTTATTACTTCAAAGTTTCCAAGAAAATTATATTTTAGCATTAAATGACCCATCAGGAGTTGATGTGCCGTTAAACAAAGAACTCAATCAATCACATTTTGTGGAGAAGGGGGATTTTTTCAGAAGCACAATTTTTGTGCTATTTATTTAAATATACTATATCTATATTTATTGGAGAATAATGCTCAGTATTGGAGATTTCTATGTCTGAATTATCTATCAATCTATCTACACAGGTAAATCGATAAATAGGTTGATAAATAGATTGTTTTTTTTGGGGGGTGGTTAAAGCTTATCACCCCAAGCCAGGCTGGAAGCCACTAGCACGCAAGGGGTCACAGAAGGTTTGGAGGAAGAGCAGGTAGGAGTGGTAAAGGAGAGGATGTGGAGAAAGATAGTGGATCGATCAAGGTAAGGGGGTTACAGAAGATTTGGAGCGAGAGCAGATAGGAATGAAAGGTGAAAGGATGTGGAGAAGGGAAGTGGATAGATCAAGGCAACTGGAGATGTCGATTGACGTTACACTTAAATAGTTGGAGATTGTATTTGTCAGGGAAACAGGAATCTCAAAATATTTAGATTTTGGCATTAAATAACCCATAGAGGTGTTGATATGCCTCAAAACAATACCAACCAAACAACCAACCAAACAAACAAGATGAAAACTTTCATGATATTAATCCATATAATATCCTACAATTTCTTAAAGAAATCAAATTGTATTTCAAAATATAACTTCAACAAAACTACAACATAAAACGCACATATCACCGCATCTAACAATTATGTCCATACAAACATGTATATGCACAAAAGCAGAGTATCATCTACCATGTATTCAATTGTGAAAGCAGAATAACATATATCATATTTTTATTACTTCAAAGTTACCAAGAAAATTAAATTTCGGCATTAAATGACCCATAAGGAGTTGATGTGCCGTTAAACAAACAATTCAAATCACATCAACAATGGCGTAATAAATAGCCGTTCGGATTGAGGATTCGGAGTTCGATATCCAGTCGAGTTCGTTACATTTATTTACGTGCAAATACCCTTGGGAAAAGTATAAATCTATCTCCCACGCCACTAGGTGAAAATAGCAGGACACAATGGCTCCTATAGCCTTGGGAGACAACCGGTCTAGTAGAAGAACAACTATGAATTTGGAACCGGAGGAGGATCGTTTGGGGGAACTTGTGACACCCAAGGTGCAGTTTCACCCCTACAGTCAACTCATATGTGCGCGTCGTCTAACTGTTCGATTCTAAGAACGGAGGTCCTGTAGCCTCATACGTCAAAAATGACGGGAGAATCTAATGTACACATAGGGTGTATCATATATATATATATATATATATATATATATATATATATATATATATATATATATATATATATATATATATATATATATATATATATGGGTGTATCAATAATACTTTTACAAACTTTAGGGGAAGATTCCTCACATCAAAACAAAAACAAAATTCCATGTAAACTTATGTCCGCAAATCCTTGGTTTTTGAGTTATTGAGTTTAAAGAGGCACGGTGGAGTAGTTGAGGAATCGGCGGGCCGAGTTCGAATTCCAGTCGAATCCATTACATTCACTTACGTGCTAATACCCTTGGGAATGGTATGAATTCTTTTTTTCTCTCCTAAGCTAAGGGTAAATAACAGGACAGATTGGGTTCTATAGCCTTGGTTGGCAACTGGTCTACCGCAACCTACTGCGGGAAAAATCTGCCTCGTCAGTCAAGTATCGAAAGATACATGATCGCCTAACCGTGTATCACGTATGGCACATAACTGACTGGCTGAATTTAAAGAAAATTTACGGTAGATGGCGCTGTGTTGCCATGCGAATTTCAGACCAAAACTTAAACTTCAGTGAAAAATAAACCCAACGCCAATTCTAATGTCGGGATTTAGCAAAGAAATTGTTTACAAGGCAAAAATGTTTATGTGGGAAAGACAAGTTGATTAGATCTTCAATCGCAACCAAGAATTCCCACAACAAAACGAAATGGGTTCATGCCTTTTTTCAAACTGTATTAGAGTAAAATGAACATGAACAGCATTAACCAAGATTTCTGATTCTTATGCAAATACTGTATTTTATAGATTCCCCAATGACATTGAATTTGTAGCCATCAAAGTTGTACCACCTTCAAATATTTAGTTTGAGGACAAAGAAAGAATTTCTTATGCATCAAGCCAAGTATCATGACAAAACATTTATTGATCTACCAGTAAAATAAAACCTCAAGTTAATGTCCCTATTTAAGGAATATGAAATTTAAGGAACCACTCGTGGATCATCCATAATGAACTGACTTTTTTTTATTTTAACTCAACAATGTTAGATAAATACTAGAAAAGACCATTTATTGAGTCTATGTTAAGTTACAAGGTATTAGCATAGTAACCATCAAAACTGATAGGATTGTTTACATATGAAAGTTTGGAAATTGGCTAAGCTTCAGTTATGAGTACAAAGTAAATTATAGCGCAGGTTACATCTACACTTCTATAAATCCTCTTAATATGAGCAAGGGAAGGTACAGTGTAACCCGGATATAAGAGAGTTGTCGGGACCAGAGAAGAAGTCTCTTATATCCGGGTTTGGTCTATTTTGTTTTATTAACACAGGCTCTAATTTGGGACCAGATAAAATCTCTCTTATATCCGGGTTTATCTTATATCCGGGTTACACTGTATATACAATTGTTTTATTTGATATTTTATACATTTTTCTGTAACACTGGTTATTTGCTTGCAGTCTGTCTTGGTTTTAGTAAAACAATGTTCATTAAATGTGGTTATCTACAGAATTCATTTCTTCCTTGCAAAATAAGAAATTTATTAGATTTAAGGAACACACCCTCCCCTCTAATTAGTTCTTTAAATTAAAGTTTTACTCTACGTACAAGTTGATTAGAGCTTCAATCACAACCAAGAATACACTCAACAAAAATTAAATGAGTTCATGCCTTTTCCAATTGTATTAGAGCAAACTGGACATGAACAGCATCAGCCATGATTTCTGATTCTTATGAAAATACTGTTTTATAGATTCACCAATTATCAATTATATTAATTATAGTGTAGATTACATCAACAGCACCACTTGCAAAAATCTTCTCAATTTGTTTCAATATGAGCAAGGAAAAATAAGTAAGTTTGTCTTCTTTGCGATTTTATATAGTTTTATGTAACATTACCTGCTGACTGTTTGGGATTTAACAAAACAATGTTCATTAATTAATGGGATCTACAATTTTATTTTTAAATTTCATAATTTAGCAGATTTATTAAATATGAGCGCAACTTAGATGTAATGGTCGAACTCACTGCTCAGTCGTATTTGGTCTAGCGAAACAAGCTCGCTAACCATTACATCATGACGAAGTACACAAAATCCTCACTTATGAATATCAAGTAAATTATAGTGTAGATTACAGGTACAACACCATTTCTAAAAATCCTTTTAATTTGTTTCAATATGAATGAGGAAAAATATATAAGTTTGTCTTCTTTTACTATTTTATATAGTTTTATGTAACATTGCTTGCTGACTGTCTTGGATTTAACAAAACATTTTTTATTAGTGGAATCTACAGTTTTCTTTTTGAATTTCATAATTTAGCAGATTTATTAAATACGAGTCTATATTTGGCGCTGAATAGGGTTCACTTGATTTTTAAGGATATTTTTTACGAAAGTGAACACAAATTTCAGAAAGCTGTGACTTCATAAATACATTATGTGAGAAAATGATATTTACTACAAAACCTCGATTTTTAAATATCTTGTTTTAAGGAATACCGGATTTAAAGAACCACTTGTCGATCGCATAAGCCATAACGGACTGACTTTTTTTTATTTTCAATGAAAGAAGTTAGATAATTACTTGAAGCGATAATTTCTGCGAGTCCGTGTTAAATAACTAAGTACACGTCAACCGTGATAGCTAGAAAGCAACAAACCTGACCGATTTTAGCCATTTTAAAGATAGTTTTCACTATAAATGACGAAACTTACCTGCCAACAGTTTGTGTGCGTGCCCAAATATGACAGCAATACGCCATTTTAAGCCTGATCTGGCTCTTGTAAATGTAGAGAATAAGAGGATGAGTCGGGTACTTACTGGATTGGTACAGGGAACCAACCATTTTTTCTGCTTCTTTAGCGATGGACCGTATGTACGGGATTCCACTTGAGGTCAGCGGTTAGTTTAAGGCCCAACAGTCTCTCAAGGTACGGAGCCTCCCTGCAGGGACATCCATTTGTAAATTAGGCTACATTGGAGCAAATTAGATTCTACCAAGACCCACAGATTAAATTATGTTATTGCTAAACACGACCGTGGCTAAATTCAGATTGTTAGCAACAGAAAAGATGAGGTGTTACTGGAGTACCTATATACCCAACAGGCTTACGACCATATCACGTTGGAGCACCGGTTCCCGCACGATCACTGAAGTTAAGCAACGTCAGGCCTGGATGGGTGACCTTTTGGGAATACCAAATGCCGTAAGCTTGGATGTGCGGACGGTGTAGTAGATAACGGCTCGGAATTGTTAATCGGAGAACCGAGTTCCAATTCCCGTTGGCTTTGTTATATTCACTTTATATTAAAGATGGATGAGTTCTTATCACTTAAGACCGAAGTTAAGCAACGTCGAGCCTAGTCATTACCTAGATGAGTAACCACTTGGGAATACCAGGTGCCATGAGCTTGGATGAGTCGGTAGTGTTAGGAATAAGGAGTTGTTGCTCGGAGACTAAGTTCCAATTCCATGTGGGTTTGTTATATTCACTTGCGCGCAAATACCCTTGGGAAAAGTATGAATCCACCTCTTTCCCTCCCAGCTATGGGTTAATCAGTAAGAATTGTATCACCAAAATATTATTGTCTCAAAAAAAAATTGTTACTATCTAAAAATATTTTCTGGCTTTAAATAACTTACAAAATTATCCATTACACCACCGGCACACCCTACGAGAAACGCTATTTCAACGTGATACGGCTGTAAGTCTGTGAGTTCATTATATTCACTTATGTGCAAATAGCTTTGAAAAAGGTATGAATTCACCTCTTATCGCATCCCCCAGCTATGGGTAAAATAGCAGGGTGACAATCGGCCCAGTTAAACGAAAAACTCTGAATTCAAAACTAGCTTGAAGAGGGTTGGGTTCCGTCAGGCCTTCTTGCCAAGGAAACGTCACTGCTACTGCGGCTGCAGTATATGTAGTGCGCCTACGACCCTAATTGGTTACGAGTTTCGTCGTTGTCGAAGTGCCTTAACAAATGACAAATAAGGTGACATTGAAATCTGAAGGTGAATTGGAATAGCGAAAGATGCCTGATAAAAGCTAAGCAAAGTATTATGACACGGGAAAATTTCATTAGAAACAAAGAAAAAAAAACATGTTGAGCTGCTATGTAATATCAATTCTCCCCAATATGGCAGTGAATCTCCTCACAGATGAAGTCTAATATTTTCGCCCCAGCCCCTCAACCTCCGACGTCTTACTCTCTGGGTTGAGGTGTCTACTCGGTCTTAACCGAACTTAAGGGAGTGACCATAGCTCCCCTGAGCATCTGTAGATCATTCGACCGGTCCACTGGTTTAATCCTGCTTCCTGCCCACGTTGTGTTTGGTTTGATCCAGAAAGAAGAAGTGATGTCTCATCCATTCATCGTCGACTGAAGATGTAGACACGGCTGGAGAGTCTGTGCTAAGAAATTTAGAATGCACCCAAAAAATATATATATATATGCAGAAAGCCAGACAAACAACTATTCAATGGTTGAATTGTTAATGTCTTTTATATAGCAGAAAAGAATAGTATAGAAAAAAAAACGGGTTATAGAAAAGAAAATAATTCGAGTGTTCTTTCCCTTTCCTTTTTTTTTTTTTTTTTCTATTATCGGAGTTCGCAACACTCCTTACCAATTATTTCAGTCTCATTACAAAAAAAAAAAAAAAGAAAAGAAAAATTCGATTTATTTCGTAAACCTGTTCCTCCGATTTTGTCTCACCTTCACAACAGGCTTTGTCGAATCTTTTGTTGGTTCAGGTCCTTCCACGACAATCGTGGACTCTTCTTCAATATCAGTTAGGGGTCCCATGGCACTCGGGTCGGACCTACCTTGGTAAAGTACACTAACTGGAATCCCTCTGTGCCAGTTTATTCTGCCTGGTCGACAACATCGCACGCCTCTTCAACCACCACCAAACCAGCAAGGCCACGACCATCCTTAATATAATTCCCACAACGGTCGGCCAGGTTATTATAGGAAACAAATTCTTTCTCCAGCCCGAATTCGGTGAACCTATCTTATCTAACTCCGACTTCAACCGTCCAAGATCAATCTTATCGATTGGCCTTAACAACGCCGGCATCTTTTCTAGCGACATCTTAGGAGTCTCCCAAACAATGGGTTCCCACAATCCCGTCCACCCACTGGCATTTGTTCCGGAGTTATTATACTCGGAGACAGGTGTCCCAACGACAGCATGTCTAATTGTGCTCTCACATGCTCTAACAACACCGTTAAAGAGTGACTTGTTTGACGTACCTTACTCATTATAGCTAATAATTGAAAATGCCTTTGCAAAAACCCCTCTAATTACTGTAATTCGGGTGTTACAGACGTGGTTACATTTATCACTTCCTTTCTAAAAACCCGTAGGTGAGAAATCAACTAATTGATACTCCCTCTATTCTTAGCCAATTCCAGCCTAGTAACATTGAGTATAGATACGCGCTCCTTAACCGACTGAGCCATTGCTTGTTGTCTCTGTTCTACCGCCTCTAATTTCCTCTTAATTACTCTCACTTCACCTTCGGAGAATGTACCAAACAACACGCTTAATGTCTGTCCCAGTATAGGTAATACTGCCCTCTTTTTGCCTGGTCCGTAACAACTTCATTCCTTTCAAATAGTAACTCATATCCTTCCATTGTCTCTCAAGTATTAGGGATTCCTGAGCTAAGGGGTATAATATACGGTGGTATTCCGGAATCTGTAAATAGTCTCCGGCGACTTGGGTCCTGGCTGTATCTAATTTGTCCACTTCGGTCTTCAACTGACCCAGTAACTTCTCATACGGCTACAGGTCTATCACCAAAGTTATCAACCACTTTGATCTGGTTATAATCACTTCGCTAGTCTTCTTAAATACAGTATTCTCACTGTGTTCCCAGGTATTAGCTACCACAACAAGCATCGTCAGTACCATGAGCCTCCTCTCGTCCATGTCTGCAAAGAGATGGAGAGAATAATTCGTCTTACTCAATCATTCTCTTATTGTTTTTATCGGGTGGTTACATCTTAGAGCGATACCTCAAGCACCGACCCACACCACCACCAGCGCCGTGCATGCATGGGGCCCGTCCACACAGTTCACCAGCACTGATCATAAATGCACAGTTAGTCCCAGACCGTCACTCGTTCACCACAGCCACTGTACTGGTTTCACTTAATCCTTGGGCTCGGGCTGCACCGCTCCCCTCAATCGCCGTTTTAGAGGTAATTCCTTATTAACACTATGTGCTTTTTCAGCCCGCAATCTACTCTGCAATTGAGCTAACGGAATTTCATCCTCTTCTTCCCATTCACTCAGTTCTTCTTCCCTAAGGCAAGACTCAATCCCTGCTTCCTCAGAATGTCCCGCTGGTGTCCGACTTACCTCCCTCAGCCTTCGAAGGGTAGTTGGGCTAATTTCAATCTCCTCGCTCCCTTCACTTTCACTCTCAGTCTCTAACCCTTCAGGTTCTACCAACGTAGTTTTCCGCAGCCTTTTCTGTTGAGTTTTTGTATCAGTTCCTTTCCATTCTCCTATTTCAGCTAGCTTTATATCATTCGCATGCACTCTCTTTACCTGTCCGGTCAATTGGTCCCAGATCACAAAGGAAACCGGGCCTGTCTGCTCCACGATCCCATAGTATGGACTCCATCTCTGGTCCAATTTACCTTCTCTCCGGTGTAATTTATAATACACTGGATCACCTATCTGGAAGGAAACGTCTTCTCTATTTTTATTTACCCTATCGTTTCGCCTTTTCTGGGCTCTTTGAATCCTCCTCCTCAGCTGCATAAAAATTTTATGCTGTTGTTCTAAAACTATTTGGTGATGATCCTCTCCTAAATACTTCCTCCTCGGTCGTAACAGATTGTCTATAGGTAAGACTACATCCCTGCTATATATCAAGTAGTAAGAGGAAAATTTTGTCGTCTCGTTCATCGGGAATCTCACAGCTGCTAACGCTTGGGTTACGAATAAATCCCGATTTTCCCTATTATCCTCTGTTAGTTTAGCTAACACATCAGCGAGGGTCTTATGAAATCTCTCTACCTTAGCGTTACTTTGGGGGTGATATGGAGAGGTGGTTATGTGCTGTATGTTTAATTCTCCCAACGTCTCTCTCATAATCTGATTCACATTCTCCGATCCATTATCGGTAACCAACTGTTCGGGGGCCCCATACCTAGGGAATATTTCGTTCAGTATTATATCTGACACCGTTCGTGCCTTCTTATCCAGTATGGCAAATACCTCAGCCCAATTCGTCAGCCACGCCACAAAACTCACTATGTAAAGATTACCTCTATGTGTCTCTCCATAGGGCCCGGAAATATCCATGCTTACTTTCTGAAATGGATAATTCGGAACATCCGTTTCTAATGCTGGGTCAACCCTACTCCTTCGACTCTGTACTTGGCATGATACACATTTTTTTACATGGTTCACAACATCATTAAACAACTTAGGCCAGTAGTAATTTCTCATTATTAATCCATACGTCTTATCAATTCCCAGGTGTCCTAACCTCCAATGGCATTGGTCTAGAATTTCAGCTCTCAACTTCTCAGGTATCACCATTTTTAAACCTACTTCCTCATCTCTTCCTGAAAGGTAATACAACACTCCATCGTGCACCATATATTTGGAGGTACGCCTTGCCTCTACCCTGAATCTAATAGTTGCTATCCTCTTGGTTTTGCCTAATCATATCTCTCCAGTGGGAGTAGGAAACAATCTCCGATTCACTCGTTTCCTGATCTTCCCAACCAAGTCTCTCCTTCAACGCCTGTGAATTGATCACATTAATTTGGAATGCTTTATCATCCACACCCGGATCCAACCTGACAGATTCGGTCTCTAATTGCCTCGGAATCCTCGATAACAGGTCAGCACAGGTATTATCCTTCCCTGCCAAATATTCTATTCTACAGTTATATCCACTTAACTTCAATGCCCATTGTTGTATCTTCTTATTCGTCCACTCCGCCTCTAACAAATATTTGAGGGGTTGGTGGTCTGTTTTAATGGTAAACACAGCCCCACTCAAATAATAATCTAATTTCTGCACAGAATACAGAATGGCGAACGCCTCTTTTTCTATTACTGGCCACCTTTGCTGAGTCTCGGAGAGTCGATGAGACAGAAAATAGATCGGCACTTCCTCAGGCACATCCGGTACTGGTCCATCCTTATCGGGACATGGTTGTGTAAGAACCGCCCCGATACGCTTATCGCTAGCATGGGTGTACAGCACCATGGGCTTGTTCAGGTCTGGGTAGGCCAACAGGAGTACAGCTGTCAGATGGTCAATTTAGGGCCTCGAATGCACGCTGACAATCCTCGGTTCACTTAAACCTAGCATGCTTCTTAGTTAGAGCTATTAGAGGGCCTTCTAGCCGACTAAATGCTGGTATGAACCTCCAGTAATATCCGATGGCTCCAATAAATCCCCTAATCTCTCTTACGGTCTTCGGTGCGGGCATGGATCTCATAACCTCAACTTTGTCTAAATCCGTTTTTATTCCTTCTTTGTTTATGATAAACCCTAAATACTTTGTCTCTTCTTTCATAAACTGACACTTCGATAATTTTAACTTCAATCCATGTTCCCTTAACCCATCGAACACCTTCTGCAGATGTTCAAAATGCTCCTCCGGTGATTTTGAAAGCACCATGATGTCATCTAGATACGCCATGGCAAAAGCCTCAGTGCCATTCAATACGATGGACATTAACTGACTGAATACACCCGGGGCGTCTGCCAACCCAAACGGCATAACCCTAAAATTGAAGAGACCCATGTGGCAGGTAAAAGCGGTCTTTTCCTGGTCCTTTTTGCTAAGTGCTACCTGCAAATATCCTGACCTCAAATCCAAGGTGGAAAAACATTTAGACTTTCCTAAAAGAGCTAGAATGTCATCAATTAGGGGGAGGGGCATTGCCAGCGGTTATGTGATGGTATTTAATTGACGAAATCTACACAAAACCTATGCCCTTCATCTTTCTTTTCAACAATTACTATTGGAAAACTCCAGGGAGATTTGAATCTTTCGATTATCCCTGATCCCATCATTTCATTCCCTGCGTCCTCTACTAATTTTCTTTTGTGGATTGGGGTCCTATACGGTCTTAACTTAATAGGTGGGTGATTACCCGTGCTCTATCTTCATTTTAACTGTCTCCGTCTGTCCCAGTTCCTTATCGGTAATGGTTATTACCTCCCGATTGCCGTTCAGCAATCCCTCAATTTCC
Organism: Acanthosepion esculentum; assembly: GCA_964036315.1. Lineage (NCBI taxonomy): Eukaryota > Metazoa > Mollusca > Cephalopoda > Sepiida > Sepiidae > Acanthosepion > Acanthosepion esculentum. Next base: position 18,657,848 of record OZ038507.1, read on the forward strand.
TCCTATAACGCTCAGGAACTCTCAAGTCTTCATCCCTTATTTCATCGCTACCTGCCTTATTCTCATTCCATATTCTCACCTGTTCGACTTCTCTCACTGGGCACGCCTGTGCCAGCTCCTCTCCCTGCTTTATTTTAATAGTTTTATTGGCAGTATTGGTTAACAGTAACCGACCTCTTCACCAACGAATCACACACGGTTATTTCCCCTTCACTATTGTCATACCTATCAGGATGGACCACTTCATACAGGTCACTGTTCAGCACTCCTTCTGTTATAATCTTGCCCTTCCCAGATACAGTAGTCCTAGGGGGAAGCTTTATATCTATCTGGGCCACCACTGGCAATTGTTCATAATTATCCTCTCCCAACAATATCTCTACCCCGTCCAATGTTAGGGTGGCGGGGTCGAAACGGATTTGTGCCTTATTCTGCCTAAACCGGTCAATCCCCAAAATTAGCTCACCACACAAGTCAGGTGCTACATAAACCTTAAGTTTACCTCTGGTTCTTGCCAACTGGAAAGGTAGCCACGTCATACCCTATATCCTCATCCCGCTACTATCAGCCTGACTTATTAGTAGATTGACGGGACTAAGCTTCGTTTTCAGTCCCAACTGTCTAAAAACATTGAAGCTAACCAGTAACACTGAAGCTCCAGTATTGACAAGGGCCTTCACCTTCTTGTCTCCCAGCAACACATAACAGGTGAAGTCTGGCCCTTCCTTCAGCAAACGGTATACCTGTGGCTTTCTCCTTCCCGTATGTTCTCTCCCTTCCTCCCACTTTCTCGACAACCGAGACGTGGGAGTCGGTGACAGTAGTTCACCTTTTTCTAGGGGCTCCAATTTCTGTCTAGGGGCCCTCCTGGGTGGGGTAGAGCTCGGATGACTCTCTTTTCTCGGGCTAGCAACCCATTTCTCCCATCTATTTGAGTTAGGGTTGTTCCGTTCAGTGTGGAGAACAGGTTAGTCTCAGGTGACCCGCTCCTCCACAGCGCCAACACCTTCGCTCCTTACAACTGGCCGAAAAGTGCCCGACTACACCACATGTCCAGCATCTCAGAGGTCTTACTTGCACTGGGGCCACCCTGCCTCTTACTTTTTCACGGGTGACCCATCGGCGTTTCCCGGACCCTTTTCCTTCTCGTTAGGGGGCACCATCGTATTAATTGGCTTTATGCCCAGTTTACGGTCTCCCTCTGCCGTACACCACCGAGCCTTGTGCCCGAACTCGCCACAAGTCGTGCAGTCCGGCCCCAAAGATCTTGGGCCGCCTCCATAGTTTGTCGTACAGTCGCGAGTCCGATGCCCACTTGCAAGTCCAGCACACCAACCTATATCGGCTCGGTGTGGGCTTGTGAAACCCATAACGCAGGTTCCAGGCTCTCCTATTAGGAACTGCCTCAGCCTCCCAGTCCTCTTCCACCTCTTCTTTCGGGTCCCATATCTGGATCCGTTCCTGGTCCTTCTTTTTCATCGCTACTTTTCCCCCCGGGGGGTTCCTACCTACAATCCCTCTTATTCTATCCCAGAGTCGTTCTCTGGTCCGTGCTGCCTCTATAGCTGCGGCCAGGCTAACCGGTCCCCCCTTCAGAACGTTGCCCCTCAGGTCCCTGTCACTCAGCGCGTCTACATACACATCGGCCGACAAGGCCTGAATAGGACCACTGTCCCGAGTCGCCAACTCCGGAAAAGCTAACGCCGCTAGCCCCGCGATTCTTTCTCCCAATTCCTCATTAGTCTCTCCTTCTTGTTGCTGCAGCCGGAATAATTTCTTGACTCCCTCAATGGCCGTACGCTCACTGAGGTCTGCCGATCTGTGTTTTGTTTCTTTTTCCTCCTTCTTTTGCTTCCTTCTCCTTTCCTCCTTATGTCCCTTTTAAACCAATATAGTCCGAAGACTAGAGTCCTTACTAGTCTTACTTAGTTCCGACTGGACAAAACAAATGCAATCCTCTCTCCTCTTTCAGACGGCCGTGGTAATTCCCACGGGTCTATCCTGGTCACGGCCACCAGTCTAACACTTTCGCCCCAGCCCCTCAACCTCCGACGTCTTACTCTCTGGGTTGAGGTGTCTACTCGGTCTTAACCGAACTTAAGGCAGTGGGCGTAGGTCCCATCAGAATCTGTTGATCATTCGACCGGTCCACTGGTTTAATCCTGCTTCCTGCCCACGTTGTGTTTTGGTTTGATCCAGAAAGCAGAAGTGATGTCTCATCCATTCATCGTCGACTGAAGATGTAGACACGGCTGGAGAGTCTGTGCTAAGAAATTTAGAATGCACCAAAAAATATATATATCTGCAGAAAGCCAGACAAACAACTATTCAATAGTTGAATTGTTAATGTCTTTTATATAGCAGAAAAGAATAGTATAGAAAAGAAACGGGTTACAGAAAAGAAAATAATTGACGTAAAAACTCATACACTGCATTCTAGACACACACAGAGTGGGTTGTGATTTGCTTGTTGTGAAATCGTCTCAGAACGATATACGACTCTTGCGATGGAGAGATAAAGATTTCTGTGCGCGGCTTAAAGTTTATAGTTGCGTTCCTCCTCGGCGGTAATAACAGTAGTAGTAATCTTCGCGGTAGCAGAAGCATCGGTACTTATATTAACAGTACATGTTTGCGGGGGTTTTGTTCCAATCCCTGACGTCACTTACAGTCTCCGATATCTCTCCACCCAGCTCGACTGCACTCGACGACAGTCAGATTGTTGGAGGAGTAATTCGCTTCTTCGTACTTATATCAACAAAATATGTTAGCGGGCGTTTGGTTCCAATCTCTGACGTCACTTTCAATCTCCGACCTCTCTCCACCCAGCTCGACTGTACTCGACGCCAGACGAGCCAACCACTCTTTGATTACTGTAGCTTGTTTGACGTTTCCGTTTCCAGTGGTAGTAATAATAGTAGCAGTAGCAGTCTTAGATTGTTGGAGGAGTAATTCGCTTCTTCGTAGTTATATTAACAAAATATGATAGCGGGCGTTTGGTTCCAATCTCTGACGTCGCTTTCAATCTCCGACCTCTCTCCACCCAGCTCGACTGCACTCGACGGCAGACGAGCCAACCATTCTGTCAACAGATTTCTGTGCGCGTTTATATAGATAAACCTGGCTGTCCATAAATCGACCCTTTAGTTCTTACCCGATTATCATGGGTGACGCTTTCAACCCAAAATCATGTGAATTTTAAAGTTCCTCATAGCTTTAGTAAGCTCTATTTCAAATTTTAACCGATAAAAATTATTCCGATCATTTTCATTGTCTTTGTAATAACCCAATTCCAAATGGGCGAGATCAGATTTTCCATCCGTAAACAAAATTGCTCTGATCTAATTTTGCAACCTAGATTCACTCCAATTTTAATTTTTTTTTAAATATGTGTGTGTGTGTGTGTGTGTATGTTTCCCAAACTCTCTCTGTTACAAAGAGAAAACTTGAGTCAGCAGAGATGCGGTAGTACAAAAGGTGCTGAGAATACCGTGGACTGACCATGCAACAAAGTTTTAAGGAAAATGGGACTAAAAAGGGCGCATACTACGAATCTAAGAAATCTCTCTGTTAATTCCTCTCTCCAAGTTCTCCACCGCCTTAACAAGGTATTGAACTCACACTCTTTGGATCCTGTCACTGGATCTAACCAACGCCTTTATCCATTGTGCCATGTGTCCTTGTAAATAGTGAAAATAATTAAAAGTCCTCTTCTCATAAATATAGACAGATGTTCTTTTTTCAGCGTTTTTACCCGCTAAGCTTCTGAAACATCACTGCATTATTATTATTATTATTATTATTATTATTATTATTATTATTATTATTATTATTATTATTATTATTCTCTTTCTTTTGTTCCTTCTTTCTTTTATTTTCTATGGTTTAAATGTCTGGTAAGTGTTTTAACAGAGGTTGGAAAATGTGACACCGAAATCCGAAGCAGCATTGGAACAGGTAAAGACGCCTTCCAAAAACTAAGCAAAGTATTAAGAAACAGGAAAATTTCGTTAGAAACAAATAAAAACCTGTTGGAATCTAATGCAATATGAATCCTCCTATATGGAATCAAATACGGGACAATTTGCTCATAGACGAAAAGAAAACTTGAGGCAACAGACAGGAGGTTCTACAGAAGGATGATGAGAATACCATGAATAGGACACGTAACCAAAGAAAGTTTTAAGGAAAATGGAAACGAATTGAAAATTTATACACATAATCAGTAAGAAACAGTTGAAATTTCTTGGACGCATCATGAGGAAGAAGGTTTGGAGAATTTGATACTCAGAGGACATGTCGGAGGCAATGGGCTGCATAGCTAACTAGCTTGTGTGAGTCGACGGCGATCGATGGGTGGGAGGGATGTAAAAAAACAAGCTTTACTAAGAGTTACAATGAGTAGAAAATCGCGGAGAACCATGATCGCTTACTTCTTGAAGGTACACGGCCCATAGAAGAAGTGTTTCGGACGGGGAAAAAACACGCTTCCCAAATTAAGCCGCCTGTCGTAGAACCGTAGCTAACGCGCTAGTCTTTCCAGGTGCAAAGAGTTCGAACCTCACTGGGTGCACACTTATTGTTGCCTTTTGTCTACGCTACGCTTAAAACATTGAAACAGAACTAATAAAACAGACTGATGTCTTTACCGGATGAGACACACCCTCCCCTTGTCTACACGCCATCTCTGTACATATTTCTTTATTTTTTCTTTTCTTTCTTTCTTTCGTTTGTTTCTTTCTTTTGTTTGTTTCTTTTCTTTCTTTCTTTTTTCTTTCTTTCTTTCACCTCCTCTTTATTTGGATTGTATACCTTTCTTTTCTTTCTTTTTTTCTTTCTTTTTTCTTTCTTCCTTTCTTTTCTTTCGTTCATTGTTTTCTTTTCTTTCTTTCCTTTCTTCTTTCTTTCTTTCTTTTGTTAGTTTCTTTCTTTCTTTTCTTTATCTCTTTCTTTATTTTATTTTCTTTCCTTCTTTCTTTTTTTTTCTTTATTTCTTTCTTTATTTTATTTTCTTTGCTTCTTTCTTTTCTTTCACATCCTCTTTATTTGGATTGTACGCCTTTCTTTTCTTTCTTTCCTTTATTCCTTTTTCCTTTCCTTCTTTCTTTTATTTTATTTTCTTTCTTTTTTCTTTCTTTCTTTCATCTCCTCTTTATTTGGATTGTACACCTTTCTTTCTTTCTTTCTTCCGTTCTTTTCATTCTTTCTCTCTTTCTTTTTTCTTTCTTTTCCTTCTTTCTTTTCTTTCTTTCTTTATATTTTTCTTTTTTTTCCTTCTTTCTTTTCTTTTCTTTTCTTTCTTTATTATTTTAATCTTTTGGTTCATTGAACACGTACTCCAAAAGACGAATCGGTTGAGAGCAGACCACCGCGCAGCACTCACCCATTATCCTTTGTTCGCATACCACCCGCTGCGAGACCCCAAATTACTTGTTTTATTACCGACCAATAAAATAAAAATGGTTATTGTTGGGATAGGCAGAAAGGAAAGAGGAAATGCTAGGCTTTGTTGAATGGACAACTGGTGCCAGTTGATAGATGGGAATCTAGGCCCCGGTGTTCTTCGGGCCATCCCTCAACAAACTGATTAACATCAGGAAAATAATTTAAACCCGACATGAACCATTCAAAACAATATTTCAGCCTTGAGATAGGACTGAAATTTAAAAAAAAAAAATTAAAAGTGAATCGATTACTGTTCCCATCATTACAGGCGCACTTAGAATAGATTTGCAAAGGTTTTGCTAGAACGCAGGTCCTAGACCTGCCGACAAATACATTTTCTTTATTAACCCTAGAACACTAATATATTAGTATATAGTACCCAGCGCAGATTTTCCTATTTTTTATTACAATTTTCAGTAACTGATTTTCTTACCTAAATAATGTTTTTTAGTTCCTATTAATGTTAACTCAAAGTACAACGTTTGAAGTGTCTGCATGTAAAATATTTCAAATAAAGATTTATATTTAATAGTTTTTTGATATTTTCAAAATCGGATATGATATACCCATGGTTAGTAGTGGTGTAACTTTAATTGATGGTTAGTGTTCTAGGGTTAAGTATAAACTTCCTCCTTATTTTCATCCTCTCCAAAACCTCATCGTTGCCCACACGCACGATCCATGATATCCTTAAAACCTAGAACACTAACCATGGGTATATAGTACCTAGCGCAATTTTTCCTATTTTTAATTACAATTTTCAGTTCTGTCATCCACTTGCTTAAGCGAGTCACGTATTTCATGCGTTGCCTTCCCTTGTGTCTCTTTCCCTCTATTCGACCTGTGAGTATCAGATTCTCCAAGCCCTCCTTTCTCATTACGTGTCCCAGAAATTTCATCTGCCTCTTACTAGTGTTAAGTATAAACTTCCTCCTTGTTTGCATCCTCTCCAAAACCTCATCGTTGCTCACACGCACGGTCCATGATATCCTTAACCCTAGAACACTAACCATGGGTATATAGTACCCAGCGCAAATTTTCATATTTTTAATTACAATGTTCAGTACCTGATTTTCTTACCTAAATAATATGTTTTTTAGTTCCTATTAATGTTAACTCAAAGTACAAAGTTTCAAGTGCCTGCATGTAAAATATTTCAAATAAAGATTTATATTTAATACTTTTTTTTAATATTTTCAAAATCGAATATGATATACCCATGGTTAGTAGTGGTGTAACTTTAATTGATGGTTAGTGTTCTAGGGTTAAGCCTCTCGAATGCAAAAATCGACAGACATGAATTACACTCTCTGTCTGAATTTCTGAGATGAGGCGTGAGATGGGATATCCCTGGACATAAACAGCAGATCGAGAACAATCTATCCTATTAAATAAAGGTAGGTACCTCCAAAACTTCGCCTAAATAGAAAGATACAAGCTGAATAAAGGCCAAAAATATAATTAAAAAAATTTAACATCAAAACCTTTGTGCTATTATTAAGAAGAAAGATCAAAGGATTTGTTTATTCTTTCTAGAACCTTGGAAACTTTGGCGAAAATTTTGTTTTTTGATCTACTGGGGTGGGTGCCACATCAGTCAGTTATACACGCACAAGCGATCATGTATAAATCATTATATATATATATGTAACTTTCGATACATGCCTGACGAGGCGGATTTTTTCCCGCTGTAGGTTGCCATTTCTTTCTGCGGTAGACCAGTTGCCATCCAAGTCTATAGAACCCGGTCTGTCGTGCTATTAACCAATAGCTGGAGGGGGAGTGGATTCATACCTTTCCCAAGGGTATTAGCACGTAAGTGAATTTAATGGATTTGACTGGAATTCGAACTCGACTCTCTGGTAACTCATTTCGAGCCGCTATCCATTACTCCACCGTTATTTGAGCGGTCTTTTTTTTTCTCAGTGAAAAACACATTGATTTGGAAATTCTTGCAAAAATCAGATAATTGTCAGATTTTAACGAAACTTTTAGGACTAATTCAGAAATGAATGAATTCATTTTTAGAAATGCTTAGTTTTTTTAGAAAATGTTTGTAAAAATCTTTTAAAAATCTTTTATACCCCCCACCACCACCATCACTACCGCTCATTTAATTTTTATGAACTGTCGTTTAATGTCTATATTAGTTATAAGCACAAGTCCTCGGAAAATTTAAATCATCAAAATCTTTTGGTCAAACAGAGCCCCTAGTTACAGAAAATCTGCCCTAAATAGTAAAATAACAAGTCATTTTTTTTTAATTACAAAATCTTTTGAGTGTTTTTAACACTAAAATATATTATGGATACTATTGTCGATGAATAATGATTTTTTACCAGAATTGTTTTCGTTTTATTTTTTAATTAGAATAACTTATAAACCTTTAAATCTTTTAAAATTCTGTATTAATTTGTAGCGACCAATTGATACTGCTATTAAATTAGAAACTACATTTGCTAACCATAAATGGAAAAACTGACTACAATTGGACGACGCCCCGATTTTAAAAAGAATTTTGAATTTTCTTATGTGTGTGTGCGTATATAAACGTGTCTATTTTGTAAATACGGATGTCCTTACAGGACATTAAAATAAGAGAGATGGTTATAAAAAATCAAAAATTTTATTGGTAAATTGTTGTTATTCTAAAATTTACTCAACAAGTGTCTTCGGGAGTAAAAGCAAAGTACCTAAAATTCAGTAAAATATTAGATTGCTTAAAATATTTTCTTACATTTTTAAAATTATTTGGTAGTTAAAAAATAATTTTAAAGGACATTCACGTCGTATTCATCAAGTAATTTCTTTCATTTCTGTCACCCTTATTTAAATTACCCAAACATCAGGCTATCAATAAATCTCAAAATATCAGAAAAACAACACCCTGTGTAAAAAAATCATTTTCTGCGATATTTAAAAGTAATAATTTTTTAATTCAGATTAATTAAAGTTTACATCAGTTATTTTTCTCAAATAATGTTTCAGTTTTTCTTTTAATATATTTTTATAAAGAGGATGGTTTTGTGTTGAAAATATGTCATTTTGGCCGAATTTATAGATTGTACTGATAAGGAGAAAATTAATTCCAATCAATTTAAATTAGTATCTGTCTATATTTCTGCGATTAGGTATTATGTACATTATTTACATTATTCGGACTATTGTCCTCATCTTTGTCGCCATATTTATTACAACGTTTCGGCCGTTGTACGCTCCGAACTTTTTCAGGTGGTTGGAATGTCGAACTGAACCCTAATTTAAATTAATTTTGGAATCCAGCAAATTATTTTGCTTATTGGAAATATTAAATTTAATCTATTAGCTTGGAATTCAAACTAAAATTAAAGCTTCAGAAACTTTTTTCATTTTTAAAAAATGCATTTTAAATCTTGAGTGTGGCCTTTTTTATTTCTGTTTTTGTTTTTGTTATTATTTTTTTTTGTTAATTCTTTTTTCTTTCTTTTTTTTGTGCATGTTACCCGAGTCGACAATCACCTTGAAAATTTGTTCACAAGACTTTTTACATTTATCTAAAGAAAAATCCCTGCAATATCAAGTGTGAAAATACTGAAAAGTTGCCAGATACAACTGGTTTGAAACGTCAAAGTGTACAAAATATACAATGGCACTAATAACAAAGGGAGTGAATTAGCCTGATCATAAAGAATTGATTGAACCGAAGGCTCTGAACTGCATCAACGCTTTTTAACAACCCCATCGACAGTGTCGTAAAGTTCTGCTTAATAATTTGAACTTAACCCGAAACCAAAAAGTTGTCTGTTTTTACAATGTTCCGTTATAGATTTCTCGGGCGTGGGAGGGGCCTTTTGGGTAATGTCAATGTTGATGGATGACCAGAGTGAGCGTCGTTCACATTGAAATTATCGTTCTTTCCTTCGAAGCCTTTATGTCGCTTGAATGCAATTGTTCAGCTGTGAGCTTTTGTCATTGAAGGCGTCTTCCATCATGGCCGATGTTTCCGATAATGTTCTTCCAGGTTGAATGTAAATGTTTCGCAAGCTCTTCGCCTGTTTCTCTTAGGAAACAGAAATTATAACAATCTAAAGAGAACAACAAGACAAACATTATCATAAAAAGATGTATAAAATCGTACAATACAATACGAGGAAGAAAATATTACTACTACTATTACGACTACTACTACTACTACTACTACTACTAATAATAATAATAATAATACACTGGAAGATATAATAATAATAATTCACTATAAAATATGGAAAAATAATAATAATTCACTGGAAAATATAGAAAATAATAATAATAATAATAATAATAATAATAATAATAATAATAATAATAATAATTCATTGTGTAAATATAGAAAATAATAATAATAATAATAATAATACACTGGAAAATATAGAAAATAATAATAGCAATAATACTAATAATAATTCACTGTAAAATATGGAAAATAATAATAATAATAATAATAATAATAATAATAATAATAATTTACTGGCAAATAATAATAATAATAATAATAATAATAATTTACTGGAAAATAATAATAATAATAATAATTCACTGTAAAACAGAAAATAATCATAATAATAAGAAAAATAATAAGAAAATTTCACTGTAAAATATGGAAAATAATAATAATAATAATAATAATAATAATAATTTACTGGAAAATAATAATAATAATAATAATAATAATAATAATAATAATAATAATAATTCACTGTAAAACAGAAAATAATCATAATAATAATAAAAATAATAAGAAAAAATTCACTGTAAAATATGGACAATAATAATAATAATAATAATAATAATTTACTGGAAAATAATAATAATAATAATAATAATAACAATAATTTACTGGAAAATAATAATAATAATAATAATAATAATAATAATAATAATAATAATAATAATAATAATAATAATAACTAGCGAAATCCCCGTCTTTCGAACATTTCTCTAAATAATGATTTTTTAAATAATTCAGCAGATGATGTTATGTTACTTATTGTAACTGTATTTTTAGCGATTGCCTTTCTCGTCTTCCATCTTTCAATCAATACTGCACATCTGAAAAATGTCATATTTATCGATTCCGCAATGGTTTCTCGTCCTTTTCGTTGGGATCAAGGTGTGGTGTCTAACCCTGTGGCGGGTGAGCTGCATTTTGTCTCTCAATTGCGTCTGTGTTTTCGGGTGAGACGCGGCTCGGTTATGTCTCAGTCTGCGGACGGAACGCAACGGGATATTATTGGCAAGGAAGGTACCCGGTCTCTGGTGGGGAGCGACTGCCCGCGGCGTTACCCCCCTCATTTCATTGATGAGGGGGAGGGGGATGCTGATTCCAGCGCATCCGACGGTTGCGGGGGATGGGTTATTTTTGAACCAGGTGCTATATTATAGAAGAAATAGTCAACTGCTAATAGTGAGTCAAGTGAATTCTACAACTGCGGGATATCTACCAAACGTCTTACGCGGTCAGATGTGGCATAAGGCCGAATTTAATGTTGGGTATCCAAGCCCATAGGCTCGGCCAAAAATTCCCGGCAGATCCCGTATATAGCGGGGTCGGGTAGCTGTTTCCCAAGACGACGACTCTGCCCTTCGACATAGCCTCGTCTGCCAGAGGCAGAGAATTTGACCAGCACAGCTGGAGACGAATCTCCAACTGCAGACCAACATACAGTATTTACTACAGTATTTATGGGAATGGGGGCATACCCATTATCGTCCGTAGACATGCTACAACACACACACACACACACACACACACACACACACATATATATATATATATATATATATATATATATATATATATTGTCTGGCAAAATATTTTCTATCATTAAATAACCTGCAAAGGGTTGACAAGCCGTAAAAATGAATCAATTAAAGTAGTAGTGATATAAGATTCCACTGGACATGAAGTGGGAATCATTTTCTATTGTTATTAAGTAATAAATTGATCCCTTCAAATTGATATATAGTTTTTCGTCAATGGATGACAGAACAAAGACAAATCCCAATGGGAAAGTATCATCCTTTTGCAATCCATTTTGCAAATTTCTAATTTAATATTATGATTTTGTTTCACGTTGAATAAATTTCTAATCTTTTTTACGTAGTTGTGGTAAATTTTTTGTCAAGTTCAGATAAATTCATTTCAGTTGTAGTCATTACTGAAGTATTAGGTAGTATTATGCGTCTAGTTTTATCAAGGCTATTTTTATTATTTAGTTTTCTAATTTTATGAATCCGATGAGCTTTACGGCTAGCATTATATTATTATTATGTGTCCAGTTTTATCAATAAGTATTAAAGATAGAAAAATGTCAAAAGAAACAAATAAAAACGCACAGAGAAATACCACATTTTTCGATCTATCTATCTAGATAGATAGATAGATAGATATTAACAAGATTGGATAGAGAGATGCATACATACATACATATATCAACAGGCTTAGATAGATAGATATATATATATAGAGAGAGAGAGAGATGCATACCTACATATATATATCAACAAGTTTAGATAGATAGATAGATAGATAGATAGATAGATAGTGAATGCGAGTGAATATGGCGAATAGCACGTGCGTTTAATGGGTCCTTCCACCTTTCAACATTACTCTTGTAAACGACGTGTAAGGCTGGCTGCGTCTACTAATTCCATGTAGGATTTAGTGGTTTCCAAGTGGAAAACCTTTTGGGAAACCTGAAATTATCTTTCAAATTATAAATCATCTTTCTGTCTTATAAAAAAATGAATTCGAAAATAAGAAAAAAAATCGGAAAAATTGTTTAGACATAAATAAAATGAATCCACAAGATAACAATATTTTTACCACCACCACAAAAAAAGAAAAAAAGGAACAAGATAAAATAATGAACGAGATAAAAAAAAAATAGAACAAGGTAAAAAACAGAACGAGGTAAAAAAAAAAAAACAGAACGAGGTAAAAATAGACGACTTAAAAACGTCTCGCGAACATTAATCCGCATTTTCGTGAGAGAGTTTTTAACATATATATATATATATATATATATATATATATATATATATATATATATATGTAAAAAAAAATAGTGTTCAGTTCAAGATTTTATTTATCTACCTGCTGGGAAAATCCATCGTAAGCTTTTATCTATTGAACATAATAATTAGCTTCCTTCCTTTATAAAAAAAAAAAAAGGAAGAGTTCTTTTCAGTTTTGATTCTTGCTTTTATTTTTTATTATTATTATTATTATTATTATTATTATTATTATTATTATTATTATTATTATTATTATTATTATTATTATCCTTTTAAACATGGCTGTTATCTTGTTTGTCTGTTTCATGCATTTGTTACGCAATCATTTGTTTAAATGCAGCCGTTTGTTCTTTTACCATTCTTTTAAAAAGAATTTTCTTTCTTTTTTTCGATCCCACTTCCATCATCATTTTTTTGTTACTTTCAGCTCTTATCATGGCCAAACTTCCCTTACATGTCTAAATCGAGGAAGGAACAGCCAAAGCCTAATTACGCTATTGTTAGAGTATATGGATTGTATAATTGATAGAAAAAAACTCTTTAAAAAACCGTGTGGGTACAAACAACAAAAAGGTGATTACGAGTTTATATATATATATATATATATATATATATATATATATATATATATATATACAAACAACAAAAAGGTGATTACGAGTTTATATATATATATATATGTATATATATATCTATATATATATATAGAGAGAGAGAGGGGGGCAGATAGATATAGGGAAATTTGCAGGCATATCAAGGCATATTTTTATGAAAATTCGCATTGTTAAATAAAAAACATGACTTCGATACAAACATGGCTACTCCAAAAGTAGTGTTTGGGGCTTTTTTCCTGTACGGTGATTTTTGAGATCTTATGTTATTCGTAATGATTTGTTTAGATGTTTTAAGTATTTTTGTAATAAATTATTAATAGTATCTATTGCAAACATTAAGTGATATGCAAATTATTTTTTTCATAACTTTTTGATCCTGTCACTCAGTCAGTTATGTGCCATGCGTGATACACGCTTATGCGATCATGTATCTTTCGATACATGACTGACGAGGCAGATTTTTCCCGTAGTAGGCTACCATTTCTTTCTGCGGTAGACCAGTCTCCATCCAAGGCCATAGAACCTGATCTGTCCTCCTATTTACCCATAGCTGAGGGGGAGAAGAAGAGGATTCATACCTTTCCCAAGGGTATTAGCACGTAAGTGAATGTAATGGATTCGACTGGAACTTTAACTCGCTAATTAAAGTAGAATAAATTATTGAGGTTTTTATTTTTGTTTATATCAGGATATTTGCTTGTAATATTTTTTTAAAAACTGTAATGTTAATTTAACTTGCTCTTCAACGACGGGATGAGGGAAATTGTTGTCGACAGATGTCTGTTTTATTATTGAGTATACTATGTCAGAGATGAGTAATTGTCAATATGTTAGTATTATTTTGAACTATCGTTCTGATCTTGGTCGATATATATGTTATTATAGACACAACGTTTCGACCAAATATCATCTGGTCATCATCCGGTTATACATGTGCTATTAACATCCAGTGGTCATGAGATCAATCTTTGGATGTGGAAGTGAAACACCAATTCAGCAGGAACGAAGAATAACTGTTATCAAAGGGACAAAGTCTCGCAATAACCCACAGATATTCCATATCAGCCAATCAATGAACACCTGATGATGACCAGAGGTTACTTGGTCGAAACGTGGCGTCTATAATAACGTCGATATGATTAAAGATGAGAACAATATTTCGAAACAACACAAGAAAGTTTATTTAATGTCCCTCCTTTCTTTATCAGATAATTTTATATCTGGTGGGCAAATTCACTTCGATAAACTTTTTTTCTATCCGAAAAATTGTTAGGTTTCATTGGTTGATTGAATCAAATTTTGTATGGGGGCACCTAGTGTGGATCAAACTCATTACTCAGTAGTGATTGTCAACCAGACTAACCTTGATGTTGCTTATCTTACTTTGACTTACATGGAATTGATTTTACTATAAAAATGCGCTATAAATAATTTTGCTATAAAAATGCATTGCAAACAACTTTAATATAGAAGAATATTGCAAATGATGTTCTTAATGAAAATGCATTACAAATTATTATATTAGGAAAATGCGTTACAAATGATTTTACTATGAAAATGAAATGCAAATGACTTTACCATGAAAATGTATAACACATAACTTTAGTATAAAAATGCATTGCAAATGATTTTATTATGAAAATGCATTGCAAATGATTTTACTATGAAAATGCATTGCAAATGATTTTACTATGAAAATACATTGCAAATGGTTTTATTATGAAAATGCAGTGCAAATGATTTTACTATGAAAATGCATTGCAAATGATTTTATTATGAAAATGCATTGTAAATGATTTTACAAATAAAATGCATTGTAAATGATTTTACAAATAAAATGCATTGTAAACGATTTTACAAATAAAATGCATTGTAAATGATTTTACTATGATAATGCATTGTAAATGATTTTATTATGAAAATGCATTACAAATGACTTTACTATAAAAATGCAAGGCAAATGATTTTACTCTGATAATGCATTGCAATTGATTTTACTATGAAAATGCATTGTAAATGATTTTACGATGAAAACGCATTGCAAATGATTTTACTATGAAAATGCATTGCAAATGATTTTACTATGAAAATGTATTGCAAATGATTTTACTATGAAAATGCAATGCAAATGATTTTACTATGAAAATACATTGCAAATGATTTTTTCTATGGAAATGTATTGCAAATAATTTTATGAAAATGCATTGCAAAATATTTTACTATGAAAAGGAATTAAGATGAATTACAAATGACTTTAGATAGATAGATAGATAGATAGATAGATAGATAGATAGATAGATAGATAGATAGATGAAACGTTGCTAGCATCTCATAACTCTATCGCTATTACTATAGCAAATGTTTTTAGGATTTAGATTCCTTCGTCGCATCAACTCAGTCCTTTACATCAAGGACCCGCGCTGCTTTGTTAACAGTGGCAAATCAGCACCAAAAAAGCAAGTTCCACTCAGAGAGCTTGGTTGGACGGTGTTTTCCCCTACAAAGGGGATTACGGTTGGAATCATGCCGAACATTCTATATTAGATCTCTCGAACGTGAAGGCCGGTAGAATTTAATTTACCCTGTTTAAAGAACCAGGGCGTTTACTCAAACATGTGTATCGACTTCAGTCCGTTGTTAACTGGGGCGAAGGACGGCCTGTTAATTTTAACCCCCCCCCATAAATAAACTGCTCTCTATTAATCATCTGAGGGATTTCTTTCTACCTGCCATCGGCATGGCTGATGCTATCCGCCAACAGACCGACTCATTGCGCCTTCTGTAGCTAACATTCTCGGCTGACATGAAGTGGAAAGACTATATTGAATACATCAGCTGCTAAAAAAGTTAGTTCAGAATGTCGTGCTAGACATTTTTGCTCTCCAGAATCTATCTTACATATCTATAAGTCTACCATTTCTCCATGCTTGGAATATCTCTGCTACATATGGTCCGCTGTTCCTGTTATTTACCTTGAGATTCTTAATAAAATCCAAAGAAGAATCAGCAATATTATTCATCCTGACCTGGCGTCTCGCCTTCAGTCACTTTCCCACCACCATAAGGTTGCCTCTCTGTGTCATTTCTATAAATACTTTCATGGTAATTGTCCAGATTGCTATGGTAAATATACCTTTTGAATTTAAGGTGCCCCTGCTATTTACCTTGAGCTCCTGGATAAAATCCAAAGAGGAATCAGCAATATTATTGGCCCTGACCTGGCGTCTCGGCTTCAGTCACTTTCCTAACACCGCAATGCTAATTTATGGTAATTGTTCGTGTGAACTCTTCGCTAAGGTACCTAGACTTTATGATTTTAAGCGCAGTACTAGATTAGCAACCAGGTCTCATTAATTCACACTTTAGTTGGCTAGATGTAACCGTAAGTTCTATGCTAACAGTTTCTTTTTTCGCATTTCTTCCTTGTGGAACTCTCTTCTGGCTTCATGCTTTCCAGGCACCTTTGATCTTCAAAAATTTAAATGCAATGCCAATCGTTATCTAGTGTCTTCCTGATTACTCTTCTATTGTTTTCGCTCTTTGATAATGTTTCTCTTTTTTTCTTATTCTTTCACACTCAGTAACCTCTTTTATCGTAGAGGCTTTACTGCCTTGCATGGGGTGATATGATTTTAAAAAATACGCACATGACTATCATGCATTTGTGATGGCTTGCTGCTCGTTTCCGAGTGTGTCTATTAGGGTGGCTACTTAATCCCCATTGTAAATGTCTGCTCAGGTACATCTGTATTTCTTCAACAACGACATAGTCAGCCTGTAGTTCACAGTGGAACCATGCTATAGGGACATTTTCTTTTCTAGAATTTCTCGCGGAAAGAAATATAAAGGGGAGACAAGCCGCCCCCTTAAGGTATGGCTTCAAGAACGCCAAAAAGCTGTAACACAAGGGGAAGTTGAAAAATCAGGCGTGGCAGAGCACATATGGAGAGAAAATGGAAATCACCGCCCTCTATGGGAGCAGGTTGAAATCATAGACAAAGAACATCATTGGAAAATTCGTAAACTTAAGGAATCAGCACACATGCTGAACCACAAAAATCTCCTGAGCCGACCAAGCATAGAAATGAATACAATATGGGAACCAGTAATAAGGAGTGCCAGAGAAAAGCAATAATAATAACGAAAATTGCAATATGAGCTCTGGTAAAAAAATATACAATGATAACAGCAAAAATTACAATATGAGCACTGTTAAAAAAAGGTTTGCTGAAGACATTAGGGTTATAATACCCATATTCATGCACATATATTCTCAAGGACACATGGCACAGTGGATAAATGCGTTAGCTAGATCCAGTGACAGGACCCAAACGGTGTGAGTTCAATATCTGGTTAAGGCGGTGGAGAACTTGGAGAGGGGAATTATCAGGAGATAACTGACATCCATTAAACATGGCACGTGGAACTAGAACAGTCTACCCCAGCGAGCGAAATGAAGGGTTCAATTCGACATTCCAACCACCTGAAGAAGGTCAGAGCGTACAACGGCCGAGCAATGTAAATAGTGTACATAATACCTCATCTCAGAAATATAGACAGATGCAGTCAACGTAAATCTTCAAAAATTTAAATACAATGTCAATCAATCTTCGTTTGTTCTCGCTGTTTTGTTTCTGTTTTCTAATTCTTCCACACCCAGTAATCACTTGTGTCTTAGTGGCGTTACTGCCTTGTTTAGCGTGAAATCGATTAAAAAAATTAAATTTAAAAAAAAATAACGTTTGCAGTAATAAGAAATAATGTCTGATTAAATATAAAAGTCTTTAATTACATAGATACGAAGTGCGTGCAAAGATTGTTGGCTACCTATACGTGTTTCTTTTCTTCTTTTCCGCGGGAATATTTGCATACAACCAACAGTTAACACAATTAAGAAAGAAAGAAAGAAACAAAGAAACAAAGAAACAAAGAATGAAAATGCATTGCAAATGATTTTACTATAAAAATGCATTATGAATGATTTTACTTTGAAAATGCATTTTAAATGATTTTATTATGAAAATGCATTACGAATGATTTTACTATGAAAATGCATTGCAAATGGTTTTACTGTGAAAATGCATTACGAATGATTTTACGATGAAAATACATTGCAAATTATTTTACTATGAAAATGCATTACAAATGATTTTAATATGAAAATGCACTGCAAATAATTTTACTATGAAAATGCATTGCAAATGACTTTACTATGAAAATGCATTGCAAATGATTTTACTATGAAAATGCATTGCAAATGATTTTACTATGAAAATGCATTGCAAATGATTTTACTATGAAAATGCATTACAAATGATTTCTAATTTGAAAATGCATTGCAAATGATTTTACTATGAAAATGCATTGCAAATGATTTTACTATGAAAATGCATTGCAAATGAGAAAGAAAAATCGATTAAACAGACGAAAAAGAAAGAAAGAAAAATCGACTAAAGAAGACACGAAAAGCCAAAGAAAGAATGAAATAAAGAAAAGAAAGAATAATACGATTTTCTTTACATTTTTTCCGCGGAAATATTTGCACACACTTAACAGTTAACACACTGAAGAAAGAAAGAAAGAAAGAAAGAAAGAAAGAAAGAAAGAAAAATCGATTAAACTGACGAAAAAGAAAGAAAGAAAAAAGAAAAATCATCTAAACAGACGAAAAAGAAAAAGAAAGAAAAGAAAAAATTCAACAAAACTGACGAAAAAAAGAAAGAAATATCGACAAAAGAAGAGACAAAAAAGAAAGAAAGAAAGAAAGAAAAATCGACAAAACAGACGAAAAAAGCTAGAATGAAAAAGAAATGAAAGAAAAATCGACAAAAGATGCGACGAAAAAGAAAGAAAAAAGGATGAAAAAAGAAAAATCGACAAAAGAGATGAAAAAGGAAAAATGAAAAATCGACAAATGAAAAGACGAAGAAGAAAGAAAGAAAATGAAAAAATTGACAAAACAGACGAAAAAGAAAGAATGAAAAATCGACGAACGAAGAGACGAAATAAAAAAGAAAGAAAGAAAAAAAGAAAAAAGGAAGGAAAAAAGAAAGTATCAAATAAAAATAGACACGAGAATAAAGAAAGAAAAATAGACAAAAGAAGCGACGAAAAAGAAAGAATATTTTTTTAAAAGCTCTTAAATTCTTTTTTCGATGACTTTTCAATATTTTTCTTATTTTCTAGAAATGTCCTTCTCTTGTTTGACTTCCTACTTGAAAACCTTAACCTCTTCGCTCCTCACTACCACCCAACAACTACCACTCTTTCCACCCAGGCGCACCATGATCCAAACACCCATCCTATCATCTGTAACTCTCTTTTCATCAAAGAAAATATCCGTTTTTTGGGTGTTTTTTATGGGATTCTTTATTAAAATTTATTCTCAGTAAACTTTTATTTAAAAAACTTAAAATTTATTCTCAGTAAACTTTTATTTAAAAAACTTAATCTACCTTTTCCCCAGATTATTTCATTTTAATGAAAACCGGACAAGAAGACAATTTCACAATAAATTTGCTTTTTTTTCTCTTTCACTTTACTTTTGATTTGTGTTTTTTACAATTTAAAAGAAAAATTAAATGTGTCTGTTTTTTATGTAAGGTTTTGCGATTGATGAGTTGTGGATAGAGCAATCAATTGGGCATTGGTGGGAGTGCGTGTGTGCTTCTGAGAACGGCAAAATCTTATCGGTTTGCATTTGAAAAATGGAGGAATGAGGTCGTCTAAGTGGTTGGCCGGTTACACAGATTAAGAAAGTAAGGAACAAACAAATGCGTGAAGAAAAGAACAATGAAAAAGAAAGAACGATTAGAAAAGATTAGAAAGATACAGAAAAGAAAGAAAGTACAACAAAGACGAAAAAGAAAGAACGGCTTGATAAGAATATATAAAAAGAAAGAAAGAAAGAACGAAATGAAAAAAGAAAGTGCACAGATTAAGAAACAAACAAACAATGGCGTGAAGAAAATAACAATGAAAAAGAAAGAAAGAAGAAAAAGAAACGAAAAAAAGTACAAAAGAAACGAAAAAAGTACAAAAAAAATGAAACGAAAAACAAGAAAGGCTTGATAAGAATATGCAAAAACTAAAGAAAGAAAAGGACAAATGGAAAAAAGTAAGAAAGGCCAGAAAAAGATACGCAAAAGTAAGTACAAAAAATAGACGGAAAAAAGAAAGGCTTGATAAGAACTTACAAAAATAAAGAAAGAAAAAGGGCGGTAATAATTGACGATAAAAACAACAGAAAAGGAAGAAGGAAAGAAAGAAGGAAAGAAAGAAAGTTCAGAAAAATACGTCACAACGAAAGGCTTAAAAAAGGGAAGAAAGAAATGCTTAAAAAAGAATGAATAAGGAAAAAGAAACATTTACATAGGAAGGAAAGCCTAAGAAAGAAATAAGAAAAACGAAAAACAAAAAAAATGCAAAAAACAAAAAGAATAAGCGAAAAAGGAGTTAGAAAGAAAGAACTTTTTGAAAAAGTAACAAAGGAAAATACAATGAATGACAAAAAGAAAGATAGAAATAAAGACTTGAATAAAAAATATAGGAAAAAATAAAGAGCTAGAAAACAGAAATTAAAAAGAAAGAACAAAAACTTTTAGATGAAACAAGAAAAAAAAGGAAATATTGAAGACGACATAAGAAAGAAAGAAACATTAGAAAAAAGACTTGAAAACGTAACTAAAAGAAAAGTGTATACAAAGAAAAACAGGTCAAAGAAAGCAAGGAAGTTGGGAAGAAAAAAGAGAAAAAACAAATAGGAAAAAGAAATAAAAGATAAAAGGAATAACGTTGAAAAAAACTAAGGAAAATATAGATCAAAATTATTAAAATAAAAAAAAACAGATATAAAAGAAAATCTAAAAATAAGGCCGAAAGAAGAAAGAACGGTTAGAAAAAAAGGCCTAGAAAACTATCCAGAAGAAAAGCGTATAGAAAGAAAGAAAGAAAGAAAGAAAGAAAGAAAGGAAGGAAGAGACACGAAAAAGAAAGGAAGGAAGAAAAACTAAAAGAAAGAAAGAAAGAAAGATGAAAAAGAAAGATAGCCGAAGAAGAAAAGCTTGAAGAAAGAACGTTGAAAAAACTAAGGAAAATATTGATGAAAATCATTAAAAACAGAAAAAACAAATGTAAAAGAAAAAAATATATAAAAAGAAAGAATGAAAAAACACGAAAGAAAGAAAGAAACAAACAAACAAAAAGCATAATTTTCTAAAACCGAAGAATTTGCCTATCCAATTTTCTCAAGTCAATCAATTAAATACTTTGAGGTTTTAATTAACCAAAAATTTGGATCAACCACAAGTAAACGTCTTTATTTTTGCTGACAATACTGTGGATAATCTCAGCCTTGCAGATGGTAGCAATTTCAAATTCTATTCTTGTGAGACTCAATTTGTTTCTTGCCATTTCAAGATAACAGCCAACATTTTTGCCTTTTCTGATATCGGATTTACTTGATGACTTTCACAAGTTGTTCACGATGACATTTCACTAACAAATTTTGCCTGACAAATTCAAATGTTTTTAGAAATCCTTTTCACTTAGTGTTATGGTCCAAGTTCCTTGTACCACGGTGATGGTCCACGGTAGAACCAATGAAGAATAACTCGAACACAGGTATGGAATAACACAGATATATTACAAACAGAAATATGTACAAAAGAAGTAGAAGTATTAGTAATGACTATCAGATTTGGTTAGAGTGAACTATGTTGTCTCGACAAGTATCACTATTCCAATGTCTTACAGTAATCGTCTGACTCTGCTGACTGTGACTCTGACTGACTCTGACCTGAACTTACTCTGAACTCTGAACTCTGGACTGTGACTGAACTGCTGCTCCCTCTTGAGGCGCAGTATTTATGATGTACGGAATTATGGGTAAGTTCCCATAACACTTAGGAAACTACCAAGGAGATTGGCAATATTTTTGTTGTTATACATATGTAGCATGCAATTCATGCCAGGCAATCGATCTTAATGTCTATCAGGAATTTTGATTCAAGGAGAGTTGATCGGTTAGTGACCCTAATATGTAGTAAATTCACCTTAAGCTATACCAGATGGTCTGAATCGAATTTAATGTCCATGAGGGACATTGGTCTAAGAAGAATTAATCATTAGTGACACCAATATGATCTGGGGGAATCTTAAGTTATACCAGAGATCTGAATCGAATTTAATGCCCCTCAGGAACTTCGATCTAAGAAGAATTGATCTGTGGTAACCCATATATTTACAGGGTTAACTTTAAGATATAACAGAAGTCTGAATCAAATTTAATGTCTCTCAGGAACCTTTATCAAATAAGAATTTACTTGTGCTGTCTCCAGCTTATACTGGTTTAACCTTAAGATATACCAGAGGTCTGAATCAATTTTAATGTTCCTCATGAACTTTGATCTAAGAAGAATTGACTGGGGCAACCCACATATATACAGGGCTAACTTTAAAATATACCAGAGGTTTGAATCGATATTAATGTCCCGCAGGAACATTGATCTAAGAAGAATTGATCTGCGGTAACCCATATATGTACAGGGTGAACTTTACGATATACCAGAGGTCTGAATCGATGTTGAAGTCTCTCTTGGAACCTTTATTAAAGAATGATTGGCCTGTGGTGTCTACAATTGTACTGGGTTAGCCTTAAGATATACCAGAGGTTTGGGTCGATTTTAATGCCCCTCAGGAACTTTGATCTAAGAAGAATTGATCTGTGACGACCCCAATATGAACAGGGTTAACTTTAAGATATACCAGAGGTCTGAATCGATTTTAATGTCACTTAGGAACTTTGATCTAAGAAGAATTGATCTGTGTCAACCTATATATGTACAGGGTCAACTTTAAGATTTACCAGAGGTCTGAATCGAATTTAATGCCCCTCAGGAACTTTGATCTAAGAAGAATTGATCTGTGGTAACCCATATATGTACAGGGTTAACTTTAAGATATAACAGAAGTCTGAATCAAATTCAATGCTTCTCAGGAACCTTTATCAAATAAGAATTGACTTGTGCTGTCTCCATTTTGTACTGGGTTAACCTTAAGATATATCAGAGGTCTGAATCGATGTGTAATGTCCCTCAGGAACTTTGATCTAAAAAGCTTTGTCGCGGTCGGGCAATAGTGGGCCATGTATGTTTACGTTTGATCTGGAATGTCTCCTCAAGGCTACCAGGTCCAGAATCGGAACTCAAAGGATGTCAATGGTTTCCCCTGACTTATAAAAGAAAGGACAATCAAGCTGAGCTTAGGATGCGCACACGCGGTTCAGCCGAATGACATGAGCTTCGATAAACCACTAACTCGAGAGGGAAGCCAAAGTCTCACACATCCTCGTCACAAGAAGATCAACGTTCGAAAAAAGTTCCCAAGAACACACACTCTCACGCCGGTATTAATTTGACTGGAAGTGAATAAGTAATAATTTTACATTATTTACATTATTCGGACTGTTATCAACATCTTCATTGCTATATTCACAATTGTGTATATTGCAATGAAGATGAGGATAACAGTCCGAATAATGTAAATAATGTAAACAATCATAATACCTCATCTCAGAAATATAGATAATAATTTTACCTATTAAATATTTACCCTCTTATTCTTATTAGTCTTTTTAGCGATAATGTGACATGTCCTTATGAGCCATATTGTTACTGGAATAGACCCATTCTTGTTTGAATGATCGCTTGAGTACTGTAGGTGTATAGCGGGTTTTATTTATTTTTTCCTTCGTCCTCTGAATAAATTCATCCTTTTTCGCTTCTTTTCTTATCTCTCGCAAGGTCACAGGTAGTTCCTTTACTGCCTTGTATAACTCTTTACTGTTTTCATCTGTGGTAGCAAATGGCGCGTTTCGCTTCTTTTTACATACTGAATATATGGACATTTTCTTTCAATACAATTCTAGCTGCGCCCTTACAAAACGAGCTGATAGGTGAATCCCATACGTCGAACTTTTGCATACAGTCTGTACCCACTAGATTTTCTGTATCTTTCATTACGTATATCTTGAGTTTTTGTTTTCCCGTGAAATTTAACATTTCCGATTATTTCTCCTTCGAATTTTATACGCTTTCCTGTCACCGACTTAGCAATTTTTTGTGTATGTAACATGGTTGGTCTGTTAAGCTTTTTCCATGTCTGTAGGTTAATTATCGTTAGATCGGAACCCGAATCTAGTTGCAATTTTATCTTTTTATTTAAGATTTCAAGTTCCACATATTTCCTTATGTTGGTATTGTCTTCGTCATGCATTCTAGTAGCTCTTATCCTACTAGTAGCTTTTCTGTTCCTACATTGGGATGCCTTGTGCCCCATTTTTCCACACACAAGACACTTTTTATATTTAAAACGGCAATCCTTATTCCAGTGTAGTCCTCCACATCGATAACATGCAGATGGGGGGGTGGCTTATATTTGCTTCGATTTTCGTGATAATTTGCCCTATATGTTGTACTTTTTCCCTTATTATAGAATTTTTGTTTTCTTTCTGGGGAGGGTGAAGAACGTAAACTTTTGTTTAACTTACGTATATGTGATACTCCTGACTCCTCAATGTTCTTCGAGTCTTTCTTTATACTGAGGCATTTTTGGCAATCTTCTGATAATTGTTGTAGTGTTAGTCCAGGTTCATTTTGTAGTTTTGAAAGCATTCTTTTGCGCATTTCACTATCTTTTGCAGAGACTAACCCTTGAACAAAGATGAGACACTTAAAATTGTCCGGTGTTAATTCTGCCAACTTGAAGTCGTCGCAATGTTTATTCACGATGGTGGCAAACGTGGAATAGTCCTCATTTCGCCCTTTACCAGGTTAAGACATTTCCACCTCTTGTGAAAGAGTGACGTTTTTGGACTGAAAAGCTCTGTAAAACATATAACTGCTTCGTCAAACGTTAATTCGTTCGTCATTTTTGGCAAAATGTAATCCACAACTTTTGTGTATTCCTTTGTTCCTAGTTTTCTGAGCAACAGACGTAGCTTCTTTGCTTCTGTCCAGTTTTGACAATCGATGTTAAAGATGTCTTCGTGGCGTCTAAAATAATCCCCGAAATTTTTATCCTCTTCTAGAGAGTATTCGAAAGTTTCTATCGCATTCCACACTGCGTCTTGGGAAAAAGTCGCCTCTTCTTCGATATTTTGTTGTTTGTTACCCGCTACCTTTAATATTAGTTCCTGCGTTTGTAGTAATTGTTTTTGCCATTTTTCTTCCATTCTTTCCTGGAGTTGTAATTACTGTTCATTTTGATATTTTACAAGTTCTACTAAATTATTTTTAAAATCCTCCATGATAAAAATCTTACGAAAAACTCGCTTTTCTGTATTTTAGTCCTCGTAAATCTTTTTTCGCCAAGTTGTTGTGGACACTGGCAAAAAACGGCAAAGGAGACTTTTGTTTTGTTTTGTTTTTTTCGTATGTGAGTTCAAATACCTCGATTTTCAATTTGTTGTGGACAACGAGGGAGACTTTTGTTTCGATTTCCTTCCCAAGTGAATTCGAATTCTTCGTCGCCAATTTGTTGTGGGCAACGAGGGAGAATTTCGTTTCGATTTCCTTCCCGTGTGAATTCGAATTCCTCGTCGCCAATTTGTTGGGGATTCCGCGATGAAATCCGATATCAATGAATAACAAACGCCAGGAATGGATAAGGAAAATAAATGTCTTAACGTAATAATACAAACTGGTAATACGGGTTAGTAGATCCAGGAATGCGGGTTAGTAGCACTAATATACAGTCTTGGTATTGAAGTATCGCGGTATGACTCCTTACTGAGTCTACGTGCTCGCTAACTGTGACGCTTGCCGCCGTCTCTGTGTGTGACTTACTCTACTACTACTGAACTCTACTACTCTTCTGTCGTTCCGTCTCGACTCCTACTTGACTGTTCGGGTATTCACTGGTAGTAGTATATGTATACCTTGGGTGAGTCCATTTGTGTAAAAAGGGGAGACTCCTCAATAGCAAGGCGATAATGCCATCGCAAACGGACTACTGAGAGTGAAAGAGAATGAGACTTTAGAAGGAACTGGAAATCGGTTCCTAAAGAAGGAAAAAAGGATAAGCCGCTTTACCTGTACAAAAAATAGGGGAGGTTTGTGAACCAGGTGATAGGCGAGCCGGTTCCTTTGTTATAATGAGTTTTTTACTGGGGTTTCAATATTGAACACCCAGTAAAAAACTCATTATAACAGTGGTTCAGAAAGTTTTTCAAATAACGACACACTTAGAGCATAAATATTAAACACTTTCATTTTTGCTCATCTGGTTCCGTTAGTAAAAAAAAATAAGTATATATAAATAAAATAAAATACTGGTCAAGATTCGGTTAAGCAAAGTTAAATAAATAAAATATTCCAAAAAAAAGGATTTGTAGCGTATTTTTTGGAAGATAAAACGCACAGATGTGTAAGACAGACGTTTCTTTGAAGATAGACTTTTGAACAAAAAATAAAAGTTACAGCCTTCTTTGAAGGATTATTTTATCGAACAAAACATTCATAAGCTTAACATAAATTGTTCTTAACACAAAAGAGGTTACAGCATTAAAAAAACAAGAAAATACTGTAAAAAATATTTAATGTTATTTAGTTTGGTTCAAAACATACAAAATGCAAATTGTTTTCACTACCGCTTGGAAACGAATCAAAAATTTCCACATTGGATCCAAAACTAGGATCAAAGAGAATGTCATCCTCATTGCTTTCAGTAACGCAAAGGAATCCGATATTTCATCATTGGATCTTATGTTAGGATCAGAGAGAATGCAATCCTCATTGCTTTCAGGACCACAAAGGAATCGTACATTTCATCATTGGATCCAATATTACGATCAAAGAAAAAGTCTTTCAGTTTGAAAATAATCAGAAATTGTTAATCGTAGAGTCGAGTTTCAATTCCAGTCGGGTTCGTTATATTCGCTTACGCGTAAATACTCTTGGGAAAGGCATGAACCCACCTCTTCTCCTCCGCTTTGGGTTGATTAGTTCAATTTTTTACCAGATTTTTTGTCACAAAAAAAAATTCTTACAATCTAAAAATATTTTCTGGCTTTAATAGCCTGCAACTTGCTTGATAAGTCGTAGAAAACGAATCAATCAATCAAAAACCATTTAGGACATAGATGATCATGGCTCTCCATGAATTCCTTTTTCTGTATGATCGGTAACCACCATAACTCGAAAAGATAGATAGTTAATGATAGTCGATTGATTCCACGTTGACTTTTACCACGGTCTTGAATTTTGTTTAACCTTTCTCCTAGAATGCTGACCTTTCAAGAACAGATCTCAGCTTGCATCATTTTTAATCCATACCGGTTGGGCGGAAGGGCTATTAATGTATTTATGCATATCCAAAAACATTTGTTCGAAAGTGAACGCAACAAATGAGGCTGGGAATTGAACTCGAAACGCCAAGACCAGTTTCCGGATACCTTTCGACAAAAACGCGCACCAACAAGTTAGGTTTTAACGCTCTGAAATATATTTCTTCATTTACTCAATTCTAAGTCACAACGCCACGAAATGCTTCCCCCCATTTTACATTGATAAATACGGTTATCAGTCAACAATGGGAAGCCTTTTCCTTTCTATTCTCTTTGCAATATTCATTCCATCATCTTGCTGGACCAATACTTACTACTGTTATCTTTTCTTATATATATATATATATATATATATATACACACACACACACACACACACATATATATATATATATATATATATATATATATATAATGGACTCTTCCCGTCGGTTTCGACAAATGAGGACCTGGCAGCTTAATTGTTTCAGTTATGAAATTTTGTGAGATAATCTTAAGTGGCACTTAAGCCCCGCTAATGATTTACAAAGGAGGCCACATATGGAGCAAGATTGTGGGATGAGATCACTGTTAGATTGGCTGACCTTTTAGATCTGGCTCTCGCTTCTTGAAGACGAATCAGACAAGCAGACTGAAAACTGCTGAGTCCACTAAAACACGTTGATCTCCATTCTACCCGCTCCAAGTCTACACACACACACACACACACACATATATATATATATATATATATATATATATATATATATACATATATATATGTATATATATATATATATATACATATATATATATATATATATATATATATATTCATATGTGTGTGTGTGTGTGTGTGTGTGTGTGTGTGTGTGTGTACTCACATAAACCAGCTATGGGTTACTTGGTCAGATTCAAATCACTAAATCTCGACGTGGTGTAATAGTTAGCATGCTTGTCTCCCTAGAAGCATTACGACTGAGTAGTGAGTTCGATCCTCACTGGGTGCTCCATACTTTCGGCCTTGTGCCACATCAAAACTATGCTTAGGCAGTCATTCAACAGCACCTCGAGGCGGTGTAATGTTTAGCAAGCTTGTCCTGCTAGAACAGTTACGACTGAGTAGTGAGTTCGATCCTCACTGGGTGCCCCATACCGTCAGCCTCTTGCGACATCTCAGCTATGCTTAGAAAATCACCATATCACTACACCATTATTATCTTAAAAAAAAAAAAATAAATAAAATTGCTTACAAAATTATTTAGATTTCGCTATTAAATAACCTATTGAGGTGTTGATATGCCGCTGGGTAAAATCAACCAAGCTACCTGTCCAGGTGAAACTTCCATTGCTACTGAGACTGCAGTAATTTCAATTGGTGTAACCGCGTCCCTACGCTTCGCAAGAAATACATAAGAGATGATACAGTTTTAAAATTAACTTTCCCAATGCGAAACAAATGTGACATCTCACATATTCTACCCGGCAAACTTCTTTCAGATTAATTTTATTAGCGCATAAGTCGACAATAACCTGGGTTAATCCAAAGTCTTCTTCTTAAGCAACGTTCCTCTCCATTCCCCGTACAACTCCTACTGAACAGTCAACATTAAAATAAGTGACCTATGAGAGGTTGTCTCGTTGTTTCCATATTGTTATCATGGGATTCCCATTACCTGGGTTTCTGAACTATGCAAAGCCCTTCTTGTCCGTAACAATTCACAGTTTACAATCAATTTTCCCTCTCTTCCTCTCCTGCCTTTCCAATATTTGCTGCTTCCCTACCCCTGCCGCCAATTCGTTCAAATGAAAGATGGAGAGACGTGTACTCTTCTCGGCCATCTTATTCGTTTCCTTGTTTTTGCTCCCAATTCTATTCCCTCAGCCTTTCTTTTCCTTTCCTTCCCTGATGTCCACAGAACCCTTTTATTGTCATTATTTTGTCCTTTCAACCCCTCAATACCCACTCTACCAACCCTGCTCGCTTTGCCTCTTCAAACAAAGCATTTTTCAATCATTTTATTCCTATCCTCATCCCCTGCATCCTCCATCTCTTCATTGCATTTCCTCTCATCCTAAAACTCCTTCCTCCCCCTTGAAAATAATCTTATCCCTTCCTTCCCACAACCTCCGTTCCCCTCTTCAAGTCCAAGACATGGAGAGAGAAAATATCGGATACACTTCAGAATCCTGCTATAAATCCTACCAATGGTCGTGGCTCTTCTAAATTTCACAATTATTAACACAAATGAACACCATTACGAGTTTTTGGAGAAAGTCTTCGATCAGGCTGACTGCCCCATTACTGGCAACGAAGAAGATTTTAAAATAAAAGAAAATAAAAAAGCAGACGACAAGAAAAAAAGAAATTAACAAAGAAGAATTAAGTAAGAGAAAATAAAAAAAGAAGAAAAGAAATACACTGACGTTACAAAGACAACTGGATAAACGATCAAACTCGAAAAACGAAACCGTTTTTACAGGATTATTCCTACATGTAAGCAATTTTATCAAAAGTTAAGTCACTTTATTTAAAAGGGGGTGGATCTTTATTCAAAATAAATTTAACTCCTGTCTCGATCGTAAATCTGGTCAGTTTGATAAGCTCAAACTGTCTGTTGATGTCTGTTGTTAACTGGGGCAAAGAATGGCTTGTCCATTTTAACGCCCCCAAAACAAAACTACTCTCAATTATTATAATCTGAGAGACCTCTTTCTGCCTTCCATCTGCAAGGCTGATGCTAACCTCCAGGAAAGTGAACCATTGCGCCTTCTTGGGCTCACATTTTCGGCTGACATGAAGTAGAAAGATTATACGGAATCCATTGCTTGGTCAGAAAGTTGATTCACTGTGTCGTATTTTTCTCCACTGCTCTATGGAACCGACTCCCAATAGGGTGTTTCCCCGATCACTACACTCTTAATGTGTTCAAGGTCTAGGCTTAACCGTTATCTTCCCCCACATATCCGCATAAACTGTGCCTCATAATCTGCAACACTCTACCTCGGGTGGCTCCCGGGCCTTGTACAGAATGAACTTCACTGTGAAAAAAAATTCATTCCTACATGTCGTGTGACTACTGAGCAGGAAAATTCTGAGTCACCATCTTTCCAAGTGGGGTAATTAAATGGCGAAAAAGACTGTGTTGCGTGTGGGTAGGGTCTCAAAGGTGAGGCTAACGATTAGAAAGACTGTTGTGCGTACGTGTGGAAGAGCTACTAATGCGGTAGATTGCAATGCGCCAAAACGTATTGCAATTTACTAAACGAAAGTTAAAACAGCATATATCCAAATTGCTGGAAATGTAGGTGCAATACTGTGTCGCTCCTGGGGAGCGCCTACCGACTTCGTTGGATCAGTCACACAGGTATGAGTGCTTACCGGCTAGGAAGAGCCTGTTGTCATTGCCTAAAAGGCGGAGAGAGACTACCAACTTAAAAGAGTATGTTGTATCAGTCTTCTAAGTGTGAAGGCATATTAACTAGGAATAGTGCGTTGCCCCAGGCTGACATGTGTGGAAGGTCTAGCAACTAGAAAGATATCCCCAAGCCGCTCAGTCCAGAACATTAAAAACCGGTTCAAGCAAGGTTATACAGATAGAAATAAGTAGGCGGATTTGAAATAATCATAATAAAGTAATTCATCGAGTCTAGAAGAAACCTCAACAGAATGCAGAAAGCACTGGACGGCTGTTTCGTCCTATTTTGGGACTCATCAGCAGTGCGCATCCACTACCGAGAATTGGAACCCGGACAGCTACGATATCAGGCAAACGACATACCAACTGTACCAACGGGCCTCGGTGACGAAGAGGTAACGAATTAGACTCGATATAGCGCCGCTCGATCACATTTTACGTGGTGGAACTCATCCGAGTTTCCCTTACCCATATGACTGTGCCCCCACGAGCCACGACTACTATCCCCAAACCCCTTTCAATGTTTCGTGTTGTTTTATGCGTAGCCAATGCCACTTGCTTATTCTAAACTACCATTCTCGTAGAACCTTCTGAGTTAATGCTCTGAAAAAAAATGATTTTCGGGAGGGTGATTCTAGTACCTGTGTGCGTGGTTACAGATGACCTTTCAACTACATACTGGTTCAAACCTTATTAACATAATACCCGTCAAAACTGATAGGATTATTTACGTATGAAGCTAAGGAATTTTTCTGAACCTCGGTCACAAGTAAAACGTAAATTATAGTGCAGTATCACTTCCAAAAATCGAGCAAGGAAAGGTGTTTTCTTCTTTGTGCCATATCCATTCAAGATGTAGATGATCCTGGTTCTCCAGAAATTCTTGTCCTTTATATCTCTTAGCAGTGTTCCTTTTGCTATATATCCTAATCTCTGTTCTGATCGCCTTTGCACCAACTCGTTAGGTAAATTATTAACCGCTTTCCTCTGTTCCTTTTGCCTTCAACATGTCCTGCGAGTGTTAAATTTTCTAAGCCCTCTTTCCTCATTATGTACCAGAGAAATTTCAACAGTCTCTTTCTGATTCTAAGCATAAGTATCATTTTGTTTTATTTTCTCTAAAACTACGTCGTTGCTCACATGTTCAGGCCAGGGTATTCTCAGCATACTTCTGTTGAACCCCAAGGTATGTAGATCATTTTATTTGATATTCTATACATTTTTATATAACACCGGTCATTTGTATGTTCTTTAAATACAGGGGTCTACAGAACTTGCTTCTTTGCGAAATGAGAGATTTGTTGAATTTAAGCAACTACCGTATTTAAGAAAACACACTTTCTCGCCAGTTAATTTTAACGCTTCCCGGTGTTAGACATGGACGAATAAACACGCCGTTGAACAATACTGGTGTCAGACGCCTTTGAATTACACTCGCACTGATAGTACTTGCTGGATAGAACTCGCTCAAATACTAACCACAGTATGTCAGTTATGTGCCATATCTGATACACGCTTAGGCGATAATGTATACATGACTGACGAGGCAAATTTTTTCCTAGTAGACCAGTTGCCATCCAAGGCTATAGAACTCGGTCTATCCTGCTCCTTACCCATTCCAAGGGTAGTAGCACGTAAGTAATGGATTCGACTAGAATTCGAACTCGGCTCTCCGATTCCTCAATCCGAGCCGCTATTACTCCACCGTGCCTCCTACCACGCCACGTACATTGAGGTAAATCACCGTCATTCCCCACTTATTTCTTTAGTAAGCAGTAAATTTCACTCGTATACCTTATTCCCAAGAACGCCTAGCTGAGACCCGTTACGTATATATATATATATATATATATATATATACAGTGTAACCCTGATATAAGAGAGTTGTCTCTTATATCCGGGTTTCTCTTATATCCGGATTTGGTCTATTATATATACATTAACACAGGCTCTAATTTGGGACCAGAGAAAATCTATCTTATATCAGGGTTTCTCTTATATCTGGGTTACACTATATATATATATATATATATATATATATATATATATATATATATATATATATATATATATATAATTCTATAACAAGCCAGTTTTTAAGTAAGTTGTTAGCCTACTGCACAACCCCCAAGGAGGATCAAGTTTTGAATTCAGAGCTGTCCTTCTCCTAGACCAGTTGCCATCCAAGGCTATAGAACCCGGTCTGTCCTGCTATTTACCTCTTTTCCTTTCATACCTTTCCCAAGGGTATTAGCACGTAAGTGAATGTAATGGATTCGACTGGAATTCGAACTCTGTTCTCCGATTCTCTATCCATTACTCCACCGTAGTGATCTGAATAGAGAAATAGTATAGTGAATAGAGTAGAGAAAATCAGTCCGCCTAGTAATAGAGGATAGAGTAGAAGTGAGGATCAATTTAGACGCCAAGCGACTTCCTTATTTATATGCCTTTCCTCTATGTTCACGTGGTCCACTTAATTCAATAATGGGATCGCCTGTGTTTCATCACTGGCGATCTATGTTCAAACTCAAGTGTCGGCAGCGACACTATATTCCTATACGACAAATAGTTTTCACTATAATAAGTCTGTGTACGCACGCGTGTATGTGTGAGAGGGAGAGAGGGAGAGAGAGAGAGACACCTATTTCAATGTGTCAGGTTGTTTAATGTGTAGCCAAGGTCACTTACTTATTGGGAATAACAGCGCTCAGTCATTTTGGCGCCTTCTGTATGAAATGAGGGATTTATTGAATTTAAGGACGTGTTGGATATAAGGAACACATTTCCTTCCAATTAGGTTTTTTTTTATCAAAGTTTTACTACAGTGTAACCCGGATATAAGAAAGTTGTTTGGACCGGAGAAGAAGTATCATATATCCGGGTTTCTCTTATATCCGGGTTTTGTCTATTTTGTTTAGGTAAGTATGGCTCTAATTTGGGACCAGATAAAATCTCTCTTATATACGGGATTATCTTATATCCGGGTCTCTTATATCCGGGTTACACTGTATATATAATCAAAAGTTTTTTTTGTTTTTTTTTTTGTGGGATATCTGGCTCTTCTGAGCTACAGTCAGTAATGCTTTCTGACCGAGAAACTTTCCTCAGATAGCTAGAACGGGATAAGTATTGCGCTGTTGGGTGTGTATGCATGTTCTATACACACTTATTATTTACATAGTACCTCAGTTGCTCTATATGGCCGTGAATGCTGGACAATTTCATCGCAGATGAAGAGACTTAA
Organism: Acanthosepion esculentum; assembly: GCA_964036315.1. Classification (NCBI taxonomy): domain Eukaryota; kingdom Metazoa; phylum Mollusca; class Cephalopoda; order Sepiida; family Sepiidae; genus Acanthosepion; species Acanthosepion esculentum. Next base: position 18,691,931 of record OZ038507.1, read on the forward strand.
GCTAACATATATGAGACTCTACAGAAGGATACTGAGAATACCATGGACTGAACCTGTGAGTAACATGGAGGTTTTAACGAAATTGAAAAGTATGTACAAATTGTTTTATTTGGTATTTAATTTTTTTTTTTTTTTTTAAACTTAACATTGGTCATTTGCGTGATGACTGTTTTGGATTTAACAAGAAGATTTTCCTTAAATCCAGGAATCTGCAGAACGTTTCTTCCTCACGAAATGAGGGGTTTATCAGATTTAAGGAATTCATGGATTTAAGGAACACACACTCGCCACTGGTCTTTACATCGAGGTTTTACTGCACAAATGTTTTAGAACTTGAGGTCATTATTTTGTCTCGTCTTAGTTGAGAAGGAAGTAACGTAGGGCGTTTCTGATTTGTCGCTTGCTATTTCAAGATCAGCAGTGGCAGTTATATATATATATATATATATATATATATATATATATATATATATATATATATATATATATATGTGTGTGTGTGTGTGTGTGTGTGTGTGTGTGTGTGTGTGTGTGTGTGTGTGTGCGCATGTGTGTGCGCGTGTGTATGTTTGCTTGTGCGTGTGTGAACCTCATCATTTGAGATATCGCCAATTTTCGATAACCTCAATATTCGCGGATCGTCAACCACCGTTTTAATTATCCGCGGCTGTACCAATCAGTTTAGGTGTGCGCGTGTGTATGTTTGTGTGTGCGTGTGTGGACCTCATCATTTGAGATGTCGCCAACTGCGATAACCTCAGTATTCGCGGATCGTCAACCACCGTTTTAATTATCCGCGGCTGTACCAATCAGTTTATGTGTATATGTGGAGAAGATAACGATTAAACCTCGACTTGACCTGGTTAAGATTGCAGTAAACGGAGAAGCATCCTCTTGGGAGTCGGTTCCACAATGCAGCGGTTCGTGCAGTATAGATAATCATGAATGAATAATTGATAAAACATTTTTATTTCATCTATACTCTACTGTTATATATATATATATATATATATATATATATATATATATATATATATATATATATATATATATATATATATATATATATATATATATGCACATTTCATTGAAAACAACCGACAAGGTGCTTTTATTTAGTTTTTTTTACAATTTCTTATGCGATCTGATAATTTTTTTTTTTTTTCTTTTAAAATTACTGGGTAGTTAACACATATATATATATATATATATATATATATATATATATATATATATGTGTTAACTACCCAGTAATTTTAAAAGAAAAAAAAAAAAAATTATCAGATCGCATAAGAAATTGTAAAAAAAACTAAATAAAAGCACCTTGTCGGTTGTTTTCAATGAAATGTGCATATATATATATATATATATATATATATATATATATATATATATATATATATTTGTGTATTTAGGCAGCAATCCTTCTTTCATGCACATTTCATTAAAAACGGCTGACAAGGTGCTTTTATTTAGTTTTTTATATAATTTCTCGTGCGATCTAATAAAGTTTTTCTTGTCAGAGGATAAATTATATAAAAACTGTCCGAATGTTATTTTTATCCGAGCGCTTTCGGCTATACATTTAGCCATTTTAAAGGATTATATTTTAACTGTTAAAATAAGGAATAGTTTGTTGTATGTATGCTTTATAAAATGTTTTCATTTTTCAAAACACGGTCAAGATATTGTGTCCATGTTCAACATGTTTGACTCACTCTACACCTTTCTGACCATTAGCTCAATTAGATCTCATTTAAATATTCATGGAGACCTACTGGACACTATTCGTAACATACTTGTTGACAACACTAATATAATAGTATCATCTACATGCAAAAAAAAGGCTAAAAATAATGGAAGCCTTATTAATAATAATAATAAAAATAAAACAACACTTAATTATATTAACTTTGAACTTGACGGTTTCAGCAACAGCAACAACTAAAATGGATATCACATGTAACACGAAGGAAAAATAATAACATAATCAAGATGTTGGCGTTCCACACTACTTCAGAAAAAAGATTAGGAAAGAAACTCCCATTGATACTAGAAAAAGTGATAACAGCTACTGGTCTTGAGAAACCTATTTTCCTGAACAAACATTTTAAGAGAAATATTTTTATAAACTTCAACCGGAGTGAGAGCGGATATTTATATATCCATCTGATCAACGTTTTTATTTTCTTTTGTTTGTTTTTTCTCATACGTGTACATATCAGGCGAAGCGTTGTTCACGAGTTTTCCCCTCCTGGGACTGCTTCTAACAATGGATGCGTAGACTGGAAATTCATTTCAGATTAACACTTCACCTAGCTTTTTTCTTTTTTTTTTTTCTTTTTTCATAGCCTGGTGTAAACTTGGGTGCTAATAATGCAATACTAAAACAAAAGAAAGGAAGCTGTGGAGAGTCATGATCGCACCTAAGTTCTGAAGGATTATGACACATCGAGGGAGAGAAGGAGGAATAAAGCAAAAAGGAAGAAAATTTGCTTTGATGGATTTATTTTTTTTTAAATTGCTTCGTATTGTTTTCCATGCCATACGGACAGTTCATTCGAGGAAGCCCGTAGAATGGATCGGCTGAAACTTTGTGTCGACAATATCAAAGACACAATGAAGAGATTCAATTGGCCGGAACAGATCTGAAATGGTCAATGTGACTGAAAGAAATAATTTAGTAAATAATGACACGATAAACCGAAAATCAACCAAGAAATAAAATCCCCCCCACACCAAAAAAAAAAATAAAATAAAATAAAATGATGAAAGAGAGTGAGAAGCTGTGTAAATGCGTTAGTTTAATGGCCATTATCAAGAAATCTTCCAAGCTAAAAATTTCTACCCAAACCTTCTCTGTCCCAAAACATCTCACCCCAAGCCCTAGCAACAAAGATGTGCCACAATTGGTCTTTGTTGGTGTCCTCCGTACCGGACTTTGTTTTCCTAGGCGTTACATTTCCGATACACCGGCAGCCGACGAATAAAGCAAAGTATTGGGTGGAAAGATCCAATTATTTGCGGTGTCACTATTGTCGCTGTCGACGATGGACACTCTCTCAGGCATTCTTCCTTCTCCTCAATAATAATGAAGGCTATTTTTTTTTTTTTAAACCATCAGGTTTGGGCGCGAGATGGAACGCAATGGTGAAAGGGGAAAAGACCACAGACTTGCAGTGGTGCCTGAGATGGCTAGGGTTGCTGAAGAGCAATGACATACGAACAGACGCCAATGGGAATGGCTGGGAGCGGCCAAGCAAGCAAGCGACAGGACGACCCACGCGCCAATTATTGTCTTCACTTCCCGCGCTGCAACGTGGTAGCCACGAAAGATAGGCACAAGTGCAAGGCCCGAATCGATCCCCACCCATTCAGGATAATGGACAGGCGCCATTTACGTTTCGTCTTCTTACAATGATCACTTATAAACTTTAAAAGGTTGAGAATACAGACTGGTTGGATTGTGGGTGGGTGGAGTGGGTGGTGTTCGGTGACGATGGGCGAAGGGTTAGAGGAAAAAAATAGGTGGGGGGGGGGCTTTTCGTGCGGTCCGGTAAAAATCATGGCGAAGGCAGGACACGTGACCACGAAATGATGTGATGGTTGGCGGGGTGATGGATAGGGAGAGGATGTCGGGTGTGGAGAGGAAAAGTCGATATTAGAAGTTCGAATGACTGATACACAAAAATCCAATGTATAAAAAAAAAATGAGTGTTCAAATAAGAACTGGGTGAGGGTAAAAAAGTTCCGGGTCCTCTTTTTTTTTTCCAACTCCCTACAAGAAATAAAAGGTTAGGTTTTCTGGAATTTAAGAACTCGTACAAAGAAAATCTTGAAAAAGAAAAGAAGTGTCCATTGTCATATGTCTTCTTTGCCTCATTTAAACTGAGGATATATCAAGCATCTTTGGCGAATTAACTGGGGGTGAAGATGTTTTATGCGGTTACGCTTTACCCCATTAGAAGACTCTCAGAACCGGAGGCTGTAAAACTGAGGTCATTTTAACATACGACAAACAAGAAGATAACTCTGTAAATACAATTTCACCAACTGATAACAGAACATTCTACAATTATATGACATTGATACAATTAGGAGTCCCGCTGAAAATTTAACTGTTTTTATACGTATATATCCTGAAGAAGGCCGGAGCGTACAATGGCAGAAACATTGTGAATATGGCAATAAAGATGAGGACAACGGTCCGAACAATGTAAATAGTGTAAATAGTCACAATCTCAGAAATATAGACAGGTAATGAATAAATATTGCATTGCAATTGGTACTTTTGAATAATTGTCCTGAGGTTTTGAAGATTATATATATATGTATATATATATATATATATATATAAATTACTAGTGTTGACTCAATGCAAGGCGTAAGAGACACTCAAGGTAGAGGGTGACGGAATGAAGTCAGCGATATGTGCCTATGGAGGATAGGTAACGATTGACCCTTGACATGAAAAGTATGGCATTCTGGGAAGTATCCAGGCGGATGTCTGTTCCACAGAGCAGCGGTTCGTGGGAGAAAATCTACGTGGGTGGATCTTCTTCCTTACATTTGAAACGCGGACAGAATGGGCGTGGTTCGACATGAACTCGGTATGGCGAGTCTTAGCTATAAATATCTGAATCGGTGGAACTAAAGCAACTCCAAAGATTTGCGATAGGCTTGCGACGTTGCGTCTGAGGGAAGGTGGGGGGTAATTCATCACCCACAAGGCCGTGTAAGTGATTTCGAATAAATGTCTTTATGTCTTGTATATGATACTTCGGATTGGAATAAAAGTAGTTTTTTCTTTTTAAGATCATAACATTACTGTGCAATTGGCTCGATTGGAAGAGGCATTGCAATAGAAAAGTTTTTATCAGTAAAGAAGAAGACTGAAGATTGTGCTGCCTAACAATATTAAAATAAATCGTAGCATTCCATTATTCTTAAAAATAACTAATCTGAAAAAAAGGAAATACTATTTTTTACGTTGGTAATGGTAATGGTAATATTAACCGTTTCCTTATAAGGAACCATTCCGCATTCATTGGTAATGGGGATGGTAATATTAACCGTTTCCTTATAAGGAAACATTCCGCATTCATTGGTAATGGGGATGGTAATATTAACGGTTTTCTTACAAGGAAACATTCACCATACATTAGTAATGGTAATATTAACCGTTTCCTTATGAGGAAACATTCAGCATTCATTAGTAATGATAATATTAAGCGTTTCCTTATAAGGAAACATTCGGCATTCATTGATAATGGTAATATTAAGCGTTTATTTATAAGGAAAAATTCGGTATTCATTGGTAATGGGGATGGTAATGTTAACCGTTTCCTTATAAGGAAACATTCGGCATACATTAGTAATTGTAATATTAACTGTTTCCTTACAAGGAAACATTTGGCATATATTGGTAATGGGGATGGTAATATTAATTGTTTCCTTATAAGGAAACATTCGGTATTCATTGGTAATGTTAATATTAACCGTTTCTTTATGAGAAAACATTCAGCATTGATTGTTTGGGCCTTTAAACCTGCTACTGGTTGAAATTTATCGTTGTTTTCTAGTAGTAGATTCATTTGGATACTATATGGAATAGTTAAGCGTTCCGTGCCCATCTCTTCACACCTGTACTTGTATACGCACAGGGCATAGTCTAAGAGTAGATTAAATAGATTGGGACTCTCATTTCTTCCTTGTCATACTCCAGATGAGATTTAGAATGCACCGGTATTTAGGTCATCACCCTACATGTACGACTTTGTGGACTGATATAGTTCTTCGCTCAGGTCTAGACAGTGAGTGGATTTGGAGCATGGAAGACAGTTTCTAATGGATGAGAAGAGGAAGAGTTCTAAAACAGAAAACAATCCCCCAATGGTCCATAACAGTAGGTACCCGTCAGTCTTTGGAGACTATTTTGGGAGGCTTATTTGTGTTTCTTCAGCACCTGCAAGGCCAGCCTGTCGTTTATACAACAACTGGCGACTTCTAGCTAACACAACCATTGACGATTTTCGAACTGCACCACCCACCCCATTGCGCTCACAAGGATCAATCCGTGGCCGAGTGGTTAACACTTTAGCGTTCTGACCATGACACCCGGGTTCGCATCTATTCGGGTTGTTTGCGATTATGACTCTCCACAACTTCGTATCATTTGTAGCTCTTACTAATTTTCGTCTTTTTACTAACCCTCCCATTCCCTGTCCAGCCACCCATTTACACAAGTGCGTTAAGTTACTCGTTGCTTTTCTCTTATCTTCAAAACGCCCTGTGAGTGTCAAATTCTCTAAACCTCTTTTCCTCATTAGAAATGTCAACTGTCTATTTCTGAATCCAAATATACGGGCTATTTTAGTTACCATTTTCCTTCAAACTTACTAGTTGCCTGCATCCTCCGTCCATGGCAATCTCTATAGGGTATTTTCAAGCGGTCACCCATCTATGTACTGATCAGGCTCGACGTTGCTTAACTTCGGTGATCATATGAGAACCAATGATTCAACTTGATATGGCCGTAAGCCCATCACACCATCATCACCTGGTATTACCAAGTGGTCACCCATCTATGTAGTGACCTGGCTCAACGTTGCTTAACTTTGTACGAGAATCGGTGTTTCAACGGGACACGACCGTAAGTCTCCGATTTCAATAGAACCAGGGGAAAATAGCAACATGCTTGACAAGTTTGTGCGAATAGATGACAAAGAAGAAGAAAGCGGAAGAGCCCAAAAATTACTTAAGGCGGCAAAAGGCAGGAAGCTGTGGAGAGCTATGAATGCAGACGTCTTGAAAGGGAATAATAAAAATCAGATGGTAACGAGGCGAGTTTTTAAACCATCAATTTTCGCCCAAATAACCCGGTGATTAAACTTGCGATGGTGGCGGCCGGGATGGTAATATTATGGCTATCTCAGAGGCGACCCAAAACGGTGATCTCTTGGATGCTAGAAGCGGAAGTGATGAAGATAGTGGTTGCGACTGTGTCAGTCGTTGCAACTATACTGTCTCATTTGATAGTGGTCGGGGAAGGACGCATTTGAGGTAACTATGCCGGAAAGGAAATGCGCGCCATCTTGATTGATTGTCGCTGATCACCTGACTAACAGCAACTGGCAAGTGCCCCCTAGTGTGGAACGTCGGAAGTGAAGCGTGCATCTGATTTTGACACATGTTTTGGTCACGGTACAGCTACATACCTTTCTGCGCATCCGTCCGGATAAGGGCAAGCCAGAAAACGACAATAAATGAAAATTTTTATTAGAACCATGTCAAGGTTGACTATGAGGGCAACAGCTTATTTTTTTTTATATTTTCTGGGCATGGGACGCGGTTTTGAAATAATTCCTCGCCCACTCGCATATTTTTTTTTCTCTCTGTTAATATTCGTAATATGACAATGAACAAAAATATTTTCAATTCATTTGACAATGAGAAAAATCACAGGGATGTGAGGCCATGCCTTTCCTAAGGATGTTACTGTTAAGCGAATAGACGCCGCCTCAACTGAAATTCGATCTCAGTTTGCCGGTTCCGTTTTCCGTGATGGTAACCGTTACCCACCTCGCAATTACGATGAAGAATTCTCGGGACTGTCTCGAAGACAATTGCGGTGCAGCTGGAATTCAGATGAAGATCATTGATTCCTGAACGGGTTCGTTTTTTTACGGCTTATCAACCCTTGCAGGTCATTCAAAGTCACAAAACATTTTTAAATCGTAAGATTTGAAAAGAAAGAGGATGGATTTTTTAAATTATTATTTATTTATTAATCTGACCGATTTTTATTATTTAAACATTATTTCTAGTGGATACTCGTATTTGAGTAGACGCTGCGTTTTGTAAGATTTTTTTATTAGATAATAATGGGTTAGATACAAGTCTTACTAATTAACCCATAGCTAGGGGAAGAAGAGGTGGATTCATATTTTTCTCGAATATTTTTTGCGCGGGAATAAATATAACGAGCCCAACCAGAATTGGAACTCTGCTCCCTGATTAACAATTCCAGGACACTACACCACCCGCACACCCAGACTTGCAGAAGAGATGCAAGCGAATGTAGTGAATTCGACCGTATTTCGAACTCGGCTCTCAGATTCCTCTATCGGAGCTCCTTTATCCATTACTTCACAGTGCCTCATCGTAAGGACATTATTATTAAATATATTGCCCTATTTAAGTAGGATTCATCTCTGCAAAATGTATCTTCGTATATGAAACATTAATTATTTACACGGTTTACATTGTTCGGACTGTTTTCCTCATCATCGTTGCCATATTCCCGACGTTTCGGTCATTGTCCGCTTCGGCCTTCATCCGGTGATGGAAATTTCGAACTGAACCCTTTGTTTCGTTTACAGAGTAAATTGTTCTAGTTCCACGTGCCATGCCTCTTCCGAATGCCACAGTATCAGTTATCTCCCTTTAACTAAACTCTCCACGTTTTCGTTCACCTCTGCTGTAACCAGGTATTGAACTCACAAACCTTTGGATCCCCGGTAAATAATTACAATACCTCATCTCAGAAATATCGACAGAGATGAAATAATAAATTAAATACCCTGCCAGTCAGTCAGTTATGTGCCGTGCGTGATACTCGCTTCGTCGATCATGTATCTTTCGATATATGACTGAGGAGGCAGATTTTTTCCCGTAGTAAGTTGCCATTTCTTTCTGCGGTAAACCAGTTGCCATCCAAGGCTATAGAATCCTGTCTGCCCTGCTATTTACCCATAGTTTGGGGAGGGGAAGAAGAGGATTCATACCTTTGTCAAGGGTATTAGCACATAAGTGAATATAATGGATTTGACTGGAATTCGAACTCAGCTCTCCGATTCCTCAATCGGAGCCACTATCCATTATTCCACTGTGCCGTGTAAAAGGTTGATAAGCCGTAAAAAAATCAAATCATCCACCCTAAAATACAACCTTTAAAGATAATAAGAAATAATATTGAGCTTTAAAAAAATGACAAACTCTTAATTGCTTCAAAATTTCTTTGTTTACTTTTCGGATCGGAAGTTGGAGAGAGCCATGATCGTCCACAAAAGAAGTCTTTCTTTCTTTTTTATATTTTCGTGCTTCCTAGTGACTTTCTTTCCTTTCTTTGCATCTTTGCACTTCCTCGTCTATCACCCTCCCTCTCTCTCTCTCTCTCTCTCTGTCTCTCTCACACACACACACGCGTGCGTGAACTCACAAGCACACACACACACACACACACACACACACACACACACACACACACTTCTCTTGAACACCTCCAAAAGAACAAAAAAAAAAGAAAACTTCACTTGCACCTGCACTCTAATTACGAACCGCTTAATAACTCTTACATCTGAATCGTCGTCCCTCGAGACGAGCCACGCGCGCATCGTTACCCATCCTGACCAGCCCTATCTTGGCGACCCTCTCTTAAACCTCGACAGCCCTGCCGCCACGCCTTTGACGTGATTTCCAACAGAATATGAGTGTCTGATCATAAAACAGAAGCAAGACGACGACGTCCGAGCAGAAAAGAAACAAAGCAAATCAACAACAAAACACGACTTGCTTCTTTTTTTTTTCTCTCCAGCCGGAGTGAGACAAAACTAATCACAAATCATTCAGCATCTGTTATGCCGCAAGGTATTTTTTCTTCTTAATGAAATTATAACTCTAATATCTCTATTTTGTCTGTAACGCCTTGCATGAAGACCTGACCAATGACAATACAATTCATCCTCTTTCCCAGTTCATTTCTATTACAAAAAAATCATTGGCAATGTATTACTAGAATTAATAGACTTTTAATATAATTTTTTGGAATTAATAGATTTACAAAAGATTTCTGTAGTAATATTTGTATTTATATGAGACAGATAATAGCTATATTTAATTCTCAGTATTGTTTATAAGAATCCCAGAGGGGGAATAATTACAAATTAATTCCTATAATATAATCATTAGTAATGTATTTACATTATATAATTGATCGACCTATTCTACCAATAATTAAATCCTAACCACACAATCATTTTCTTCCAGATTTTCAATGTATTCTTATTATAAAATCATTAGGAATGCATTTACATTATACATATAATAGCCCTATTCTATCAGTAATGCTTGCATTCATTCCTGACCACTAACAATCACCTTCTTCCCGATTTTCAATGCATTCCTATTGTAAAATCATTAGCAATGCATTTACATTATACATATAATAGCTCTATTCTCTCAGTAATGCTTACATTCATTCATGACCTCTGACAATCCCTTTCTTCCTCATTTTCAATGCATTCCCATAGTAAAATCATTAGCAATGCATTTACATTATACATATAATAGCCCTATTCTATCAGTAATGCTTGCATTCATTCCTGACCACTGACAATCCCTTTCTTCCTCATTTTCAATGTCTTCCTATAGTAAAATCTTTTGCAATGCATTTACATTATACATATAATTGCCCTATTCTATCAGTAATGCTTGCATTCATTCTTGACCACTGGCAATCCCTTTCTTCCTCATTTTCAATGCATTCCTATAGTAAAATCATTAGCAACGCATTTACGTTAAACATATAATAGCCCTATTCTATCAGTAATTTTTACATTCATTCCTGACCACTGACAATCCCTTTCTTCCTCATTTTCAATGCATTCCTATAGTAAAATAATGAGCAATGCATTTACATCATACATATAATAGCGCTATTCTGTCAGTAATGCTTTCATTTGTTCCTGACCACTGACAATCCCTTTCTTCTTCATTTCCAATGCATTCCTATAGTAAAATCATGAGCAATGCATTTACATTATATATATCTTAACCGTATTCTATAATGAAGAGTGTATTGACTCAGATTGTCGGGGATAAAAAAGCAACAATAATTAGATTTATTAATACTACTAATAAAACAAGTGTAACAATGAAGAGTGTATTGACCCAGAGTGTTAGCTTATAAAGCAACAATCACAAGATTGATTAAAACTCGTACAGTAACCAGAATTGCAGGAGATAATCGACGAACTTCTTCTATTTTATTGCAAAGACTTATTTTATAATCAACGCGTGTTAAATTCAGCTAGCATTAGCAGTCGTATTACAAAACGCCGTGTTTCTCGGGACTGCCCTTAAATGTTGCTCGTTATATCTGGAGACAGAATTCAGTGGGTTATGATAAGTTTTTAGCCACCCTTGATTACAACAATTTCGGCTTGTCTAATAACGTATCTTCTTTTCCTTTCAGACAATATCGTGTTAGTGTCAAGCTACTCTCATCTATGAACGATAGTTGACTTATATTTTGCAATGGAAGTTCGCGGAAGCAAGGAAATTAGTGAATTTCAACGAGGGCAAATAATAGGACGGCATCAGTGTGGCAAGTAAAATAGAGAAATTGCTAGGTTTTTCCAGGTTAATCATCAAATGGTTAATAATATTGTCAAGAAATTTAATGAAGAAGGTTTATTGTCGTGTGGAACAAGGTTCAGGAAGACTAAGCATCGTGTCTGAATGAATAAAAAGGACGCTGACGAGGGAAGTCATCAGAAACCGTCGTCAGGGCGGCAAAGGTGTCACCAACCACTTGGAAATGTCGCCATGTGCGGTGAGAAAGACTCTGAAAGAGCTAGGCTATCAAAGAAGAGTTGCAAGAAAGAAGCCCTTGATTTCAGAGGTTAACAGGAACAGGCGTAAGGACTGGGCGAGAGAATTCGAGAGCAAATTTTGACAGTCTGTAATTTGGTCAGATGAAAGTAAATTCTGCCAATATTCGAATTCGAGGCAGGTTTATGTTTGGAGAAATCAGAATGAGACTTGGAACACTGAATGTCTGCAGGCGACCGTGAAACATGGCGGGATTGGAGTAATGGTGTGGGGCGCTGTCTGGTTTGGGTGGAAATCTGAACTGATTCTTGTTGATGAGTGGGTTTAATCGTCCAAAATACTGCCAAATATTAACGAAAGGACTACTCCCATTATTTGAAACCAATCAGATTAACAAGAATGTCTACCTTTTTCAAGATGGAGCGCCATGTCATACGAGCAAAGTAGCAAAGGCCTGGAGGGAATCGCATTAAATCAAGTCACTGCCATGGGTAGCCCCAAAGTCCTGATATGAAGCCAATAGAGCACGTTTGGGAGCACCTTCACCGAAAACTTCGAGAGCGTGCAACCAAAATCACGTCAGTGGCAACCCTTAAAGAAACATTGCTAAAGGAGTGGCAAAATATGGATCAGACGATTTTTGATAATTTGATCAAATCCATGAAAAATCGAATACAAGTACTGAAAGTAAAAAAAAATGGAGGACCTACTCAATACTAGTTCCAAATACTGTTTATTTATGTTGAGTAGGGATTACGTAATACAATGTTGAAATTGGATGTAGTTTCTTTCTCCTGGCTAAAAACTTTTCTTAGGCCACTGTCCAAACGTGTCCTGTCCTGTCGTATTACAATGTTCAAAATAGTTGCAGATAGACAGCAAACCTTAACTGTCGGATTGTCAGTTTGACATATCCTGAATGTTATTAATTTCTATTGAAGCATCACGTCAAAGAATATTAGTCCAAAATTAAAGATGGCTGATATCTCATAAAAATTGAAGACATTAACTGATGTAATAAAATGTACCTGAAAGTAAGATGAAACAAATACTCATTAAAATTTAATAATGGTTGACGTTAAAATTCAAGATTATATTACAGGGATCCTTCATTAAGTTTTTAAGTACTATCTCCGAGGATGTGGTGAAAATCTCTTGTCCAGAAAAAAAAAGGAAATTTCTGTGATGAGGAATTATACTTTTTTTTTCGGTCGAACTATCTGGGACATACATGGGTCTATCACTCCAACCATCAAGGTCATTAGGGCGGTATTCTGTGTCATAACATATCTGGTTTATGTAGGTGATGCCTGGGTGACCAGCCCGTCTTACGCTATGGATAGGTGTCCAGAGCAGTAGATCATTTGCGTGTTCTTGTTTTTCTTGCCGACAGTGTCCTGCAAAGCACATTATACGTTCCCGTAAGATTGTAAAAATATTAAGGATGGATCAATAGAGTCGTGATTTAGTTGGATGCTGTCTCCAAGAGATGCTAAGTATAGTTCTCAGCATCCGAGTGTAGGTTCCATCAAGCTTAGACTCTAGGGCTTTAGTTAATGTCCAAGAAGTGGCACCATACATTAAAACCGCCTCTACAGTGGCTCGGAAGAATCACCTGTTTGTGGCTATTGATATTTTTTTACGGAGGCACGGTGGAGTAATGGAAAGCGGCTCGGAGTGAGGAATCGGAGAGCCGAGTTCGAATTTCAGTCGGATCCATTACATTCACTTACGTGCTAATAACCTTCGGAAAGGTATGAATCCTCTTCTTCTTCTTCCTCCAGCTGTGGATAAATATCAGGCAAGGAATTTTCAGCACCCCCGTATTAATTTTTTATAAGTTAATATTGTATAGTCTTACAAATTAAATCTATTAATTAAAACATTAATTAGTACATTAAATCAAGAATTAAATCGCGATCTAATAGTGTACAAGTAGCTGTTGAAAGTTATTGATCTGACCAAGAAGAGATTTTTTTTAAAATTCTGTGTCCGAGAATTTTTCAGCACATTCTCGTAGGTTCATATTCCCCAAGCTTAGTTTGGAAAGACTGTGTTGCCTCCATTTTCCTTTGGGTCGGTCGGAAAATATCTGTCTAAACTGGAAACCCTTAGCAAAATTCTCTCTCTCTCTCTCTCTTTCTTTCTTCTGTTTTTCTTTCTTTCTCTTTCTCTCTCTCTCTTTCTTTCTTCTATCTTTCTTTCTCTTTCTTTCTTTCTCTCTTTCTTTCCTCCTCTTACTCTCTTTCTTTCTTTCTTTATCTTTCTTTCTCTCTTTCTTCTTCTTTTTCTCTCTTCCTTTCCTTCTTTCTCCCTCTTTCTTTCTTTCTCCTTCTTTCTCTCTCCCTTTCTTCTCTCTTTCTTTCTCTTTCTTTCTCTCCTTTCTTTCTTCTTCTTTGTCTCTCTTCGTTTTTCTTTCTCTTTCTCTTTCTTTCTTTCTTTCTCTCTTTCTATTTCTTTCTTTCTTTCTCCCTTTCTGTTTTCATATTTCTCTCTCTCTCTTCCTTTCTTTGTCTTTCTCCCTCCTTTCCTTTCGTTCTCTTTCTCCCTCTTTTCTTTTCTTTCTCTTTCTCCCTCTTTTCCTTTCTTTCTTTCTTTCTTTCCCTCTCTTTGTTTTTTCTTTCTTTCTATCTCTTTTTCTCTCTTTCCTTCTCTCTCGTTCTCTCTCTCTCTCTCTCTCTCTCTCTCTCTCTCTCTCTCTCTCTCTCTCTCTCTCTCTCTCTCTCTCTTTCCCCCTCTCTAGCATTGGTACATGCAAATAAAGAACAGTCGTTAAGTAGAGAGAGACAAAGAGAAGATTTCGAACACAAAAGACACAAGGACGATTCTTTTGAACCGAAATGTGTGTGGCAGGAGCGTAGATAAAAACAGAAATTAGGTTCTAACAAACGAAATACGATAAAAATTAACATCAAAGAAATTGTTTATTAATAATGACATTTTCAAATTACCATGTTTCGCTTTTTATAAATATTTTAATCGCCGTTATAAAGTTTTCTGCGCTATTTTTTTTTTAATTCACACAAATTTAGTTTCAATAACGACTTTGTTCACGTCCCGCTTTCTTTCATTTTCCTTTCCTTTAATTTATTTATTTTTATTTTTATTTATTTTATTTTATTTATTGGAGCGGTTCCAATCAATTCAGGCGATATGTAAATTATTCATGGATTTCAATGCGATTTAATTTTAATTCAATTGAAATAATTCTTTATTATTTTTTTTTCCTTGTGTTTTCCTCTCTCGATCTCATTTCTGCAACGAGAAAAAAATTTTAAAAATATCTGAATGGCAGCTTATCGATATTCGATGACCGCTTTTTAAAAGCTACAATTTTGATCCTCACTGGGTGCACATTAATGCGTCTCTGTGCTGGACGAAACCAAACCTAGCAAATATCCACCCAAAGTCTTATAACTGGGTACCTACCATGGAGTGATGATCAGAAAACACATCTTACGGACTATTGATAAGGTAGTGAGACGAATCTTTGTCGGGCTCCTCTTTCTCTTATCCCGTCCTGGGTAAGACGATAAATTCCATCCGACAGCAAGGCCTTTGATCAGAAGATTTTGAGGGGCATGGAACCACCTCTTAATTGTTGGTGTCCCCAGGTCCACCCTGATCCGGGTGGTCCCAGCTATGGGCAAATAGTTACCTTTCCGTCAAAAAAAAAAGTAGTCAAAACACTATGAAATTATAAAAATAGGTTCTATTACCTTTTTGGAAAAATTATTACCATCATTATATTTGTGAAAAAGAAAAATCTTGCTGGCATTTAGTCAGTTATGTGCCATGCGCGATACACGCTTAGGCGATCATTTGTCTTTCGATACATGACTGACGAGACAGATTTTTTCCCGTAGTAAGTTGCCATTTCTCTCTACAGTAGATCCGTTGCCATCCAAGGCTATAGAACCCAGTCTGTGCTACTATTTAACCATAGCTGGGGGAAAAGAAGAGCATTCATACCTTTCCCAAGGCTATTAGCACGTAAGTGAATCTAATGGATTCGATTTGAATTCGAACTCGGCTATCCGATTTTTCAATCCGAGCCGCTATCTATTACTCCATCGTCCTTCCGTCGGCTTTAAATAACCCATTGAGGTTGATATGCCGTAAAACAAACCAAACCAAACCAAAAATCTTTCTTTTATCGCGCACTTGTTTACCTTGTTGCTTAACTTTATGCAGACCAGGTGGTTTGTTACCAGTAAATGATGCGAATAATCCTAATATATACTTTCAATATGAATCGAGCATTCCAAGTTTAATTTGTTTGTTTCACGGTATATCAATACCTTATGGGTCATTTAATTCCGAAATTTAATTTTCTTGGGGAGCTTTGAAGTAATAAAAATATGTTATTCTGCTTTCACAATTGAATACATGGTAGTTGATACTTAGCTTTTTTGCATATACATGTTTGTAGGGAAATGAGGCGGTGATATGTGTGGTTTATGTTGTAGTCATATTTTGAAATACAGTTTGATTTCTTTAAGAAATTCTACGATATTATATGGATTAATATCATGCAAGCGTTCTTTAATGTTGGTTGGTTGATTTATTTTGTTTAGCGGTATATCAACACCTCCATGAGTTATTTAATGCCGAAATCTAAATATTTTGAATGCAACTGTATGCCTTCAACTACAAATAAAATGGGTTGTTAGTAATTCTATTATAATTGCGAATTGTTGGTAATTCTATTATAAATACGGATTGTTGGTAATTCTATTACAGTGTAACCCGGATATAAGATACCCTGATATAAGAGAAACCCGGATATAAGAGAGATTTTCTCTGGTCCCAAATTACAGCTTGTGTTAATATATATATAATAGACCAAACCCGTATATGAGAAACCCGGATATAAGAGACTTTTTCTCCGGTCCCGACAACTCTCTTATATCCGTTTTACACTGTATAAATACGGATTGTTGGTAATTCTATTATAAAAATGGATTGTTGTTAATTCAATTATAAATACTGATTGCTGGTAACTCCATTATTAATACGGATTGTTAGTAATTCTATTACAAATACGGATTGTTGGTAATTCTATTACAAATACGGATTGTTGGTTATTCTATTATAAATACTGATTGCTGGTAACTCTATTATTAATACGGATTGTTGGTAATTCTATTACAAATACGGATTGTTGGTTATTCTGTTATAAATATGAACTGTTGGTAATTCTATTATAAATACGCATTGTGTTTAATTCTATTATAAATATAGATTGTTGATAATTTTATTATAAATACGGTTTTTTGGTAAATTCTATTATAAATACGGATTTTTGGTAATTCTATTATAAATATAGATTGTTGTTAATTCTATTATGAATACAGATTGTTGTTACTCTATTATAAATATAGATTGTTGATAATTTTATTATAAATACGGATTTTTGGTAATTCTGTTATAAATAGGGATTGTTGGTA
The DNA here is from genome assembly GCA_964036315.1 of Acanthosepion esculentum. Taxonomy (NCBI): domain Eukaryota; kingdom Metazoa; phylum Mollusca; class Cephalopoda; order Sepiida; family Sepiidae; genus Acanthosepion; species Acanthosepion esculentum. Next base: position 18,708,994 of record OZ038507.1, read on the forward strand.
ATTCTATTACAAATACGGATTGTTGGTAATTCTATTATAAAAATGAATTGCTGTTAATTCTGTTATAAATACGGATTGTTGGTAATTCTATTATAAATACGTAATGTTGTTAATTCTATTATAAATTTGGATTGTTGATAATTTTATTATAAATACGGATTTTTGGTAATTCTGTTATAAATTCGGATTGCTTGTAATTTTATTATAAATACGGATTTTTGGTAATTCTATTATAAATACGGATTGTTGGTAATTCTGTTAGTGACTCTCGGGTCTTGTACAGGTGAACATTATTGTAAAAGAAAAAATACCACAAGGCCCAAGCGCCACTCAAAGTAGAAGGTTACTGTGTGAGAGCGTAAAGCAGGTGGGTTGTAAAAGAGTGTGATTAGGACAAGTACGATAGATATCGACTGACGCAGGAATTACTTAAAACCATAAAAGGAGACAGATGAAATTTCTAGAACGCATAACGAAACATTTGACACGGACAAGACATACTGAAATCAAAAGGAACACATGGAAAAGGCAATTAGAATCAAGGATAATAAAGCGACAAATATTGCTTACGGCTACAAAACAGAAGCTGTGGAGAGACTAGATCGCCAATGTCTTCAAGTGCCACGGCACAGAAGAGGAAGGCGTACGTATAAAACAAAACGTTTTAGTAAATTTTAAAAGCACACATTGATTTTTATTAAATCGGCTTGTCTGATATTTACCGTGGCCTCAAACGCATGTCTTCAGCCCGGAACTCATATCATTCTCTATAAATTTATTATCATTTAACTTGCTTCTTCGAGGTACTTTTAGTTTTTGCCACGTGTTTCTTCTTCTTCTTCTTCTTCTTCTTCTTCTTCTCCTTCTTCTTCTCCTCCTTCTTATTCTTATTCTTCTTCTGTAATATTTTGTCGGGTCCTCACACAGATCTACCAATACTGTTTGGAGGCGTAAGCTGCTGCATCAGCCACTATTGAACACATTTAAGCACTGTTATGACACTTCTACTCGTCTTTTGGGCATTTTTAATTTTAACTTTCTAATATTACGACCCGGTCATAGCTCTTACGAATACAGGAAGTGTTTCTAGTGGCATGAAGCACGAACATTGTCCATAACAGATCAGGTAGAACTTATTTATTTCCTTTGTTAACCAACAGTGGATGTGTGAGTGGTGTCACGGAATGGGAATTTAGAGAGCCAAGTTCGAATTCCAGTCGTGTTCTTTACATTCTCCTACGAGCAAATACCTTCAAAAAAGTACGAAGAACCCTTCTCCCTCAAGCTATGGGTTAAATAGTAGAATTGGTATCTGGAAAAAACATTGTTATTCTCAAAAAATTGTTAATTCACTCACATTTTTTTTACAATCCAAAATATGTTTCGGCTTTAAATAACCTACAAAGGGTTGATAAGCCGTAAAAAAGTTAAATCTTATAATTGATTAACGTGTTTTTGCACTAATGCTCTTGGGAATGATATGAAACTGTCTTTTCTTTCTCTAGTTATGAGTTAAATAGCAAGGTAGAATTGAAACTAGCTTTAGGAAAACTCTGAATTCAACACCTCAAAGAAGGCGGCAGAAAAAACAGCTCAGTATCTTTACATAGAATGCATGATAATTCACAGGTAACAAAGAAAATAAATCTGTAGGTAATCATGGTCACCTGCATATGAGAGTTGACATTTTAAAAAAACATGATTTACAAGGTATCTTAAAGATAGGGGAAGTGGTTAACTCCTGGATTAGGTGTATTCGTAGCATAACAGCCAGTCGTCGTTCCCGAGGTTATACACCCATGGTCGAATGGTCAGAAATCAGAGAGGTCCACAACGGACCGTGTCCAAGTCTTGCGTTTGTTCGAACCATTGCCCGTCCTGGGTAAGACGACAAACTACGTCCGACAGCAAAGTCTCTGATCAGAAGGTTTTGAGTAGCGTGGAACTACCTCTTAATTGCTGATGTCCCCAGATTCACCCTGACCCAGGGTGGTACCACCTGTTAGGGTCCCAGCTATGTTAACCCCGAAACTGGAGTTAAAACACTATGAAAGTGTAAAAATAGGTTTTAATACCAGAAATACTTTGTAAAAAAATTATTACCAGCAATAAATATTTTTTTAAGAAAAAAAAAAACTATTACCAGCAATTCATTTTTGGATTAAAAATATTACAAGAAATAGATTTTTGACAAAACAAAATATTACCAGGAAAAAAAAATTGTCGGCATTAAATAACCCATTGAGGTTGATATGCCATAAAACAAATCGAACCATTGTACTAAACCCCTTATTTTCTGCCAGTAGGGTGAACTGGTTGCTCCCAATCTGTCTTGCTATGTACTCATAGGAAGAGATGGTTTCATGCCTTTCCCAAGCACGTAAGTGAATGCAATGAACTCGTCTGGAATTCGAACTCAGCACTCCGATTCCTAAATCCGAATCAGTGTCCATTACCCCCACCGTGTTCCCATCCGGCAACTTATCCGGTACCCTACAGGTTCGAGTGATGCCAGATTAGTGATGGCCAATCTGTACTTATTTAACTTGACTGAATGAGCCAGCAAAATATGACATGACAGTGGAACATAGCCCACGAACACCAAGAAGAAGAAAATGAGCGGGAATATTTTTGGTATGCCTTCTTGAAATTATGCACTTCGCTCGCCTGTATTTGTAAAATGCCACAGATGTTTTTAATGTCGAGAATTATTTAATTAATTCCCTGTTCTTTCCTTACGATTTCCGGGGATCGTTGCGCGGCAATTATTTCAGTTCTATCGAACGGTTGGACAAACGGACGGGAAGAGTAATCCTCTATCTTTCACTATAATGCCAAATTGCACTTAAAGTCCCCGATACAAATAAGGGATAATTGTTCCTTAATTACGTCTATTGATTCTGAACTTCTTTTAAGAGAGGCCGAGAGGATTAAGAGGAAGCAAGCGAGTACAGTTATTAGTAAAAGAATGGAACAAAAGCAGACGATCGGTGATTAGCTTTTAAATAGTTCTGAAATCTTCTGCAAATGTCTTGCTTTCTAATCATCTGTTTTGGATTGATTGTTTTGTGTTAGTCTCCATGGTTATCAAAGAAAAAAAAGTTCTCCTTGTTTCCCTTCAGCACGTACTGAAGACTATTCAATACTCAATAAGTTTTAGCTTTTTTTTTTATTACTATGTAAAGAAGAGGAGGAAGGAAAGAAAGAAGAAAAATAGGAGGCGAAATGAAGGAGGAGGGAAGAAACAGTAGAAGATGAGAACGGGAAGGAAAGAAAGACGATAAGAAGAAAGGGTAGGGAAAAAATGAGGAGCAAAAGTAGAGAAAGATTATGAGATATGGAGAAGGAAACGTGGAAGAGGGGAAAGAGAAGGACAAGAAGGTGAGGAGGAAAATGAGGAAGAGGGTAGAATGATTCAAAAGAGGAGGGGGAGAAAAAAGGAAGAGGAGAGATAAAGGCGGAGATAAGAAAAAGTAGAAGGAAATAAACTCAAGAAGAAAAAGGAAGAGAATAAGAGAGGGAAAACAAGGACACGTGGAGGAGGAGAAAAGAAGGACAAGAAGTTTGTAGAAAGGAGAAGGAAGGGAGTAAGAGTAGGAAATACGAACAAGAAAAAAGAGAGGAGGAAAAGTAAGTAGAAAAGAGGAGGAAAAAGAAGCAGGAGGATGAGAAAAAAAAGAGAATAATGTAAAAAAGAGGGATAAGAAACAAAGGCAAAAAGGAGGGGAGATGAAGAAGAGAAAGGAGAAGGTAGAAAAATATTAGGAGATAGGAAGGAGAAAGAAAGAATACAAGAAAAAGAATAGGTAAGAAGAAAGTTGGAGGATAGGAGAAAGAGTAGGAGATGAAGAGGAGGAGGAAGAAAAAGTCAAGAAGAAGGAGAGAGAGAAAGGAAGAGGAAAAGAGTAGAAACAGAAAACAAGAAGGGGGCAGGAAGAAAATGAGAACTATGCAGAAAATGAAGAGAGAGGAGAACAAAGAGGAAAGTTAGGAAAGAAGAGAGAGAAGGAAAGAAATAGGAAAAGTGGGGAGGAATAAGGATAAAAATATTGTTGCCCGCACATCAGATATTGCCTGACCAGACATGTACTCTACAAAACCTCTAAATGTTTGAAATTTCACAAAATCTTGACATGACCGTTTTCGGTCACCCATTCTGGCTTGTGACGTCACCATTTCGCGTCAACTTCATACTCCCCGCGACCAATGTATACGAGGGGACCCTTTATTATGGTTGTCTACGTAAGCATTCCACGAGCGAAATCATGTGGCTGGTGATTATGCAGAAAGAATACATGCTTCGTGTAGTATTATCATTAACAAAAAAATATCAACATCATCCTCCCCCTAGTGTTCAAAGAAATAGAACTCAAAATAAACCTTACGAACCCCGAAACACTGAACTAGAATTTTTTGTTTCTTTTACAGTGGTGTTTACGCCGTACTAGGCCCTGGGGCCACACGAGGTAGACGGTTCCAGGGTAAGATGTTCAGCTTATGCGGGTATGCGTGAAAGATAGCGGTTAACCCTAGACCTGAACAGGTTAAGATTTCAATGAGCGGGGAAACAGCGTCTTGCGAGTTGGTTCCACAGGGCAGCGGTTTGTGGGAAGAGGCTGCTTAAGTGGAGCATGCATCTCACCAGGGGTGGATATAAAGGGATATGAGGTTGGTTCACTACAATTTGTGTGGCATGGTGGTTTTTAGTCATGAAGGTTTGGACTAGTGCAATTAAGGAATGCAGTTGATCTGAACACTTTCCATGGAAAATAACGATGGCGCAATGAGAGGATTGCGACGTCGTCTTGTCTGTGAGGAAAAGGGTCGAAAATAATTCGTGGCCCACAAGGACGCTTTTGGACTCTATCGAAACTGGAAAGTGAGGACTGGGCAGCTTCTGCCCATATATGACACCATCACTCCATTTTCGGCCTGATCTGGCGCTTGTAGAGGTAGAGGATAGCAGGAGGGGTGAGATACGTATTTGAGCGGTACAGGGAACCGACCCTATTTCCAGCATCTTTAGCAATAGATCCTATTCACGATTTGCACTTGAGATCTTGGTTGATTTTAAGGCCAATAGACGCTCAAGGCACGGGGTTTCCCTGATGGGAGTAATTGGGATGGAAGTAGTGATTGCACGACCCTAAATCCAAAAAAATTAAGATGGGGAATTAATAAATACTAAACCATTCAAATATTTCCGTGTATGGATCAGTTATAACAAAATTATTAAGGACGATAAGGAAACTGAACATAAACCAGGCTGTTCTAGGGATAGTTTCTCTCCACTCTTATATTTAGTCCGTGATTTGGAAGAACAGCGAAATCTATCATCTAGCAGGTTGTCTTCTTGTTGCTTATGACTACCAGATCCAATCTTCGGCTTCCTCCTTAATCTCGCTTCTTTTCTTCTTTTTCTTATCTCCTGTTTCTTCTTCTTCTTCTTCTTCTTCTTCTTCTTCTTCTTCTTCTTCTTCTTCTTCTTCTTCTTTCCTCGGGCGTCTTTTCTTCACCTTCTTCCTCATTATCTGGTAGGTTTTCTTTTTCCTGATTTTGACTATCAGATCCACCTTTCTTCCCCCTCCTCTTCATTCTTAGTTCATTCTTCATCTCTCTTTCTTCTTCTTCTTCTTCTTCCTCCTCCTTCTTCTTCTTCATCATTTTCTTTCCTCTTTTCTTTACGTTCTTCCTCATTATCTGGCAGGTTTTCTTATTCCTATTTTTGGCTACCATATCCATCCTTCTTCGCCCCTCTTCACTCTTGCTTCTTTCCGTATTTTCATCTTCCTTCTTCTTCTTCATCATCATCATCATCATCATCATCATCATCATCGTCGTCATCTTTCCTCATGTTTCTTGTCTTCCTCATTATCTAGCAGGTTTTTTTAAATTCCAGTTTTTACTACCAGATCCACCCTTCTTCCTCCTCCTATTCATTCTTGCTTCTTTCCGTACTTTTTCTTCATGTCACTTTCTTATTTCTTCTTCTTCTTGTTCTTTTATTTATTTTCCTTTATTTTCTTCATAAATTTTCTTCGTTCTCTTTTTTAATTTTCTTTCATTTATTACTCTGTTTTTTTTTGTCCTTCTTCTTTTCGCCTCCTCTTCTCATTCTTCTTCTTCTTCTTCTTCTTCTTCTTCTTCTTCTTTTCTATCATCTTTCCATCGCCATCCTAATTCTATCTTGACCCCGTTGCAAATGAATGGACACGAATTCATTTAATATCAAAGGATCATAGCATGATGAATCTTAAATCCGGTCAACGAGGACAAAGTTTGTCCATTTAGAAAATTAGAGACAACAGTACACGAGCTGGTTTTAACCCAACGCCACCCCACTCGTAGAAATAGATTCAGTTTGATTACATATGCGTGACGTAATAGATAAAGAGGTAATGTAGCTGTGGCGATGTAGCCATTGCAAATATGCGATGCGGAATGGATTTAACCTTGATGGCAGAATAAATGTCGATGGCTGGATTTGTGTGTAGCGGATACTGCATGAGGCTATGGACCCAGTAAGCTGGTGGCGACTCTGTAATTATGTGGGGGGGCTCTGTTGAAATGGTCAATGACCACTAGTGAATGAGTCGTGTTTCCAGTACTTTAGAGCATGTGGCTGTGTTCATGTGTGGGGGACACCGCATGAGGCTATGGATCTGGCAGGGCGATTTTCAAGCTGGGGACGGGTTTGTAATGGCATAGGATGCATTCTGTTAAAATTCCCAAGAATCTTTGATACCTTGTTGCAGACCGTCTCAATCCTTTTACGGTCACCATGTTTCCTCTTTGAAGACGGTTTATTCCAATATATAACGCACCGCCTCCGCCGTGCACAGATGACACGATACTGTTTCCAGAAACATTCGAACTATTCCAGATGTCCCACTGACTCCCACAACTCAGTGCCCGCCTGATTTAAACGCCATTGAGCATAGTGTTCACATGCAAAAGGGATACAGTCAATGAAATCTATCTATCTATCTATCTATCTAATTCTATTAATATCTATTTATCTATCTATCTATCAATATCACAGTTTCTTCTCCCGCACGTCTCGCTTGTGGAACTCACTTCCTGGTTCTTGCTTTCCAATCAAGTTTGATCATTATAAATTTATATGCAATGTTAATCGCTATATTCTCTAAGTAAGGCAACAAAGCCACTAAGACGCAAGGGCGTTACTGACCGAGAGAGATGATGAGAGAAAGAAAACATTATTTAGCAAGAAAGAACAATAAAATAATGGGAATTGAGAAAACAGAATATAGAGATTAACATTGCATATAAATTTATAAGGATCAAAGTTGACCGGAAAGCAAGAAACCGGAAGTGAGTGAGTTCTACAAGAGAGAAGTGCGGGAGAAGATTTTTAAAAATTTAAATAAAAATTTCGTGGAGATGGAAGAGCGTCTTGGTCAGGCCAGTAAGTTTTCAGCACCCTACTTTGTGGTTTTACAAACCGATCGTTACCACGGAGGGAAAAATATAAAAAGAAATATGGTGTGTGGAAGTATCGATCCTTTTAAACGAAAATATCTTTATCATAAAAATATGACCTTCTACAAGTCCTATCTCTGTAACTGAGTCTGGAGGATGTTCATACCAGTTTCTTGCAGTTTCCTTCCAGTAAAAGTTGCATATTTTCCAGTGCAGATATCGGCCCATTCTATCATGCCAAATATTCAGTTGGTACTAACACTGTGTAACCTGATAGAAAATGGTCATTTGTTTCTGGATATTTATCACAGAATCTGCATTTGGGGTTAGCACAGTTTTTCAGTCTGTGTGCTTGGAAATTTCTAGTTAGCAAACATTGGTCCTGTGCAGCAAGCATAAAACCTTCACTTTCAGCTTTTAATCCTGCACTATATAACCAGTGTTGAGTATTGGAATTGTTTACATCAGATCATTTGACACAGGCAGAGTATTGACCATGAAAAGGTTTATCTTGTCATCATTTCTGCATTTTGTTCATTGATTTTCCTCTCCGATTTTTTCTGCTTCCTTTATTACTGAATAAAGTTTATTTCTTGTTCCTAGACACAGACCATCATCCAGTCTTCTGTAGTTTCTAGGTATCTTTGAAGACTGTTGTAGTTTTATAAGACAGTTCTAGTTGAACTAATCCTTTGCATCTGGACGCATACAGATGATCAACATCAGCCTTAGGATGACGTATTCAATGGCGAGAAGCATACAAGTTTTGCCATCCATTCGCTTAATGTCAGTTATGGTCTGGTTAAGGATGTTGAAACTGCATTGCACCACAGGGACAGCCAAAGTGTTTATGGCTGATATTCTGTTTTGCGAATTCAACTCTGTATTTAATACCAGATGCACACATCTGTAGTATTCTTTTCTTTCTCCTTCATTTGGGTTTGCCGTATTCCATCTGCTTTGCTGTCTCCTAGGTATTTATAGACTTCTTTTTCCAGTCATCTAATCTTTGTGATAGAATCAATCTATTGAGTGTTTTAGTAATTCTTCCTTTCTTGAATATTACTTTGGCAGATTTATCTAATCCAAAGTCCATACCAATGTCATCATGGAAATATTTGACTACTCATTGTCATCTTTGGCAAAATGTTTGAGGTCCTCCATATAGAATAAGTGATTAAATACATTCTTATTTATTTTATATCCATGGTTATTACTGTTTAGTTTATGTTAAAGATGTTGAAACTGCATTGCACCACAGGGACAGCCAAAGTGTTTATGGCTGCTATTCTGTTTACAATACCAGATGCACGCATCCGTTTTATTCTTTTCTTACTTTCTCCTTCATTTGGGTTTGTTGTATTCCATCAGCTTTGCTGTCTCCTAGGTGATTAGCTTTGAGTGTTCTGTCTGTGTATATTTTAAAGTCCCATAAAATTGTAACAGGTCCTATCTCTGTAACCGGATCTGGGTGATGCCCATACTAGTTTCTTGCAGTTTCCTTTCCGTAAAAGTGCATATTTTTCAGTGCTGATATTGGCCCAGATTATCATGCCGAGTTTTATATTCAGTGGTTGCTGACACCGTGCAACCTGATACAAGTTGGTCAATGGTTTCTGGATATTTACCACGGGAATCTACATTTGGGGTCAACACAGTTTTTCAGTATGTGCATTTGGTATTATTATTATGATTATTATTATTATTATTATTATTACTGCTACAACTACTACTGTTGCTTTCAATCTAGAGAATCGGAGACAAATCCTACAGATGCATGCTGGGATTTCTTCGAAGCCAACAAAAGTAGCTAAATCTTTGCCTTACTCACATTTTTTCTTTCTTGTCTTCAAGTCAGAAGTTTTATAATCACTTGACTGTATCCCTTTTGCATGTGAACATTTTTTATATTTTATGAACTTTTTACTTTGTTGCTGCTTTATAGTCGCTTTCCTTTGGTTTGCCTTGCATTCTCTCGTATCATTTTGTCCCGTTCTTCTTTCTTTTCTTATTGTTATTGAGAATTTTGTCAATTCTGCTTAACAATGTGTTGAGGGGTCTTCCCCTTCTTCCACAAATGGACTCACCCAGGGTATACATATACTACTGCTAGTGGATACACGAGAGAACGACAGACAGAGAGACTGAGACATGGAGAGAGGTCGAACATAGTCGAACGTCAAAAGGAACGAGCGTACGAAAGTAGCGGGCAAGAGTCACAGTAACGCGTACGTAGACTCAGTACGAAGTCATATAGCGATACGTCGATATCAAAGACTACATATATATATTTGTCTACTAACCCCGCATCCTGGAACTACTAACCTGTATTACCAGTTTTGTATTATTACGTTAATACATTTATTTTCCTATGTTTATTCTTAACGTTTATTATTGGTACCGGATTCACAACACAATGCCTGCTTCGCCAATTACTATTACGAGAAAGGTTACATTTCCTTTGTACACGGGCTTGAAAATAAATCGGTTATTTTTTTTTATCAGTGAAATTAATGTCTACCAGCTTAAAAGTGGTAGACATTTTATCAGTGAAATTAATGTCTTCCAGCTTAAAAGTGATTGAAAAAGGCAATACAGATTTGATTTTTATCGGTAGACACATTTTCTTTAATAAGACGTCTCCATCTTTAAGCCGGTAGACATTAATTCATTGTTTACACAAAAAATTAGGGAAGTCTATTCAATCACGTGTACATACAGAATATAACATTTCTCATAATAAAGATTGATAACAGAGTGTTTTTTGTTGGTTTTTTTTTTTCAATAATTTCACTTCAAGTAAGGCAACAAAGCCACTAAGACGCAAGGGGGGTTACTGATCGAGAGATAATATGAGAAAAAGAAAACATTATTTAGCAGAGAGAACAATAAAAGAATAGGAATTAAGAAGACAGAATATAGCGATTAACATTGCATTTAAATTTATAATGATCCAAATTGACTGGAAAGCAAGAACCCGGAAGTGAGTTCCACAAGCGAGAAATGCGGGAGAAGAAACTGTGAGCATAGAACTTACGGTTACATCTCGCCAGTTCAATTGTAAAATGATAAGCGCTAACTGCAACTCTACTAGAATGATTAATTAATAAATTCTAGGAACCAAAACTCATCAGAAAAGTTACCATGGAAATATTTCTAGAAACGGCACAGGGAAGTTACGTTACAGAGGTGCGAAAGTGAGCGAGGACGAGATTTATAAAAAAAAATCATATGAAGATTATAATGAACAGAATAGATAGATAGATAGATAGATAGATAGATAGATAGATAGATAGATAGATATGCACAGAATTAGATAGATAGATAGATAGATAGATAGATAGATAGATAGATATTATCAGAATTAGATAGATAGATAGATAGATAGATAGATAGATAGATAGATAGATAGATAGATATGAACAGAATTAGATAGATAGATAGATAGATAGATAGATAGATAGATAGATAGATAGATAGATATGAACAGAATTAGATAGATAGATATTATCAGAATTAGATAGATAGATAGATAGATATGAACAGAATTAGATAGATAGATAGATAGATAGATATGAACAGAATTAGATAGATAGATAGATAGATAGATAGATAGATATGAACAGAATTAGATAGATAGATAGATAGATAGATAGATAGATAGATAGATAGATAGATATGAACAGAATTAGATAGATAGATAGATAGATAGATAGATAATGTGAATATGGCATTAACAATTTTTGGAAGATAATGATTCTTCCATATGTTAATGATACTATTTAACCCACAGCTGGGGGGAAAGAGGCGGATTCTTAGCGTTCCCAAATGTATTTGTGCATAAATGAACATATACGGATTCGACTGTAAAATTCGAACCCGGCTCTTATCGACTGGATGGGTGTCATTTATCACTTATACAAGGTCACTTCTTAACAGCCGCATTGCCACAATTTCATCAATAGTTGTCCATTTATTTCGATTTATTAAAATATTTTTTGTCTGTATTTTTCGGATATCTTTCTATTTTCATTCTTTATGGATCAGTCGGTAGCCATTGCGTGCCAAGCGGAAGATAATGACGCTGATCAATGACGGAGGTAGAATTAGTCTTTAATAACCCAAGCATTTCTTTAACAGGAATAAAAAATAAAATTAAAATTAAAAAAAAAACGCAGAAGAACAAAGTGGCTAAAAAAAAATTTAAAAAATATCAATCTGGGATGCGAAAGGAAAACAAGGAAAAAAAAACACGGAACTTGACGATAAAATTGGATAACAACGAAGGAAAAGAATGCATTGGAAAAGGGGCGACAACCCTTACTTTGAGTTCAGTTTTTTTCTTCTTCCACTAATGAGAGATCGGTTGGCCCCAACAGCGATTGGCATCCGGAGGAGAATTTTCGAGAATTGGAGACGAAACAATTGTTCCAACTTTTCTTGTCCTGATTACGGATAATTATTTTACATGCTGTGACCGCAAGAAAATTGAAGTAACCGCCTTTGTTAATAATAACTAAACAATATAATCGCTTCTTTAAAAATATTGATGTCCGTCTGAGCCTCATCATTCCCCACCATCATTGACTTGTGCCAGATCAATCTCAACTAAGCAAGCCTCTACTTAACGCCTGCTTTAGAGCGGCATTCATTACTATCTTGAAGTAAATGTATATTCAAATTTACTAAGGTTAGGTGACATGTAAAGTCTCTAAACCTATAAAATACATTTTAGACTAGATAGTTGAAACTAGTATAAAAAAGTCAATTTATTTCCTTTCGAAATTACGAAAGTTGATTGACATGTAAGTCCTCCAATGTTATAAAACAAGTTTCAGATAAGATAGAATAATGAAACTAGTATAAAAAAAGAAGTCAATTTATTTATCTTCAAAGTAAAGAGAGTTGTTTGATGAGGTAAAATCTCCAATACTATAAAACAAGTTTTATACGAGATAGTACAATAGGGCTGGTATAAAAAGGACGTCAATGTATTTGTCTTCAGAATTACGAGTGGCGATTGCAAAGTAAGGTCTCCAATCCTATGAAACCAGTTTGTGATCAGATAGAATAATGAAACTGGTATCAAAATGAAGTCAGTTTATTACTCTTCAAAATTACGAGGGTTGATTGATAAGTAAAGTCTTTAAATCTATAACAAAAAATAGTTTTCGGCTTGATAGAGAGTACTGAAACTGCTATCAAAATGAAGCCAATTTATTTGTCTTTGAAATTACGAGGGTTGATTGATAAGTAAAGTCTTTAAATCTATAACAAAAAATAGTTTTAGACTTGATAGAGAGTACTGAAACTGGTATCAAAATGAAGTCAATTTATTTCTCTTCAAAATTACGAGGGTTGATTGATAAGTAAAGTCTTTAAATCTGTAACAAAAAATAGTTTTCGGCTTAATAGAGAGTACTGAATCTGATATCAAAATGAAGTCAATTTATTTCTCTTCAAAATTACGAGGGTTGATTGATAAGTAAAGTCTTTAAATCTATAACAAAAAATAGTTTTCGGCTTAATAGAGAGTACTGAATCTGATATCAAAATGAAGTCAATTTATTTCTCTTCAAAATTACGAGGGTTGATTGATAAGTAAAGTCTTTAAATCTGTAACAAAAAATAGTTTTAGACTTGATAGAGAGTACTGAAACTGGTATCAAAATGAAGTCAATTTATTTCTCTTCAAAATTACGAGGGTTGATTGATAAGTAAAGTCTTTAAATCTGTAACAAAAAATAGTTTTAGACTTGATAGAGAGTACTGAAACTGGTATCAAAATGAAGTCAATTTATTTCTCTTCAAAATTACGAGGGTTGATTGATAAGTAAAATCTTTAAATCTATAACAAAAAATAGTTTTCGACTTGATAGAGAGTACTGAAACTGGTATCAAAAGGAAGTCAATTTATTTCCTTTGAAACTTACGATGATTCAGTTTCACAGTTTCTTCTCCCGCATTTCTCGCTTGTGGAACTCACTTCCGGGTAAGTAATGTCTCCAGTCGCATAAAACAAATATTAGAACAAATGGAATAATGAAACTGGTATCAAAATGAAGTCCCGTGAACGATCGTCCCCGTCTCCCCACACCCATTTAGCTACCCATTGTCTCTTTAGATAGACAGTTACCTACGTCTAAGGAAATTAGCAGAAATGAGTGGAATTTTTTTTAAGCGTTTCACCCCAAACAAGGCGGGATGCCACTAGCACACAAGAGGTTATGGAGAGTGGGAGCAAGACTAAAGAGGCGTGAAAGAGGAAAGGATGAAGAGAAGGGCAGGGAATAGATCAAGGCATCTGGAGATGTCGATTGACATTGCATTTGAATAGTTGGAGATTATAGCTATCAGGAAAACAAGAAATAGGAAGGGAATTACATAGGCGGGGGATGCGAAACATGAAGCTATTGGAGTAGAAGAGATGGCCACATTTAACCGTTTCGACAGTGAAAGGGTGGGACCGAGATGCCATCCTAGTAGCACGTTTAAATTCATGCAGTCTGGGAACTAGCGAAAGTAGCTCGTCGGAGCAGTTGCCGTGAAAGTGTTTGTAGAAAAGACAGAGGGAGGCGACGGCACGTCTGTGAGAGAGCGACTGTAAACGAGATGCCAGATCAGGGCCAATTTCATTGCATATCCGTCTCTGGATTTTGTCGAGGACCTTAAGACGAACAGTGGGGGCACCAGACCATGTATGGCAGCAGTATTCCATGCAAGGGAGAACGGTTGATTTATAGATTTGAAGGATGGACTCGGGCGAGAAAGACTTTCTGGCGCGATACAGGGATATAGTAATTTACAATAAATTATTATTCGGACTTTTATCTTCACATTTGTTGTATTGGTAATCAAGTTTTCAATCTGTCAAATGCACGTTGCAAATGCTAATATTTTTTATGAACGAAATGTGTTTGATGCTGGGAACTAATTAAATAGAATGGTCTACTCATAAAAAAATTGGGAGAAAATTTAGGGGAAATACATTTTACAGATTAGCATTCTGTAGACCTTCCTTCTGCCAGAACACTTGTCAGAATCGGAAAATTATTGACTTTTTATCATTACCTAAAAATCGAGTTTTAAATAACTCACCCGACCGAGACATTTATATGGATGTCATGCACGTCGCCCAACCCATCGAGAAATATCTAAACTGTCAGTTGTATACAACTGCTTTCTTAGATCAATGGTTAAGAATGGCTTCAAGCGAATGAAGGTCTTAGCGAGAGTCATCCTCCCCCGAACCTCTATATATTTTAAGATAATTTTATATGTATACATTCTTTTTATAGATACAAATATTTAAGTAAATGCTCTGTTTATAATAAACAGTATTAACATTTACCGACCTGAATGTCCGAGAAATTTGCATAGAAAATATGCGTCCTCCGACAGGAATCGAACCGGTATCCTATACGGAACCGTCATATAGCCTGAGGTGCTTTTACCGATTTCGCCACAGAGGAGCGTTTCAAGGTCGATTTTACATGAAGAATTGTAGTTTAAAAACAACAAAATCGACCTCGCTAGCAGAAACGCTCCTCTGTGGCTCAATCGGTAAATTAAGGTCTGAGCGAGTCATCCTCCCCCGAACCTCTATATATTTTAAGACAAATATTAAAAAATAATTAGGAGGCACGGTGGAGTATAGGAGGCACGGCTCGGACTGAGAAATCGTAGAGCCGGGTTCGAATTCCAGTCAAATCCGTTACATTCACTTACGTGCTAACACACTTGGGAAAGGTGTGAATCATCTTCTTCTCCCTCCAACTATGGGTAAATAGCAGAACAGACTGGGTTCTATAGCCTTGGATGGCAACTGGTCTAGGAGAAGGTCAACTCTGAATTCAAAACCATTCGGCGTCTGCATCCGGCGGCCTCTTGGTTACTCCTGCCTCTGCGTCTGTGGAAATTCTGCGGCAAGTAAGAGTATATTCCTCCCTCCACTGGGATAGCACGCGAGGTGTGGGGACCGCGTGTGAAGTTCAAACTCCCTTGTTACTCCGTTTCAAGAATTCGCCGCCGTTGGAATCGGGAATGGCTGTCGCTCGTTTCAGCATTGGCGACGGAACCCCGTGCTTGGTCGGCCTTCGTTCCGGACGCGGTGAATTCCTTGGAAGGAGCCGGCTTAACCGATCCAGGGTGAATCCCCCAAACATACATACATACATAATCGGTAAAAGCACCTCAGGCTATATGACGGTTCCGTATAGGATACAGGTTCGATTCCTGTCGGAGGACGCATTTTTTCTATGAAAATTTCTCGGACATTCAGGCCGGTAAATTTTTTTTAATACTGTTTATTTACTTAAATATTTTTATCTATAAAAAAGAATGTATAAACATAAAAATGTTTATATATATATATATATATATATATATATATATATATATATATATATATATATATATATATATATATATATATATATATAATAAAAATAAATATAATAATAAAAATAAATATATTAATTCCAGCACTTGAAATTTGCCTCGGCGTGAAACTCGGAGTTGTGCAATTAATGTAAGATATTATGTACATTTCTTCATATATATTAAATAGCTCTGTTACTTAACATTGAGTTTGTTTGTTTTTTTACACTATAGAGTATTTATATGTATTTGTATACGATAGCTCGCTCGTATACCTACATATATTACCCATTTGGTTATATATATATATATATATATATATATATATATATATATATATATATATATATATATTTGATAAATGTAATTAAGCAATTCATTTATATATATATATATATATATATATATATATATATATATATATATATATATATATATATATATATATATATATATATATATATATATATATATAAATGAATTGCTTAATTACATTTATCAAATCCTCCTAATTATTACTTATATATCACCGCTTGATCCAGCTTCTAATAGCTCCAGTTGGGGCGGCTTGGTGATAGTAGTCGTGGCTCCCGGGGACACACTCCTATGGTTACAGAGAATCTCAGTTGGGTTCCGCCACGGAATAATGTGAGTGAGCGGCGCTATATCGAGTCTGATTTGCTACCTCTTCGTCACCGAGGCCCGTAGAACAGTTGGTAGGGTGTTCGCTTGACAACCTAACTGTCCGGGTTTCAATTCTCGGTAGTGGATGCGCACTGCTGATGAGTCCCAAATATAGGACGAAACGGCCGTCCAGTGCTTTCTGCATTCTGTGACAGTGCTTTCGGCATTCTGTTGAGGTTTCAGACTCGATGAATTGCTTAATTACATTTATCAAATCCTCCTAATTATTACTTATATATATATGAGAAACAATCGTATCATATGTGGATACATTTTTCCGGAACATTAGTTAATTCTTAGTGGGAGTATGTTAATGAATATCACTAGCCAGGTACCTGAGCTCAACTACCAATTTCGATCACATAAGTTAAGCAGTGTCGAGCCTGGTCACTACTTAGATGAGTGACCTCTTACGAACACCGAGTAATGTAAGCAACCTCCTACAATCCAAAATGTTTCAGCTTCAAGTATGTATTTCAAATAACCCACAAAAGGTTGATAAGCCGTAAAAAATAAAAGCCAAATCAACTCCCATCCATTGATCAGAACTCACTAACGCCTTTTGAAATTGTATCTTCATTATTCATGTATAATACGCATCCCTAACTTTGGCTAACGAAATTCTCTCGTGTATTGTTAAATATTAACGTAAACTTAACATTTGTCCAAATTTGTGTATCGAATTTCTATAGCTTCCATTATATTTTGAATTACAAATTTTACACAGAATTCAGTGCAAAAGGACGATCATGTTCACGCAAAAATGCAACAAGCTTGCTGTGAAAATATGTTCAAAATTGGAGAAACAAAATTCTAAACACGAACATGTTTAAGTGTCAAGTGGTTATTTCTTCGTGTGGCATAAACCAGAAGTGGGCATTACTACCATGTTTTTTTATCAATGTTTACCCAGTATAAGGCCTAAGAGTCACTCAAAGTACAGAATTACATTGTGGGGTTTTATGAAAGTAAGAAAAGGCAAGAAGTACTGTTTATGAGGGAAAAGATAAGGGTTAACCCTAGACTTGAAAAGGCCAAGATTGTAGTGATCCCGCCGGGAATATGTTGCACAAAGCAGCAGTTCTTGAAGTGAGAAGTGGAATATACTTCTTACTATAGAAATACGATGGGAATGAGGGATGACTTATTCATGTGTACGTGGCATACCAGGTCCCATATGAATCAAGTCCCATATGAATCAGGTCCCAAATCAGGTTCCATATGAATCAGCTCCATATCAGGTCCCGTAGGAATCAGGTCCCATAGGAATCAGGTCCCATATCAGGTTCCATATGAATCAGGTCCCATATGAATCAGGTCCCATAGGAATCAGGTCTCATATCAGGTCCCATATAAATCAGGTCCCATATAAATCAGGTCCCATATGAATCAGGTCCCATAAGAATCAGGTCCCATATAAATCAGGTCCCATATGAATCAGGTCCCATATCAGGTCCCATATGAATCAGGTCCCATATGAATCAGGTCCCATATGAATCAGGTCCCATATCAGTTCCCATATGAATCAGGACCCATATCAGTTCCCATAAGAATCAGGTCACATATCAGTTCCCATATGAATCAGGTCCCATATGAGGTCCCATATGAATCAGGTCCTATAAGAATCAGGTTCCATATCAGGTCCCATATGAATCAGATCCCATATCAGGTTCCATATGAATCAGGTCCCATATGAATCAGGTCCCATATGAATCAGGTCCCATATCAGGTCCCATATGAATCAGGTCCCATATGAATCAGGTCCCATATCAGGTCCCATAAGAATCAGGTCCCATAAGAATCAGGTCCCATATGAATCAGGTCCCATACCAGTTCCCATATGAATCAGGTCCCATATCAGGTCCGATATGAATCAGGTCTCATAAGAATCATGTCCCATATGAGGTTCCATATGAATCAGTTCCCATATGAATCAGGTTCCATATGAATCAGATTCCATATGAATCAGGTCCCATATGAATCAGGTCCCATATGAATCAGGTCCCATATCAGGTCCCATAAGAATCAGGTCCCATAAGAATCAGATCCCATATGAATCAGGTCCCATATCAGTTCCCATATGAATCAGGTCCCATATCAGGTCCCATAAGAATCAGGTCCCATATGAATCAGGTCCCATACCAGTTCCCATATGAATCAGGTCCCATATCAGATCCGATATGAATCAGGTCTCATAAGAATCATGTCCCATATGAGGTTCCATATGAATCAGTTCCCATATGAATCAGGTTCCATATGAATCACTTCCCATATGAATCTGGTCCCATATGAATCAGGTCCCATAAGAATCAGGTCCCATATCAGTTCCCATATGAATCAGGTCCCATATCAGGTCCCATATGAATCAGGTCCCATAAGAATCACGTCCCATATGAATCTGGTCCCATATGAATCAGGTCCCATAAGAATCAGGTCCCATATCAGTTCCCATATGAATCAGGTCCCATATCAGGTCCCATTATGAATCAGGTCCCATAAGAATCACGTCCCATATGAATCAGGTCCCATATGAATCAGGTCCCATATTAAAAGGTTATGTCTGGCGTAGCTCGTCAGAAGAACTGCCGTGGAAATAGCGACAGAGTAGTGAGAGACTTGCGATGTTTCGTCTATGGGAAAGGGGTTGTAGATTGGGAAATAATTCATCACCAAGAAGGTCGCGTCGAAGCTTTTGAACTCTATCAAGACAGGCAAGTGAGGTCTGGGCTCCTCCAGCCAGACATCGCAACAATACTCCATTTTTGGTCTGACTTGACTGGCTCTTGTAAAAAATAGTGCATACGAGAAGTGTCAGATACTTACTGGAACAATACAATGCACCAACCATTTTCCCATCATCTTAAAGCAATAGATCGTATGGATGAGTTCCTCTGAGGTCTGAGGTGATCTTCAGTCCCAACAGACGTTCAAGGCAAGGAGCCCCTTGAGAGAACACTCCCTCATCCATCCTTATAGGTGAAAGTTCAGGTCCCCCTTTTTGAGGAAGAAGGACACGATAACTCTGTGGAGGACGAAGATGATATTTATTGTCGTCACAACCTAGCTGAAACTGTCATGACGTCAGAATGTGACGCAGCAATCAAATGGACTAAAATGTACCTTAAAGTTAAGCAACGTCAAGCTTGGTCAGTATCTAGATGGGTGACCGCTTGGGAATACCAGGTGCTATAAGTTTAGATGTACGGGTGGTGTAGTGGATAATGGCTCGAATTTATTAATAAACAAGTTCTTACAATCGAAAAATATTTTTCTGCCTTTAAATAACCCACAAAGGGTTGATAAGCCGTAGAAAACGAATCAATCAATAAAATACGTAACTACAGAAAAGTTAACATTTAGTTCTCTGCTATAGTACGGATTCCCAACTTTTACGATTCCAAATATGGGGGGTGAGTATTATGCACGAATAATTACGGTAGGTACATATTAAACTTATCGCCGTCTGTCACAAGTTCAAATAGTTAAATACCCAATAAGGATCCAACTCACGCAAAGATACAGCAAGAAAAGCTTGTTAACCATTACGCTAACGTAGACCACAAGTATGGGGCACCCGGTGAAGTTCGAAATCATTACATAATAATAATATTCTACGAGTATCCTGAAATGAAGCAACCCAATCTCTAATTCTGGCATAAGGCCACAAGTGCGGAGCACCTATTGAACATTGAAATCACTACACTGTAATAATGTTCTACTAGACAATCTCGCTAATCAGTATCTTGCAGCAAAGCAACCAAACATTTATTAAGTCTGACACAAGGCCACAAGTATGGGGCACCCAGAGAGGATCAAAATCTCTGCATAATAGCAATTTTCTATTGGGCGACACTGCTAATTAGTAGCCTTCAGCGAAGCAACCAAATATTTGCTATGTCTGGCACAAGGCCATATGTGTGGGACGTTAATAATAGTAATGACGCGTCCGCCCCTCTCCCTAACCATCGCTCTACGGCAAATCGCCCAGCTTTTCAAACATATGTTGATTTTTAGTGATTTTTTAATACTTTATTCGCCATTTTATTTCTTAATACTTAATCCGCCATTTTTTCATTTGAAAATATGTTTGTTCGTTTTTCTTAATTAAATTTTCTTTTCTTTTTTAATTTAAACATTTTCAATTTCACTCAAGTTAACCGGAGTTGTATTATTCGAGAGAGACGTGGGGAATGTATATTAACGGATTAAAATTTCCTCCGAAATAAATCAAAGAGAATTTTTGTTTGTTTGCTTGTTGGTCCGCTTATTTGTTAAAGCGTTGAATATAAGGGCAAATGTAAAGCATTATGGCTTAATTGTTTCATATTTATCTCTCAAATTGTAACTATTCCACGAAGCAGACGACCCCATATTACGACAATGAAATTTATCAACGGGACAATAGGAGGCACTAAAATAAAAAATAAAATAAAATAAATTCGGCGACATTTTTTTCTTTGAAAAGAAAATTGAAGTAATTATAAAAATTGATTTAAATATTGATAATACTCGTTACTTTAAAGTCTTAAAAAAATTAAAAGAAAATTTGTAAAAAAAAAAGGAAAAAGAGCGATTTTTTATTATTATTTTTGTAAATTGAAAGAAATAATTTGAATTAAAATTTAACCCGTTTAATTCTCGTCTGACAAAAAACGTGGTTGACATTTTATACCCTTTTATATTATTATTACTATTGATGCGTTTTTTTTTTTGTTTTTTGTTTTTTTTTTGTTTTGTTTTTTTGGTGGGGGATTCTCTTAGATTCAAATACGCAACCCCCACTCATCGAAGAATAAAGCGATGGCACTGAGAATTGTTATGGTCTTTTTATTTTATTTTTATCTTCTCCATTTTAATATTTCTCTGTATGTTTTTGTTTTTTTTCCTTTCGTTTATTTTTAATTTACGCTTCTCTTTTCTTTCATTTTCTTTCATTTTCTTTCGTCTTTTTTTTCTTTATCCTTCTTTTTTTAGATTATTATGTCGTTTGATATAGTTATTCTTTTTCACCTTTCCAATATCTCCTTCGCAATATTTTTGAGGAATGGCGAATGATGAAGAGACCTTTTGCATTCACTATCCACTTTACTTTCTCATTAATAGTTACATTTGATGGCGGAGGGGGCTTCATTGCATTTTTTTTTTTACTTTTTATCCCTGGCTTCTTCACTGACGCTATTTCTCCATTTCTCTTTTTCGTTTTTCTTTCATCTATTTCCTCTTTTTTGATTGATGACTTTCTTTTTATCTTTCTTTTACCGTTTTTTCTTCTCATTTTTTCTTTCTTTCATTTTAATTTTCTTTTCGCTTTTCTTTATTTTCCTTTCTCTTCTTTTTTCTTTTCTAATCTTTTCATTTTTCCTTTCTCGTTTTCTTCCATCCTTCTCATCTTTCTTTCCCCGCCTGCTGCCAGTCAAACACACTTTTCCTCTGTACTCTATAAAATCACAAAAGAGATTCCTATTAACAATTCAGGTCCCCAATAAACATTCAACTAAAAACAAAAATGGCGCCCAAATGCTTCTTCTTTGATTTCATGACTGACGACTTTTTCAACTTCCATTTTTATCAAATCCTCATTTAACTAAATGACCATATGGCTCGTGAAATAAGTAAGACCTGCAAATGATAGAAAGCTGTGGAGAGCCATGACCACCCGGGTACTGAAGGAACACGACACATAAAAGTTAACTTTCCATTTTGGCTACTATACTCATTATGATTGTATTGACGGAATGTTTCAATTTCTTGAAGTATATTTGTTGATGTGTATTTGTTATTAATACCTACAAATGATAGGAAGTTGTAGAGAGCCATGATCGCCCACATCCTGAAGTTACACCCCAAACAGAAGAAGAAAAAGAAAATGTCTTTCCATTTTGACCAGTATACTCATTGTGTTTATTTGTAGGGAATGGTTCAATTTGTCTAAAGGTATTTGTTATTAAGATGGGAAGCCGTGGAGAGCAATGATCACCCACATCCTGAAGGGACATGACAAATAGAAGAAGAAGTCTTTCCAATTTGACCACTATATTCATTGTGATTATGTTGAAGGAATGGTTTGTTGAAATATATTTATTATTAAAACCTACAAAGGATGAGAAGTTGTGGAGAGCTATTATCGGTTATGTCTAGAAGAGACCTGGAAAATAGAAGAATATATCTTTATTTTCTGATTAGTATACTCGTTGGGTTTATATTGAGAGAACTGCCTAGTATATTTATTATTAGGACTTACCAATCATAGGAAACTGTGGAAAGCCACAATCGACTGTCCTGAAAAGCCACGGCACATAGAAGAAGATGTCTTCTCAAATTGACGACTATACTCATTGCGGTTCGCGTAAAGGGTACGTCCCAGTTTGTTGAACTATATTTGTTATTAAGACCTACAAACGGATAGGAAGATGTGGAGAGCCGTGCTCACGTGTCCTGAAAAGAGACGACTCAGAGAAGTTGTCTTTACATTTGACCAGCATACTCATTATAGTTGTGTTGAAGGAATTGTCCAGTTTGCAGAAGGATATTTGTTATTAAGACCTACAAACGGATAGGAAGATGTGGAGAGCCATGCTCACATGTTCTGAAGAGAGACGAGGCAGAGAAGTTGTCTTTATATTTTGACCAGCATACTCATTATAGTTGTGTTGAAGGAATTGTTCAGTTTGCAGAAGGATATTTGTTATTATGACCTACAAAAGGATAGGAAGATGTGGAGAGCCATGATCACATGTCCTGAAGAGAGACGAGGCAGAGAAGTTGTCTTTGTATTTGACCAGCATACTCATTATAGTTGTGTTGAAGGAATTGTCCAGTTTGCAGAGGGATATTTGTTATTAAAGCCTACAAAGGATACGAAATCGTAAAGAGACATAATCGCCAACATCCTGACATGACAAAGAACATGGGTGTAGTTTGGAAGGAATTGTCCAATATGTCGAAGAATATTTGTTGATTATTTTCATGCACATATTAGCGTTTCCTTAAACAAGAGATTAAGAATGAAGCGGCAAACAATTGGCAACATTTTATTGCCAGTGGGAAACTAAACGAAAAAAATACAAAAAAAAAGGAGATATCGGTCCCTAGAAGCGCTCCAGGAAGTACCTGACGCCTCCTGATATACTCTACCTTCACAAGAGCCAGATCAGACCGAAAATTGAGTCATGCTATCATATCTCAGCTCGAACTGACCAGTCTTCACTTTCCAGTTTTGATAGTTCAAAAGAATTGCGTGGGTGATTAACTATTAATTATTTTCCCTCGGTCGGAACATCGCATGGAAAATGTTCTGAGGAGCTACACTTCTTAGTTCCACCAATTCTAACCTTCGCGGCTAAAATCCGCGATGCCACCTATACTGGTTCAAACCGTCCTCGTATTCCTTTAGAAAGATAGAAATTCCACTCCAGTACGAACCGGTACTGTATGGAACCGGCTCCTTAGAGAATTCTGTTCCGACCTCTAAAATCTTACCCTCGTAGCCCTCAGTCCGAGCAGCTATACATTACTACACTGTGCCTCCTTCGAATTCCAGTCGAATCCATTGCATTCACTTACGTGCTAATGTCCTGTGGAAAGGTATGAATCCTCTTCTTCTCCCCCTCCCCGGCTATGGTTAAATAGCAGGACAGACCGAGTTCTATAGCCTTGGATGGCAAATGGTTTACCGCAGAAAGAAATGGCAACCTACTGCGGGAAAAAATCTGCCTCGTTAGTCATGTATCAAAAGATACATGATCGCCTAAGCGTGTATCACGCATGGTACATAAATAACTGATTTATCTTATATATAAATCTCAAAATTTGTAGGAAACATTGAAAATTAATCATAATATATATAATCGTTTGTAAATAATGCGTACAACAATGTCATTAAATAAAGGTCGTCGTCTACTTACGACCACAATTGATTACGACAGACATATGGTAAATCAATATCGTCGTAAGTCGGCCTATAAGTAATTTTGCAATCTTTTATCTTTCTTTTGGCGTTATTGGATTTCTAAAAACAGTTTTTACGGTTTCTTTCCGCTTGATACAATTTAAATGGTGTCTAGACGCATTGATTTGTTTCTTAGTTTTACATCCGTCATGTTTAAGTCAAACACTGTGTTATCAAGGAAAAAAGTGTCGCTACCGACATTTGAGTTTGAACATAGATCGCCAGTGAGCAAACACAGGCGATCCCATTATTGAATTAAGTAGACCACGTGACCATAGAGGAAACGTATATCTGGGAGTTAGCGTGTGTCTAATCGATCGATTTCTATTCTATTCTCTATTACTATACGGACCGCTATTCTCTACTCTATTCACTATACTATTTCCCTATTCAGATCACTATACGAATTACTATTCGATCGAGTATTATTGAGCAAGTACTAAGAGTGCGCGTGTTATTCGAAGGCGTCTGACACCAGCATTGTTCGACGGCGTATTATAGTTGTATCTGCGATTACAAAGTCTCTATTGCAACGAGCATTTACGAAAGTGACAACGAGTATTCGTTGGCATCACAAAAGTGGCAACGAGTGTTTGTTGACATCACAAAACACTGCATACTACATTACAGTTGGTTTAATATTTGCTAAGCATTAGAAAATGCAGGTGCGAAAAACAGAAAACCTTTTAGTTTAAAAACAGAAAACCAAAATATATACAAATAGAAAACATTTTATTACATCCTGGATCTTGGTTGTGAATCGTCAATGTCGCTATCATACGGCAAGACATACCAATTCGCGGTCGTAAAGTCGAACAGTCGTAGGTCGCATAGGTTTTAAGTCGGCGATGATCTGTAAAGCAAATACCGTAATTCCCCATGTATAATACGCATTTTTTCTAAAAAAAAAAAATAATAAGCAAAATTAGGGGTGCCTGATTATACACAGCTACAAAAAATCTGTAAAAAAATTGCCGTTTGATAGGTCGATTTCAGTTACGAAATGACTACTCGCCACAAACGTATGACAATTTGACACTAACATTCGGCGATTGCGACCCCATAAAGATGTCAGATACAATCATATGTACCTAACAATACTTACAAATGTACGAGGGTCATTCAATAAATAAGTTGAATTTTTCAGTATAAGAACTTCAAATACAGATAGAAGCTTACTCTTTTTTATTCTATTTTTTTATTTTTGTTTTACTTCTTTTTCACATGGATTTAATTTCTTTTGCAGATTAAAAAAAACTTTGAGAGTTTTGGCGATTAACAAAGATGGCCGACCAAGAAGCATGCTCCAGGATTGAACAGCCGTCAGTTATCAAGTTTTTGGTTGCTGAAGGGTGCAAACTAGTTGAAATTCATAGGAGAATGTCAACTATGTATGGTGCCACATGTTTCAGCCCAAAAATGTCTACAAGTGGGCTAAATTGTTTAAAGAAGGACGGAGCAGTGTTGAGGATGAAGACAGGCCTGGGAGGCCTACAGAAGTGAGGTCTCCTGAGGTGATCGAATCAGTTAATGACCTCATTCAGTCTGACAGAAGGGTGACAGTGGATGACATTGCAAGGACTTTGAGCTTATCTGTTGGGACAAATGCAGGTGTCATCAGTCAGAAGGAGTCATCTTGCATCATGAAAACGCAAGGCCTCACACAGCAGCCCAAACGGTGCAGACCATGAACGAGATGGGCTGGGAACTGCTCCCTCATCCCCCTTACAGCCCAGACCTTGCCCCTTCAGACTTTCACCTGTTTGGTCCCTTGAAAACGTTCACGAGAGGCACGAAGTTTAAAAGTGACGATGAAGTCAAAAGTGTTGTGAGCGACTGGCTGAGACATCAGTCCAAAGATTTTTACGCTGAGGGAATACGGAATCTTGTGCACAGATAGGAAAAGTGTGTGACAGTGCTAGGAGACTACGTTGAAAAAAAAAGTAAGCTTCTATCTGTATTAGAAGTCTTTATACCAAAAAATTCACCTTATTTATTGAATGGCCCTCGTAAAATAAAATAAGAATTATCATAAAACTAAATTAGAATAATATTATTCTATGTTTAAAACAATTTTAATAAGAAAAGCTGGCCGTAATGAAATTAGAGAGGTACAATTTATAGGGTTTGATTACCAAACAAGGGGTGCGTATTATGCGTGAGTAGAAGCATTTTTACACACTTTCAGCACAATTTTAGGTATGCGTATTATGGATGAAGTCGAATTATACATGGGGAATTACGGTAATATAAACATGTGATCCAACTTAGCAATTCTTGCTTAATGGGGATGACTAATTTGCATATTTAGAAATCATTAAAATAACTGGGTTTTTTTATTCGTTTTCAACCTGATCTTTTCTTATATTAATGAATAATCGATTTTAATTGCTTAGCTACTTGAATAAACATATTTTCTGGCCTGAAAATGGTAACGGTCTTAGCAGTTAGCTAGCGACTAAAGGTAAGTAAACAATGTTGACATTTTTTAACGGTATATTTTGAAAGCCTAACAACATAAACAGTAATATGACAAGCTGTGAATGAAAAAAAAAACAACCTATCTAAATGTTTGAATCTCTCCAACTGCTTTAATTACAATCTGGTCAATGCCATTTAGAACATAGCTTGGGAGTGAAGGGAAGGAAATCATGTATGAAGGGACATAAACCATATTGACTTTTTTAACGGTAAATTATGTAAATCGAACAATTATAATTTAAAATATACAATATATGAAATAAACAACTACTAATATAGTGCAAACATATTGAACTTTATAAATGATTTAATAATGAGATAATTAAAAGCTCAACTTGTCTCTTCCTATTGAGGGTTTCACAGATATAGTATCCACTCGTCAGGGTATTTGATAGCATAACCTCTAGTGAGCGACAAGTTAAATATTTAATTATTATAAATGCGGTTTTATAAATATTAACTTTAGTTAATCAAAGCCATTTTATTTAAATGTTAGCTTGGGAGTAAAGGGAAGTAAATCATGTGAAAAGGGAAGTAAGCAGTGATGATATTTCTTAAGGGTATATTTTGAAAGTCTAACTAATATTATGCATTATAGCATGTAGAATATGAAATTTAAAAAATATTTTAAAAGACATATTTAAAAAAAGCAATTTTTTTAAAAAAAAACATTTCTAATCGAGATTTTTGTGATCGATAGGTTTTGCAATTAAATTGCTTAGTTACTCAAAGCGTTGCAAATTTGAACCAGCTATAATATATGCACGTGTCACAATGTAAGAAATGTGTTGCGTGACAGTCTGGCTAGAGACACGAAAATTAATTCGCCTGGCAGGGTTAGAATCGTTTTCATCGGAACAACGTCATATCTACTATTGCCTCCACTTCCTGTCGTCTTTGTGGGAATGACTGCAAACCACTTTCCCCTCCCCTTTTATAGGCAGAAGGACACAAATGCAGGCTGAGATTTTGTTCCTAGCCAATAAAATAGGCCGGTTCTCGGTTTCACCTGACGCAATCCCGATCAGTCTTGTCTTGAAGTCAGAATACTACGTTCGCTTATACGAAATTGCTTTTGTGTGTCAACTCCAATTATTAGTTTGTGAACTTTTTGCCATATTACTGTTGCTTTGTCTTATTATTGTTAATTTGCCTTACATATATTGCTTGCTTGTTTTATATTCTTTTTGCCCTGTTTCTTTCTTTTCTTTGACTTGTTACTGCTTACTGCAAACCTTGTTAATTCTGTTTCTTATACAGTTCTGTTATTCATTTTGCATTTGACCATGGCTACCCACTCCACAGTCTTTTATACCAAGATCACCTCCTTGCCACCAAGCATGGAAAAGTCATCTCTCAAGTAAAACCTTAATTCACTTCTCTTTTCCATAGTTTGTTCACTGCCTGAACAAACTATCATTTATGTCCCCTTAAATATATATTCGCTTGGTGCTTAATTATCAGGCCTTTTTTTAAAACAATATTTATAATAAAAAAGAAACATAACAATTCAACAATAACATTTTAACAGCGTATGATTACCGACAAGCATTTTTTATAACCTGAAAATAAAATAATATTTATATTAAAAAAATAAACAAAACAGTAATTTTTATTAACAAATAACTCACCTACAAAAACGCCTGATAATTATGCACCAACCCAATAGTGATTT
>OZ038507.1:18742603-18870103 GCA_964036315.1 Acanthosepion esculentum
AACGATTTTATTAATAAAATTTTGAGAGAAACAAAATCAGTGAAGGAAATATTTTTGAATGAAATATTGAAGGAATAGGGAAACGAAAGAATGAATGAAAGTTTGACAGAGAGAAAACGACGAAAAAGTAAAGAAAATAGAAAGAATAAAAGGAAGATTAAAATAATGAACGTTTTTGAAAAATGAATAAGTGTAGAAAAAAAATTAAATATGCGTGAATAAAAGATAGAAGGAAAGAAAATAAAAGTCGTGCACAAAAGGAAGAAAGAAAAATTAGCAGGTGGAAAGAATGAAAAATATTGAAAGAATGAAATTTGAAAAAAAAGATTAAATAAAAAAGTAAAAAATAGGTGGTCGGAAAGAATTAAATAATGATTGAAGAAAAAAGCAAGTGATTGAAAAACGGATGAAAAATAGATGGGGAAAATGAATGCATGTCAGCTTGAAAGAAAAGAATAGATATTTAAAAAAAATGAACGCTTAAATGAAGGAATGGCATCATAGAAGAAAGAGAGAAGGAATGTATGGATGAATGAAAGAACGAAAGAAAAATTGACAGATTGGAAAAGAATAAGAGTTTGGAAGAAAAGAATGAGTGTAAAATAAGTAATTAATTAGTGACTGAATATAGAAAGAATGAAAGCATGGCTGAAATAACTAAAGAATGAATGAATAAATGAATGAATAAACGAATGAATGATGGAATGAACCAAAGAATGAAAGAAAAACTGAAATAATGAAAGTTCGAAACTAAACTAAAATAAATGAAAAAAATATAAAGAATGAGTTGTGGAAAGAAAGAATGAGTAAACGGAAAAAAAATGGAAAGATGGATAGACAATAGAAAAAAAGAAAGATGAAAATTTTAAAGAAGGAATAAGTATAGAATGAATGATTAAATGAATAAATAAAATTTTGAAAAATAAATAAATCAGTGAAAAGCACAAAGAATTAACTTAAAAACCCTATGAATGAAGGGAAAAAAAGACGATTTTGAACAAAGAAAACAAAAATCTAAAAAAAAAAAAAAGATAAATAAAAGAGAAAGAATGAGCAGATCAGATAACAAACTAAACCAAGCAGCGAAAGAAATCAAAATTGGTTTCTTTATCTAAAATGCGAGTCGAATCTGCCAAAATATTTGGATTGTAATGGCCGATGTTTTGTTGACGATGTTATGGGGCGGGAAGAATTCACGAATCTCTAATGGGCGTTTTATGTCACATTCGCAATTGATAAATATCGCTTCGAAACGCTGAATTGCGACGCCGCATCAAGCGATGGGCGCCGCTGTCCTTGGGAAGAATTGAACAAACCAGACGATAGCATCGCTTTTTCCGTTTTTGCTGGATCATCCAATATTTCCGACGACTTTGGCAAACATGCGATTGTTTACTGGTGGTGCGTGTCCGCAAATAGGAATAAGGTTGTGCACAATTCTGTGTGTATAATTAAAAAGATTTATTTTCATGTATGAGAATGTCCAGGTTTGCCATTGTGTGTGTGTGTTTCAATACACATTAGCACGAGTTGGTTTCTGTCTAAGATATGGCGGACAATGAAAGTAAAGTATCCTTCTTTTTCTTCTACTTCTTCTTCGTCTTCTTTGTGACGTACCCCTTCAGGGTGTGGACGATCATGGCTCTCCACAGTTTCTTTTTCTTCTAGCACTAAGCAAGCTTTTCCCTCTTACTATCCCCACTACTCATGGTCAACAATCATTTTACGGAAACTCGTTGTACTAATGTCTAATTTTTGGAAGGTATCTTTCGCTCATCAAAAGCCATCTTTTGCCCTTCTAATGCTTAGTTTCTGGAAGGCATCTTTCTTACTTCTAATGCTTAATTTCTGGAAGACGTCTTTCGCGCTTCGAATGCTTAGTTTCTGGAAGTGATCTTTCGCCCTTCTAATGCTTAGTTTCTGGAAGGTATCTGTCGCTCTTCTAATGCTTAGTTTCTGGAAGGCAACTTTCTTCCTTCTAATGCTTAGTTTCTGGAATCTTTCTTTCTTCCTTCTAATGCTTAGTTTCTGGAAGGTATCTGTCGCTCTTCTAATGCTTAGTTTCTGGAAGGTATCTGTCGCTCTTCTAATGCTTAGTTTCTGGAAGGCAACTTTCTTCCTTCTAATGCTTAGTTTCTGGAAGGTATCTGTCGCTCTTCTAATGCTTAGATTCTGGAAGGCGTCTTTCCCGCTCCAAATGCTTAGTTTCTGGAAGGCTTTTTTTGCTCTTCTAATGCTTAGTTTCTGGAAATGATCTTTCGCCCTTCTAATGCTTAGTTTCTAGATGGCATTTTCGCCCTTCTAATGCTTAGTTTCTGGATGGCACTTTCGCGCTCCGCATGCTTAGTTTCTGGAAGGCTTTTTTTCGCCAAAAATGCCATCCAGAAACTAAGCATTAGAATGCTTACTTTCTGGATGGCATTTTTCGCGCTTCAAAAGCTTAGTTTCTGGAAGTTAACTTTCGCCCTTCTAATACTTAGTTTCTGGAAGGCATCTTTCGCGCTTCTAATGTTCAATTTTCTGGAAGATATCTTTCGCGCTTCGAATGCTTAGTTTCTGGGAGACATCTTTTGTCTTCTAATGTGTCTTCAGATTTCTGCGTCATATTTTCTAGCGTCCGTTATAACAATTCCCAGATAATTACATTTCTGTATTTTATTTTTTTAAGTGTCAGAATATCATTATCTGAGTGGTACCATTTACAGCATCTTCTTTTGCCAAATTTTTCAAACCCTCTTTCCTATTTATTACCCTAGAAATTTCAGCTCTCTCTTTCTGATGCATCCTTTTTGTTTACATTTTATCTAAAACTTCGCCGTTGCTCACATGTTTGGTCCATGGTATTCTCAGCATCCTTCTGTAGAACCAGATTTCTGTTGCTTCGATTCTCTTCTTCATCTGTGATGAGATTGTCCCGCATTTACTCCCATTACATCATAACCCATATTCTTCTTCGTCTTCTTTGTGACGTAACCCTTCAGTGCGTGGTCGATCATGGCTCTCCACAGCTTCCTTTCTCCTTATTGTAGCATGCCTACGGACGATAATGGGTATATCCCCATTCACAAAAATACAGTAGTAAATACTGTATGTTGGTCTGCAGTTGGAAATTCATTGTGGAATTCATTTGACTCACTTCTAGTAGTTAACTACTTCTACGCGCCGCTGGCGAATCTTATATGTGTTGTTCGTGTCTTAAGTATTATTGTTCATTAACAACCTTCGTGTGATTATTCTATTCAGTAACCTTCCCTAGGTTACAACACTCTTCTTGCACTAAGAATTAAGGACTACGAAGATTGATTCTGTATGGCTAGAAAAAGGGATCATGCCTCATGGAATAAAGCCAGAATAATATGAAAAGGAATAGCACAAATGTCAGATGCTGATAAACTCTCTAATAGGCCTAGAATTAAATCCCATATCTAAGCCTTTGTTCAGCAAAAGACATTAGGTTTCAGGCTTGAAAATGCCAATACTTGTGGTAGGGGTTCACAAACTTTATAGACCATCAATCCCTGCATAAAATCCTTGATCTTCATCAACCACTAGCATTCTCATATACAGATATTGAAATGAAAGAAGATAAAACTAGGTTGCAACAGTGCTATATCCTGTTCAACTGTCAAACTCTCTGCCTTGAGCAGAGAGGAACCCGGACGAAGCTTTGCCGAAGGGCAAAGTTTCGTCCGGGGAGATAGACAGATCATGAACCCGTTTATGAGGGTTCTAAGGGAATATTTTTGACCGAGCCTACGGGCTTGGAGAACTCACGGTAAACTCGGCCTTGTGCCACATACATCCCTCGTGGGGGGACTGTTAACTATTAAGTTCTTCTTCTGAAAAATTTTCTTAAATATTTAAAAAAATAAAAAAATTATTCTTACAATCCAAAATATGCTTCGGCTTTAAAATAGGTTGATAAGCCGTAAAAAAAACAAATTCATCAATCACTCAATTAGCAATGGAATGCGAAGGGAACGAGGATGATTCGACTTTGTGGTCGCGGCATGACGTGTCTTAGCTGTTAATATTTTTTTTATTAACAAATCAAATAATAAGTAAAATTAATTTTTTTTTTCGCTGCCATTTTCAATACAAATTAGGAATCATTCAAGAAAGTTTTGAACTGTATGTTGACGCATTTTAGTTCTAATCGAAACGCCAATAAAAAAAATCTTTAAATCCTGAAGTGTTTCGTTTTTTTGTTTTTTTGTTTCGTTTTTTGTTTTTTTGTTTTATTATAAACTGCTTCTTTGCTGCCATATTTATCATCAAACAATTAAATCTCAAGTCGTGATATCAGGAGAACTCCTTGCTCCAATCAACAGTTTCGCTCTCGCAAGCCATTAATTTTATAACTTTCTCTTTGAAATCACTCTGATGACATGTGGATAGTGTGTAGGTTCACATGTAAGACCGTTGACTGCAAAAACCTCTCCCGGAGAGTTGTGAGGAGAGAAAAAAAAACAATAATCCAATATGTTTATCTACTGTCCTCATGATTACTCTTCTTTTTCCTCTCGCTCCTTAGTAACGTTTCTGCTTCTAACTCTTCCACACCCAGTGACCCCTTGTGACTCAATGGGTTTATTGCCTTGCACAGGACAAACTCGATTTTAAAAGATAAAACAGTTGTCACTTGCAATGTTTCTGTGGGTTGTTTATTACCCACTCCCATTTATTATTATTTGGTCAAGGTAACTCCGACATCCATGAATATATCACGTCAACCATAACAGTCCTGCATCAAGTTCGGAAGGTCATTAGGGAGGCATTCCGTGTTATAATATAGCTGATCAATGTAGATGATTGCTGGTCGAGCAGCCCGTCTGGCTCCATGGCTAGGTGTCCAAAACAGTAGATCATTCACAAGTTCTTATCTAGCTCGCCAGCAGTGTCCTGCAATGAGCATTCTGCGTCCGCATAAAATTGTCGAAATATCAAGGATAGGTGTGATTTAGTTGGATGCTGTCTCCAAGAGATGCTAAGCATGGCTCTCAGCATCCGAGTGTAGGTTCCGCCAAACTTAGACTCAAGGGTTTTAGTTAATGTCCAAGCAGTGTGTTAATCTATTTTTTATGGATGGAACGTCTCCGAGTTCTGGGTCATTTAGATAAAAGACTTCACTCTTTGAAGTGGTCAGATGACCTTATGTTATATACCGTACCTATGAGCACTAATGGGTATGTTCCAATCCTCATAAATACGGTGGACACTAATTGTAAGTGGGGGTAATATGCTAAGTAGTCCATCACTAGCAGTGGTTTACCTACTTCACGCCTCTGGCGAGTATTGTATTTCGTTGATGTTATAAAGATTACCATTTCATTTCCAACCTCTATTTTGGTTATTCCTCATTCAGTAACCCTTTCTAGGTTACAACACCTTACAAAGTAGAGATCTTTCATCCGGGTTTTTATATTCGTTGGCTAGCACCAAAATTAACCGAGATGGCTGGCATAGTCTGCTGTTGTCGAAATCTGCTTCGGAGCAATCTGTTTAGTACCATTTGCTGACCTGACATATAAACTATAGCACAAAAACCCAACAATTTCTGGCTGAAGTTATTTCAAAGTATTTCTAACTTCTTGCCCATAAGCCTTTATGTTTTTCCTTTTTAGCCATTGATCAAATCACTAAAATTAAAATAAAATCCATTTTTGTTTACTGTAAAACTTAGTTGGTCTTATGTTGTTCTCTTTATCCTATTTCTTTTGTCGCACACATGACACTACTATAAGAGACAAAAAAAGTAATGTTAAAAGGTGTTAAGAGAATCTATTTTTATGAATAAAACTTCTCAGAGTTCTGGGTTATTTAGATAAAAGACTTCAAAGAACTCTTTGATGTGGTCACATGACCTTACAAGTGGAGGTCTTTCATCTAGGTATTTGTATTCGTTGGCTGGTGCCAAAATTAAATGAGTTGGCTGGCAAAGTCTGTTGTTGTTGAAATCTGCTTCGGAGCAATCTGTTTAGTACCATTTGCTGACCTGACATATAAACTATAGCACAAAAACCCAACAATTTCTGGCTGAAGTTATTTCAAAGTATTTCTAACTTCTTGCCCATAAGTATTTTATATTTTTTCCTTTTAGCCAGTGACTAAATCACTAAAATTATAATAAATCATTTTTTGTTTACTATAAAACTTAGTTGGTTCTATGCAGTTCCCCTGACTTTATCGTATATTTTTGTCTCACACGTGGCAAGTGGCACTATATATTACCACCGCCTCTACAGTGGTTCGAAAAAATCTCCGCTTGTGGTTGTCTGGTAGATCATCTTTCATCTTTTATCTGCCGTGTTCCCTTGAGGATGTAGGGATCATAGCCCTTCACATCTTCCTGCCCCTTGAGGCTCTTAATATGTTTTGTCTTTTTGTTATTTCTGCCATCCATTTGCTTAAGCCCATTAAGCAAGTCACGTGCTGCTTTCCCCTGCCACACTTTCCCCCTATCCGTCCTGTGAACATCAGATTTTCCAAGCCCTCCTTCCTCATTACGTGTCACAGAAACTTCAACTGCCTCTTCTAAGTATGTTAAGTATGTTTCCTCTTTGTTTCTATTCTCTCCAAAAACTCAGCGTTTCTCACACGTTTGGCTCATCGCAACCTCAGCATCCTTCTGTAGCACCACATTTCTGTTGCTTTGAGTCTCTTCTTCATCTTTGAAGAGATTGTCCAGCATTCACTGCCACACAGGAGGACAAATATCATGTAACAGTTCAGTACTCTTTTCTTTGTTTTCAACGAAATTTTCCTGTCTCTTAATACTCTGCTTAGCTTTTGGTATGCGTCTTTGGCCCTCCTAATACGTCTTCGCATTTTCTGTCTTCTGTTAGAACACTTCTGATTACATCCATTTTATTCAATGTGGCCCTGGCAAATATTTCACATCCTTCTCAGTAGAATTTATTTCGCTTCCTAAGAATGTAAAAGATTCGACAGATTTTATTGATTCACCTGAGACAGTTTGTCTTGAGCCTTGCTGACTACATTTTCTTTATTTGCATTCATTTTTTTTTTCAAATCACGTTATTCTTTTCTTTTATCATTGATTTCAAAAAGTAGTTGTCATTTCCTTTACACTCTGTGTTTTAATGGCTAAATAACGATGCTATGAATAAATATGTCTAAAAGATTTTGTAAGCAATATGCTGGAGACTTTTGTCTCAACCAAATAAATTGTATGTAATCTGTTTATTTTATTTATTTATTTCCTCCGAAAATATTCGAGTAATTTGATGACTAAATAATGATTCTATGAATAAAAGATTTTGCCAACCAAATACTGAATACTTTTGCATTGACTTAATAAGGTCATCTGTTCTTTATTTCTTTATCGATTTTTATTTTCCATTTTATTTTATTCATTCATTTCTACACTAAAATTCAGATAATTATTCTTGTTTCAACGACAAGAAATATTTACAGAGCCATTGTTGCCAACGAGTTATTCGAATTTAAAGGAGGGGGTGAAATTAGAATGCTGCTCAGGAAGGAGTGAGGCAAAGTTCTATGCTACATTCAGTTCGAGTGCGTTGTTCACGTTCCTTAAACTTTTGGATAGAACCCCATGTGTGTGTGTGTGTGTGTGTGTGTGCGCGTGTATGTGTGTGTGTGTGTGTGTTGACGTCTGTCTTGGATTGCATGCAGGTGTGTACATCCGCCCCTATATAAACGTATCTAATTCACTCACTCTCTTTCTCGTTCTCTCTCTCTCTCTCTCTCTCTCTCTCTCTATCTATCTATCTATCTATCTATTCCTTTCTTTCTTTTAATTAAAATAACATTCCTAGGAACTTTCAAACTTTAATCTGTTTAAATCTTTTTAAATACAAAGTTTCAGATGAGATTTGTTTAAATTGAAAATGTCTTCTTTTTTTTTCTTCTTTTGTTTCTCATAAGATTTTCGCGAGAGCCTTTACGTGAACGAACGAGCATATTTTCATCAAATATTATTCGTAAGGGGAATCTTTTACCTGTGTGCATTTGTTGATGTGGGTGTGCAGTAGTGTAATGAACAGCGGCACGAAATGAGAAGTCGAAGTTCGATACATTCACAAACTTGAACTCCGTACAAGTGGTGGCCTCTTTAATCATCAACGTTTTAAAGCAAAATCGAGCCAACATTATTCGTGATCTTTTGTTTGCTGATGACGCTGCGATCGTGGCCACCTCAGTTGAATAAGCTCAAAGCACTCGACAATTGTTTTTCCACCACTTGCAATGCATTCGGACTGACTATAAGCCTAAAGCAACCAAGGCATACACCTAAACAGGTCAAGTAAAAACCACCTTCCCATCTCTTGTATCTCTAAGATGCTGATAGGTTCAGCAATTTTGTACACATTACCTTTGTTTCACATACCCTGTGCCCCAATCACAACACTGATAATCGTAGTTTTAAGCTTCCCATTACTGTTGGCCACAACAACCTGAAGTATGTAAGGATCATCATGTTGAATTGGCATGTCCCAGGGGATAGTTACATCGTTATTTTGGTTAATGCTCATACCATCTCTCAGTGGTTTCGATTTATACACATATGTCGCTACCTTGTTACGTCTGTGGGTATATTCATTTTTTTTGCCAGTTCCGGACATCTTGAGATAGATAATATGGTCGACAGTTTTATCATATTTTCTGCAGATCCTGCATTTTGAATTAGTTCCATCCTTGATTATGTAACAGTGACAGGATTTGGTTGCGAGGCTTTCGTCCTGAGCTACAATAATTAGGCCTTCTATCTCAGCTTCCAACCCGGTGCTCCTCAGCCACTGATGGGTTTTCTCTTGGTCCCCATCTGCTTCTTTCGTTCATTTTATGTATTTACGATGTAACGCCTTGTCTTGTCTTGTCTTTATCATTATTATTATCATTATTATTATTATTATTATTATTATTATTATTATTATTATTATTTTATTTCCTTTGATTTCTGGTGTGTACACATTTCTTGCCGAGTCCCACCCAGAGACCTAAGCTCAGAAATGACATCATGACATTTTCCACTGAACATCTGTGAAAACAATTTATTGTATTTCTATGGCATGGACTTCCAGGAATCCCTTCAATGAGTCTACTGAAATATTTTCCAACCAATCCGAAGGCTCCAACTACAACAGGGATTGTTGATGTTCCTATGTGCCACGGTCCTTGTATTTTGATAGCTTTATGAAAAACTTCAAAGATATATTGAAGTCTTCATGACTGCTATATCAATAAGGAGGCACTTTTTTTGTTTGCGGTCTCTAATAACAATGTCTGTGCGGTTAGCTTTGATTGTTCTCTCTCTGTTTACTGTGTTGTTCCATAAAATTGTAACAGGTCCTATCTCCGTGACCGGGTCTGGGTGGTGTTCATACCAGTTTCTTTCAGTTTCCTTCCCGCAGACGTTGCAGATTTTCCAGTGCAGATATTGGCCCACCCTGTCACGCCAGCTTTTATATTGAGTGGGTGACAATACCGTGCAACCTGATATATTATTATTATTATTATTATTATTATTATTATTATTATTATTATTATTATTATTTGTGGTATCATCTTGTCAGGGAGTAATTTTAAGTGCCTAATTATCAAGTCCCCTCCGAGGTCTATGAGTGAAACGGGCACTGTAGGAGACTTATCTATGCACGTTTAGGATGTTTCATTTACATGGAGTGGTTTTTGCGAATGATGTGTGCAGTTACGCCCAAAGTAATCTCTTGTAGCTCTAAGATGCTGATAGGTTCAGCAATTTTGTACACATCACCTTTGTTTCACATACCCTGTGCCCCCATCACAACACTGATAATCGTAGTTTTAAGCTTCCACATTTTCGTTACTTCGATTTGTGTGGACTTATAATTTGACAGTTTTAACATACTTCTTAGAAACATTGGAATCTTGTGGACAAGTCATGTCAATTAGTTGGCAGGTTCCATTTTTATTATTATTATTATTATTATTATTATTATTATTATTATTATTATTACTTTTGTGATGTCAACGAATATTCGCTGTCACTTTCATAATGCTCGTTGTAGTAGAGACTTTGTAATCGCAGAATTAACTATAGTAACGCCGTTGAACAATACTGGTGTCAGACGCCTTCGAATAGCACTCGCACTGATAGTACTTGCTCGATAATACTTGCTCGACAAGTAACTACCGAACCATTAGACGCTTAAACTAAATTCACATTTAAAATCGGTCCAAGTTATTGCAACACATTTTATTACTTTATTAAATAAAATACGACTTTCTTTGCAGAAGATGCAGCTGTTGATTCGGTGAGGTCGCTTGATAATTAAAAATAGATTAGTCGATGTAAAGTACGTTGCAACTGCTCGGGCTAAGAAAAAAAAAACAAGTTTAGACAGATTCACCTTATAAATAAAAAGAAAAAAGATACGATTTCATTTGGAAATACTTTTTCTTTAATACACAATTAACCAGAACTAGATATGTGAAAATTATTTGTGAACTAATTTGTCATTTCTTTTGGCCTGAGAAGCGTCCAGTCTCTCCTGGCAATATCTCTCCCTCGGGAAAGAGCCAGAGTTATTATCTGGTGCCTGAAGCGTCTCTAAAGAGGTAAGTACCGAGGTGGGGTTGTACTACTTTAGGACCCTGACCCCAGTAGGTCTTTCACATGGGATCACCACTTTAAGCTCTGCTTTTCATTCAAGTAGCCGTGCTGATAATTATGAAGATCATTGTTATTACTGCCATTATTATTTGGGAAAACTGCTTGATTTAGTCGTATTTTATTTAATAAAGTAATAAAGGGTGTTCCAATAATTTGGACCGATTTTAAATGTGAATTAAGTTTAAGCATCTAATGATTTTTTTCTTTTTCTTTCAGATTTAACAACTTAAGTCCTTGGCAATTTTAACCAGGGAAAGATTAACAGTCAAACAACGTGTTAAAATTATCGAGGCCTATTACGAAAATCGACGTTCAAACAGAAATGCATCATCTCTCGAAACATCGAAATCAATTGGCGACCATGATCGTGCGACTTGATGCCTTTAGATTTCTTCCTTTGGGATCATCTCAAAAGTAAGGTCTATGCCAACAAGCCAACAATAATTCAACAGCTGAAGGATGAGATAATAAGACATATTGGTGAGATCTAAGAGCAACTATGCAGAGACGTCATCAAAAATTTTGACCATCGAATGGAGGT
The DNA here is from genome assembly GCA_964036315.1 of Acanthosepion esculentum. Lineage (NCBI taxonomy): Eukaryota > Metazoa > Mollusca > Cephalopoda > Sepiida > Sepiidae > Acanthosepion > Acanthosepion esculentum. The sequence continues at coordinate 18,753,784 of OZ038507.1, forward strand.
GTGCCGCCAAAGCCTTGGCGGACAATTGGGTAATATTACTTTTCACACATAATTGCCATGACTTAAATAACATGATCCAATAGAGAAATAAATAAATTTTCACCAATAACACTGATTTATGAACTGCTGGCTTTGATTTGTCTTAATGAAACAACCATATATATAATCCGTCTTAATGAAACACCCTTTATAACAATATTTTTAAAATAATTTCTGAAAGTTGCGTATCTCGTCAAGGTGAAGCATAAAAATTTTAAACATAAAATTCTCCTTATATTCTCTGAGCTTTGCACCTCCTTCCACACACACAGACGCATTAATCTTATCCTCCCACCATTACCACAACTGGCCCCACCCAACTATCTGACTGTCGCCAGTGTTCAAGACAGTCTCTGATTTGTAAACCCAACAAGAGCTGCCCAGTCTTCACTTTCCAGCCTCGATAGAGTCCAAAAGTGTCTCCGCGTCCTTGTAGGTGATGAATTATTTTCAACCCTACACTCCCTTTCCCACAGACGAAACATCGCAAATATCTCGCTTCTCTTTCGCTATTTCCATGGAAAGTGCTCAGATGAACTACATTCCTTAGTTCCACCAGTTCTAATCTTCACGACTATAACCTATCGTGTCACGAACATTGTAACAAACCACTCTCATTCCCTTCGTATTCCATTGGTGAGATGTAAATTCCAATCGAGCAGCTTCTTCCCACGAACCGCTGCTTTGTGAAACTGACGCCCAAGCAATCCGCTTCTCCGATCACTACAGTCTTAATATATTCAAATCTAGAGTTAACCGTTATCTCCCCCACATATCCCTAAAAATTATGCCACTTACTCTGCATCCATCTAGCTTGAGTGGCTCTTGGGCTTTGAACAGGATGAATATCATTGTAAAAAAGAAAAAAAAACATTATTATTAATAATAATAATACTATTATTTTTCCTTATTATTTTTCTCCAAAACTTTCTTGTCGATATAGACTTTGTGCCCCAGGGAAAAACTACTTTGATGACTGAATAACGGCGCTATGAACTTATATGAATAAAAAATGTTGTCCGAGAAAAAGGCTGAAAAGCTTTTACATCAACTCTCTTTTTACCTCGGCTTAAGCAATGACCACAATCCCACATCCTGTGTAGTTAGCAAATAACGTCACAAGTATTTGTTATCTCGGAAACGCGCATGACAGATAAACATCTGCGCATGCTCAAAACTTGTACAAACTTTTGTATCATTCTTTGAACGCATACGTGTGCGTCTCCACACATAGTTTTGAGTCGACATGCGAAACAGTACACTGTGCATGTTATCAAATGTTTGAAACGGTTGGACGGGGTCTGATGCCTACATAAAGGATTTAAAAAATGACTGACAGATTAATCCGTTTTCTTATTTCCTCAAATACTTGAAAATAAATTTCCCATTTTTAACCCCGAATTAAGATGCTAGTCTACAGCAAAAATTACCGTCTGCTTTGTGCCCATTTTTTTCTTCTTCCTTTTTTTGACATTCTTTTCAGAATAAAACTTTTGATTTGGAGAAGATATTATGCCAAAGCTAATATGATATGATATCACTGGAAATCTTTGCTAACTTAAAGTATTAGATTCCGATAGAAAACACTTTGCATAAAAAGAAGTAGAAAAGAATTAATTTTTAAAAATAAGTAGAGAATTGGATTCAATTTAAATTGGAACAAGATTTAATTTAATTTTTTTGTGTGTGCCAGCAGCAGTGGGTAAGTGGGTGGAGAAGTAATCCCAGCGAAGGAATAAGATCTGATGCTAATCTTTTGGTGAGTGGTTGTTATATTTATTATTATTGTTGTTGTTGTTGTTATTGTTACCATCAACATTATTATTGTTGTTGTTGTTGTTGTTGTTGTTGCAGTAGTTGTTATTATCATCAGCATTATTATTATTATTATTATTATTATTATTGTTGTTGTTGTTGTTGCCATCAGCATTATTGTTATTTTTGTTGCTGTCAGCATTATTATTATTATTATTATTGTTGTTGTTGTTGTTATTGTTGTCACCATCAACATTATAAATTCATTATTGTTGTGGGTTTTGTTGTTAACATCAGCATTATTATTATTATTATTATTATTATTATTATTATTATTATTGTTGTTGTTGTTGTTGTTGCCATCAGCATTATTATTATTGTTGCCGTCAGCGTTATTATTATTGTTGTTGTTGCTGTTGCTATTAACCTCAGCATTAGTATTATGTTGTTGTTATCAGCATTATTATTATTGTTGTTGTTGTTATCAGCATTATTATTATTATTATTATTGCTGTTGTTGTTGTTGTTGTTACATCAGCATTTTTATGATTATTATTATTATTGATGTTGTCATCAGCATTATTATTATTATTGCCATCAGTATTATTACTACTACTGTGGTTGTTGTTATTATTACTAACATCAGCATTATTATTATCATTTTTGTTGTTGTTGTTACTATCAGCATTATTATTATTATTTTTGCCATCAGCATTATTATTATTATTATTATTATTATTATTGTTGTTAGCATCAGCATTAATATTATTATTGCTGTTGTAGTAGTTGTTATTACCATTATTATTATTATTATTGTTGCCATCATCAGTATTATCATTATTTGGTTGTCGTTATTATCATCAGCATTATTATTATTAAGATTAATGTTGTCGTTGTTACTATCAGCATTATTATTGTTGTTGTTGTTGTTAACATTATAATTATTATTATTATTAATATTAATATTGCTATTATTGTTACCATCAACATTATTATCGTCATTATTGTTGTTGGTTTTGTTGCTATTAACATCAGCATTATTATTATTATTGCTGTTGTTGTTGTTGTTGTTACATCAGCATTATTATTATTGTTGTTGCTACCATCAGCATTATTATTATTATTATTATTATTGCCATCAGTATTATTATTATTACTGTGGTTTTGTTATTATTACTAACATCAGTATTATTATTGTTATCATTTTTGTTGTTGTTACTATCAGTATTATTATTATTGTTGTTGCCATCAGCATTATTATTATTATTATTATTATTGTTGCCATCAGTATTATAATTATTATTGTTGTTGTTGTTGGCAGTTTTCTGAATGTCTACCATCTTGGTCTCAATTCCAATTTTCCTTAAGGACTTTTTTCAGTTTTCTATAAGGTTTTCCAAGTGCACTCATTACTACAGGAATTAGAATTGTTCCATAGCTTTTCAAATCCCTCTCTAGATCCTCGTCTTTTTCTATCTTTTCGGTCCCTTCGTTGTCCACTTTTGTATCATATGGAACAGAAAAGTCAATAATATGACATTCGTTATTCTCCCTGTCTGAAATATTCTATATATTACCAAAAAGCCTGCTTTTTTGACACCACGTGGGAAGGATTGATGGCTGATACGTAAATGAGCGCGTCACGTGCCAGGAAAGCGGTGGGGTGAGGCTTGGGCCCGTTATCCTTCCCCACCTCCCCATGCAGGTGCGTTTCGCAGACACATCAGTCATAGTGCGATCAACTCGTTCAGGGTTGTCTGTTGCATTACTTTAAGGTGGGCATGTCCAGAACCGCGTCAAGTCACCGAATACGTCAAGCTTCGTTGGAGATAATGCTGTGAATGAACGCACCACCAGGCATTGGTTCCAGAATTCCAGGTCGGGAGATCTGTCCCTTTTTGATGAACCCCGCAGTGGCCGACTCCGGGCCATTGATGATAAGGCCCTGATGGCCTGCCAAACGTGCAAGATATTGGTTGTCACCACGGAACCCTTTGCTTCACACCACAACACCACCTCTACACCCACGTACTGTCATGCTCTGTATCTGGTGGACTAGTTGACGTGGTGCACTATAAAACTGCTACTAACTGGTTAAACCATCACTGCGGACCTGTACTCGCAGCAGCTGGAACGTGTGAGCCAGCATTGGTTAATCGCAAGGGTTTACTGTTCCTCCATGACAATGCCAGGCTTCATATGGCACTGGTGGCCAGGGATACCACACGGCGAATTGCCTGGGAGCCACTGTGCTATCCCCCTTACTCCCCGGATTATGTGCCAACAGATTGCCACCTCTTCCATTCCCTTGACAACCATCGTAGTGGGAAATCCTTCGCAAATGAGGCAGACTTGCGGCAAACATTCACAGACTTCTTTTCGGCCAAGACACCTAATTCTTTTAAAACCAGGGCATTGCGAAACTGGAGGTACGTTAGCAAACGTTTCTGGATGTCGATGGGGATGACTTTGAGGGCTAACGGTATGTTAAATTTGCAGTATGTCTTCTTTTTTCTAATAAATCAAATACGGTAAGGACTTCTTTTGTTTGCCATATATTATTATTATTATTATTATTACCGTCTTTCGCGCGGGGGATTTTTGAGCGCTTTCTGATATATAGAATATTTGGACAGTTTTTACACACTTTATCTCCAGGAAAGAAAAAACTTATACAAACACAACAAAAATTGAATAAAAAGTTTAACTGTTAACTATAGGTTACGATTGTAGTGATCGGGGAAGCATCCTCTTGGGAGTCGGTTCCACACAGCAGCTGTTCGTGGGGAGAAGCTGCTCGTGGGGAACTTAAATCTCACCAATGGAATACGAAGGGAATGCAGGTGCCTGGCTGTAATGTGCGTGGTATGGCGGGTCTTGGTCTAAGGAATATAATTCGTCTGAACATGTTCCATGGAAATAGCGATAGAGTAACGAGAGGCTTGCAACATTTCGTCTGTGGGAAAGGGGTTGTAGGGTGGAAAACAGTTTATCACCCGCATGGATGCGGAAACGCCTTTGGAATCTATCGAGGCTGGAAAGTGAAGACTGTGCAGCTCCTGTCCATATATGGCAACAGTACTCCATTTTCGGACTGATCTGTCTCCTCTTGTAAAGATAGAGGATTACAAAAGAAACCAGGTACTTACTGGATCGATATAGGGAACCGACCATTTTCCAGTATCTTTGGCGATGCGTAGTACGTACGAGTTCCACTTGAGGTCTAGGTTGGGTTTAAGTCCCAAAGGGAGCTCAATGCACGTGTCCTCCCCTGAGGGAACTTGGGTGATTCGTAATTGGTAATAGTTCTCGGTCCGATCGGCTATGATGTTTGTACGTTCTTTTTATAGATATATAAATATTTAAGTAAATGCTCTGTTTATAATAAACAGTATTACCGTATAAACATAAAATAATGTCTTAAAATAAAATAATTGTCGGACTTTGTCCATTTCATAATGTGTGACGTCATTTGTTTACATTTGGATACGCATCGAGCAGATATGAATGTACGTGAGAAAATCATGGACAATTGTAGTTTAAACACAGTAAAATCGACCTTGCTAACCGAAACGCTCCTCTGTGGCGAAATCAGTAAAAGCACGTCGGGCTATATGTCAGTTCCATATAGGATACAGGTTCGATTCCTGTCGGAGGACGCATATTTTCTATGAAAATTTCTCGGACATTCAGGCCGGTAAATGTCATTTATTATAAACAGAGCATTTACTTAAATATTTGTATCTATAAAAAGAACGTATAAACATAAAAAATGTCTTAAAATAAAATAATTGTCGGACGTTGTCCATTTCATAATATATATATATATATATATATATATATAAATAAAAGTGAACATAGAAGTCAACACTTAGAGGCGACAGTCTGTTTCCTGCTAGATGCAATCGTCAGGCAACTAGTGCTGTTATTTTTCTCAGCTATTTATATATACGGGTCAGTTGTGCATTGTGGGTAGTCTATTTTATAAAATTAAATAAAAACAAGCAAAATAATTTGACACAAATAAATAAATAAACAGATAAACGACTTCCGGTAAAAATAACCGCCAAAATAGACTACCCACTGTCGCCTCTAAGTGTTGACTTCTATGTTCCCTTTTATATTTACACACACGCTCTATCTCTGATATTGAGCACTTTATCCCATAAATATAGCACACTTTAAGACTATATTTCTTCATATATATATATATATATATATATATATATATAAGAATTCTACAGGCATGTGTCCCTATACTTCCGCGATAGGGAGAAATTAGCAATGAAATTCATTAACATTGCGGATCACAGTTCGCCGGAGGAACTCTCTTCCTGCTTCTTGCTTTCTAGCCAACTTTGATCTTCAAAATTCAAATGCAGTATAAATCGTTGTCTTATGTCCTCTTGATTCATATTGTGTTATTATTTTCGTTCCTTAATAATGCTTTTCTTTTTCTGTCCCGCTCAGTAACCTCTTGTGTGTCAGTGGCTTTATTGCCTTTCTTGGAGTGAAATGATTAAAAAAATTTTAAAAGTTCTATGTTAACAGTTTTTTTCTAACGCACTTCTCGCTTGTGGAACTCTCTTCCGGCTTCTTGCTTCCCATTGAACTTTGATCGTCAAAAATTTAAAATGCAATGTCAATCATTATTCTGTCTTCTTAATTCCTATTCTTTTATTGTCCTCTCCCCTTAATAGTAGTTTTTTTTTTCTCATATTCTCTAACACTCAATAACCTCTTGCGTCTTAGTCGCTTTATTGCCTTGCTTGGGGTGAAATGATTAAGAAAAAACTAATAGGCTAGCTTGTTAGCCGTTACCCTACATCGAGGCACCCATTTCACAAGGTGACCTTTGTAATGTCCCTGGGATCGATGTTTAGCCAAATCTATCTCTTAGTTCTTCTTGATTCCCGTGATGTTTATCAGCTCGCTCTATACTGTCTTTATTGGCTATCGATACACACCACCACGTCGAACGGAAGGTGCTCTTAACGAAGTCCCATCGAGCCCACCCTATTCTGTCGCCAAACTAGAAGAAAAAGAAACGGGCCGTTTAGTGCTACAAAAAAAAAACAGCGGGAATTTTAAGAAAAGATAATGGCTGAGCAAGCAGCATTGTCTCGCCTTATCCTTATTCGCCTATGTTAGGAGCTAGGCGCCGTTTCCTGTTTTTGAAAATCTCTGGATGCCATGCTTCTTTTTTTCTTTTCTTTTTTTTTCTCTTTATTTTTCTTTTGATTTTCGTCTTCTTTCTCTCCTCCTTTTCCTCTCCTTTTTTATTTTTTTTTTTTGCGTTTCACTCTTTTGTCCCTGAGGATTACCGATAGAGAATACAAAACTGGTTCGAATTCCAGCCAAGGCAGCGCATGTGAATAGCACTTACCTACCTTTTTAGCACCATCACCAGTTTGGCGTGACTAAGGATCGAGTCTGTGGCGTTTCTCAACCATTGATTAAGCTTCGGCCGTTGTATCATCCGGCTCTCTTCAGGAGTCTGTCGGCCCAGATAGCCTTCAGAGAGTTTCAAACTGGGCACTTAATTTAATCTACGGGTGTAGATTGTTCTCTCTCTGTCCTTTCTGCTCTCTCTCTCCCCACCTCTCTCTCTCTCTCTCTCGCTCTCTCTCTTTCTATATATATATATATATATATATATATATATATATATATATATATATGAAGAACTATACTCTTAAGGTGTGCTATATTTATGGGATAAAGTGCTCAATATCAGAGATAGAGCGTGTGTAAATATAGTCAACAACTTAGAGGCGACAGTCTGTTTCATCCTAGACGCAATCGTCAGGCCACTATATATTCTCTCTTTGCTCTTTTTCTCTCTCTCTCTCTTTAATCTCTCTCTTTAATCTCTCTCTCTCTCTCTCTCTGAATTTGCTCTCTGTGAATTTGCTGTTTCTCACTTTGCTATTTTGCTGTTCACTCTTTTGCTCTACCTCTACTCTCTCTCTTTACACTATCTCTCTCATCTCTCTCTCTCTCTCTTTACACTATCTCTCTCATTTCTCTCTCTCTCTCTCTCTCTCTCTTTGGTGTGTCTCTTTGCTTCTCTCTCTTTGTTCGCCATCTCTTTGCTTTCTCTCTCTGTTTTTGCTATCTCTGTCTTTGCTATTTCTCTGTTCTCTCTCTCTCTCTCTTTGCTCTCCCTCAGTTCTCTATCTCTTTTAACGCTTTCTCTCTCCCCTTTCTCTCCCTGTATTTGCTCTCTCTTTCTTGTCGTTCTCTCTCTCTTTGCTCTCGCTCTCTCTGTTTGCTCCCTCTCTCTCTCTGTTCCTGCTCCCTCTCTCTTTGCTCTCTATCTCTTTGCTTTCTCACTCTTTGCTCTCTCTCTCTGTCCTCTCTATCTCTCTTTACACGCTCCCTCTCCTTGCTCTCTTTCTATTTACTCCCTCTTTCTCTTTGCACTCCCTCTGTTTCTCCTCCCTCTTTCCCTCTCTGCTCCCTCTGTCTCTTTGATCTCTCCGTTTGCTATTTCTCAGCTCTCTCACTCTGCTCTTTCTCTCTCTCTTTGTCCTCTCTCTCTCTCCTTTATACTGTCTCTTCTTGATCCCACCCTATTTGCTCTCTTTTTCTCTTTACTCTCCCTTTCTACATTTGCTCTCTCTCTCTTTGCTCTCTCTCTCTTTGCTCTCACTCTTTCTTTTCTCTCTCTCTCTCGCTTTGACTTTTCTGTCTGTTTTGCTCTCTCTCTCTCTCTCTCTCTCCCTTCGCTCTCGCAATCCTTGCTTTCTCTCTCTCACTCTCCTCGGCTATTCAGTTATCATTTCCATTGTCTTGTCTTCATTACGTGTGAGAATATCTCGTAGTAAAAATATACTTAGATATATAGCCTCAACTGAAACAGGTCTACCAAGACGCGCAATCCCTAGACATGAGTCCTGGGTATGACCAGTTGCCATCCAAGGCTATAGAACCCAGTCTGTCCTGCTATTTACCCATAGCCGGGGAGAGAAGAAGAGAATTCATACCTTTCCCAAGTGTTCATACCTTTCATAGTGTTTTATTTTTGTTTATAAGGTTACTATTTGCCCATAGCTGGAACCCTAGCAGGTGCTCCCTTTCCAGGTCAGGTAGATCTGGGAAGAAAAGCAATTAAGATATGGTTCAACGCTCCCCATACTCTCCAATCTCTCAATCAGAAGCCTTGCTGCCGGATGTAGTTTATCGCCATACTCAACTAAAGACATCCCAATCGAATGCACCTATTCCATTGTACATGATACTGCTGGAGCATCAAAAGAGACTTAAATAACATTGAACATGACAATCAAGAAAGAAAAAGGTTTTCTGTTCGTGAATGTTTTATTTCTGCTGTTAGTTTATTAAATGATTTGATGAAAATACTTGTTGGTCTTGGTATATTCAATCGTGTTATTTTTAAAGACTTAGGGTCTGATTATTATTGCAAAAATAGTATTTATCAATTAGCAGACCAATATTTGTTGGTTTAAATACAAATTGAGAGGTTTCTACGATTTTATTGAGAAATATTTCCATCGGTCAATATCATAGAGAGAGAAAACAAATGAAAAAAAGGCTTTTTTTTCTCAAAAATTAGGCATTTCTGTACAACAAAAACGGTAGCTAACCAACAAAAAGTAAGGTCATTTTCAAATTCAGCGCCCTCAAATTAGCTTTAAAAAAAAGATGTTTGGTGTCTCGACACTATTTCAATTTTTTATTTTTTTTTTTTGTTGTTGACCAGTGTAATCTATTCCTAGTTCTGTTGCGAAAGAGAAAAGGTGATCCCAGTCAACTGTTCAAGTTAAGCGCATGGTCTATGGCAGTAGCCAAGACATCCGCTGCCGGGATTCTGACAGATTTGGTGATTTTTAAAGACACCTTCTTCCGGGATTGCCTGAGGAGTGAGGTGGCCCTCAAGACTCAACTGGCGTCTATTTGGCTTGGTTCAGACTATCTTGTGGATCCGAGAGAGACAGACTATGCGAGCAAACTCCAAACAACCAGAGACGCTGAAGCATTTTTTTTAGTCTATCCCATGCATGATAAATGAAAAGACCGGTGACAATTTGAACAACTTCTGGCGTTTTTAGGCTTGATAATACTACTACAAGAAAAAGCAACGGTCAGATTCCAGCAGTGAAAACGATCAAGAAAAAGAAGAGATATTTTTCCTTTCTTTTTCCAAAAATTAACGTAAAAAAACTTTTTTTTGTAATCCCCACTTTACATTAATTTCATTTTTTTTCCTTTCTCTCTTTCTCGTATAATTTTTTGTATTTCGACATGTTATTTCGTTTTGACGATAAAAGTTAATATTTGTCAAGAATTCTGTTTTTATTTTTCCCTAGTTTAACTTTATCGATTTTTTTTTCTTGTTAATTTTGTTATCGTGTTACGTTGGACTTTGGTAAGATTAGCTTTTCGTATAACGTCGACAATTTTCAAAGAAGGAAACAACAAAATTGAATGAATGCAGTTCCAAATGTTAAAAAGGACTTGCAAGCCCCAACAAACGCTCAGCTGCTGCAAGTCGAAGCGACCATCATTCATGAGGTTAAAACATCGGAAAGTGACGAAGTCTGCTCGGAGAAAAAAATCATTAAATTAAACTATTTTAGCTTCCATTTCCAAAAAAAATTATCTTTAACGTAAATGGTGTTTCCTCATACGTTTCTAAGCTATGACAATTATCCTTCCTCCAACACTCGGATATATGTTCTTACTAAATGTGCTGACTGTACAGTAATAGAAAGATGCCACCAAGAAAAAGTACGGAAGTCATCAAAAAGTGTACGAAAGTTGCTAAGAAATCCGTGAAGCCTGTCCGTCCCGATGGACAAAATAAGAGGCGTAATAAAAAAAAAAAAAGCTACTCTATCTGCATCTACCAAGTGATGAAACCTGTTCGTCCCGATCTCTGTATTGTCAGTAAATCAACGTAAATCATGAACAGTTTTATTAATGATCAGTTCAAGAGAATCGCCTCTGAAGATAGCCGTATGGCCATAAACAATCAAACCTCGCCAGCTGCGAAATACAGACCGCTGTCCGCTTTGGAGAATAGCCTGCAGAATTGGCTAAAAACGCCATTTCTGAAGCAATAAAGGCTGTCAATAAATACATCACCACCAAATAAATTTAAATGCAGCTAGAAATCCGACGATCAAGACGTAAGTAATCATCGCACCTTCTCGGTTGTAATCTGAAGGTCACACTTCGGTTAAAATCCATTAAATTTCAAATACTATAGTCATAACTTCAGTTTACACTGGAATCAAAAGGGGGGGGGGCTTAAGTCTTAAACGAGAATTGAAAAGATAACTTGAGTACATTTATCCTGTTTACATTATAATCTGTAAGTATTCAGCCGGAAGTTGACCTTGTTGGAGAGGTGATCTTATCCTTAGCCCCGCCGACGGGAAAATTAGTTGCATTGTTCCTATTACTGCCAATTGCTAACTTGCTTGAGCACATATAGAGTTAGGTTTTTGAATGCTGATTTAAGACTGACACAAGTCTTATACACTTAAATGATTGTCACAACACGATCTTATCACACCATTTTTCTTCTTTATTTGGTTCTGTGCACGACTTTGCTAAGCGTCATAAAAATTAAGGAACTCTCAGAATTGGTTAAAAGATTCCCATCAAACGAGAAGAATCCACGAAAAGTTTTCTTTGCCACTCTTGGAATTGAAGTAGTATCTCTTCACTGGAATATTCGGTAAGCTTGGGTGGGGGGAAATGCCTGTAATCATTTTCTTTCGAGGACGTATCCCAAAACGTGATCACCATGACACATTAACTGCAGATGACAGGAATATCCGTCATTACTGTTCTATGGTTCGACTGCGTATGGCAAATGTTCTGCAACAGTTTCTTGTGATCTTGTCTAAGGCTGGTGGCATTTCTTCGACAATTCAACTTGGTGTTTCGTTCCTATTCCTCTACATGGTCGGTTTTTTAACGTGGATACTCGAGTGTCTCCGCTCGGACACTGGTCTAAGCAGAACACCGCTACGAAATAAGTTCAATAATTACTGTCCAGACAGACGAAGAGGACAGCCACCAGCACGGAACAGACTCTACAGCGGCATCTCCTCCAGCAAGGAGGACTATTCCTCTTAGGTCCGTACCGCTCTTCCTTTCGACTTTAATATTTCGGGTCAATTTCATGTTTTAGTGTATTGAAGGTTTCCCTCTTTCATCATGGAATAGTCCTCTGATGTCATTAGAGCTTCTCTTCTTGTGCCCTACTTTGAATTTCGTGTTATTATTATAATAGTTATTATAAAGGGTTTCATTAAGACGGACTATATATAAGGGTGTTTCATTAAGACGGATCAAAGTCAGCAGTAAATAAATCAGTTTTATTGGTGAAAATTTATTTATTCCTCTATTGTATCGTGTTATTAAAGCCATGGCAATTATGTGTGAAAAATAATATCGCCCAAAATGTCCGCCAAATCTGAAAGAAAAAGAAAGAAACCATTAAACGCTTAAACTTAATTCACATTAAAATCGGTCCAAGTTATTGGAATAGCCTTTATTTGCTTTTAATTCTATCAGCTTATCTGTCTGTGCTTCTTGATTCTGTCTACGGTCAGAATACAGCGGACTCTCTTATTATTTTGAGGGCTTGACGGGTCCCTACTAACATTTCTTTTGATTTCATCTTTTGTTACATTTTCAGCTTGTTTATCTGGGTTCATCCCCCTCCCCATTATTTTATGAATCATGAAATTTTTTTATATATTTTTGTTAAAAAAGGGGGGGGGGCATTTTGAACTTTCATGAATTTTTTTTTATGTCAGGAGGTGTTTTTTTTAGTTCCCACCCCCTGTGAATACGCGGCATTGTGGTATATGCAGGATTGAGATGTGGTGCTTGAGTTCTTGTGGTGAATAAGTAAATTGTAAAAGAATGAATGGGTCATGAATCTGATTAACTAGGACTAGGATAGCTAATGAGCACCAGTCCTTTTCCCCACTTCCCCTTAGGCATTGTGCCACAATTCCTGTATTAAAGCAAGAATAGATTAACACTTATCTCTCTTTGCAAATGGAATAATTCAGGGTCAGTTTTAATGTAGTTTAGGCGTTGCTTTGATTTTCTTTATTTTCAATAAAATTATTCAGAGTCTGAATAGAAACTGGTCGCTCTCACAGTTGGCATTTGGATAGGTTCTTTAACAATTTCTCCTCGGTATTTTGTGCTGTTGCTGCATGTATTACTAACTATAAAGGATATTTGAAACGCATTTCCTTTCATCTTAGCGAGAAGAATTCTATCAGAGAGTTGACAGTATTTCAGAACGCATTTCTTCAGGCATTTGTATAGCATTAGTTCTAACTGAAAATCAGTATTTTCAGCTTTGGAAGCATCTTGTCTACTTAAGGTTTACGTTACAGAAATTAATATTCCTGTATTTAATTGCAGACATTCTTAGTTATAAAACATTGTAAGGTATGTTGTGCATTTTTACTTTCAAGAACGTTGTGTTCCCTCAGCATACAATTTGGTACTTATCAGTATCAAGTTTATTAAGTTTTGTTTTCCTTTTTAGTCTCATTTTATTTTCTCATTTTTCCTCTTTTTTTCTTCAGACTCTTTTTTCTTCGTTACGTTTTTTCATTTCTTTTTTCCTTTCTTTACTTGTCTTATTCTTTTTTTCTTTTCTCTTCTTTTCCTATTAGAAATCAGTGTGTTTTCTTATTTGCATTTATCCTTTCTCTTCTCTTTCTCCTAATTATGTCTTTTCTGTATTTAAGAAAGAAATCCTCGTCACATATATCCTGTCTATTCTTCTTTCACCTTCTCTACGTCCATTTAGAGTTTTTAAAAGAAAGAAAGAAAGAAAGAAAGAAACAAACAAACAAACAAACAAACAAACAAACAAACAAAAGAAAAGATTTTCAGAACGGAAATTCACCCACCAATACACAAAATTCGGTCACGGTCCAGTGCTTATGAAAAGTGCATTTCGTATCAAAGATAGCGACAAAAACAAACGCAAAAGGAAATGGATAAAAAAAATTAGTAAAAAGCAAAATTTACCAAAAAATAAAAATGGACTCTTGATTTTTCTTCTTTTTTTTTCTTCAGATAAAAATCTGGTTAAAAACAGAATTTGAAAAGACTCTCATCCCAGAATATCTCCATTTGTAATGCTATTTTTAAACTTTTCTTGTTTTTCATTTTAAAATTCAAAACAAAAAAATTCATGACCGACTTTTATCTTGTGTCCATTTTTGCCTCGTTTTGATATTTTTTTTATTTCCTTTGCTTGGACCCCAATTTATTTTCCTTTTTTTATCACTTTTCCCGTTTTCTTTCAAAAGATACGACACATTAAGCTAAGCCGAAGCCTCTTGATAATTACTAAATTGGGGTTAGCCCGGCACTGAGGCGCTATTTCGTTTTTTGTTTTTTTGTTTTTTTCGGGTATTATACAGTCTCTTTTTTTTTATCAATATCTGCATACTGTCGTTTTTCTTGGGAAAGATGCTGGAGTCGTTCTCCATTGTCTTCTCCACGGTTTTGAATTCAGACTTGTCCATTGAAAGCCATTATCGACCCCGTCCTCAAATGACATGAAATGTCTTTATTTATTTTAATAATGTGTTTTTTTTTTTTATAGTTATCTCTTTTATGCTATATGTACATAACTTACGGACATAAATTACAGCCCAGAAATGTTTGGGGAATTTGCTTGATAGCTAAGATCCTTGCATGTCTCCTACTGGCGGCAGTGGCAGGTATTTTTTGTTTACTAGATATCATAAAATACAATACACGAGAGCCACTCAAGTTAGAGGGTTATAGTCGAAATAGTACTGACGAGTTATGTATTTTATAGAAGGCGAAGAGAAAGTAGTAGGGAGTGGATAATATTAGGATAAGGAGGATAGATAACAGTTGACCTATGAGTAGAAGAGGTCAAGATTAAGATGTTCAATAGACCTGTCGCATACTTGAGATCAAAAAAGCAAGCGTGGACGAAATTTAATTCAAGTTATTAGTATTGCTTGTTCTGGTGCAAGGCAAACCATAGTTGTCTCCACCTCGAACTACTCGGCTATAAACGAAATGGGCAAACCTCACTCGTGGACAGTAGTCAAATTGCATAATAACTTTAAAGAAAGCACGGTAGCGTAATGGATTGCAGCTCAGATTGAGGAAATGGCGAGCCGAGTTTGAATTCCAGCTGAGTTTATTACATTCACTTATGGGTGAGGTATGAATCCAACACTTCTCCCCCAGCTATGGGTAAATAGTAGAACAGACTGGTTTCGATAGCCTTGGGTGGCAACCGGTCTAGGAGAAAGACCTGAATTCAAAACTGTATGGAGCCCTGGCTAAGCACATACTATGCAGCTTATGAAGGATTGTCCGCAAGGGCGCGAGAACCCGACTATGATCGACTATGACCAACAGACTGTGCCCTATAGCCTTCGGGGCCAACCGTATGTAGCCCTGACAACGCACATACTATGCTGATAAGGAAAGGATTTTCCACAATAGCACGATGTTCCCGACTACGGTCGACTCCTTAACAGACCGTGTCCTATAGCCTTGAGCGGATAGTAACCCAGAACTACATCATTTGGTGAGGTGATGGGTGCCACCTATATCTTTTGCCTACAGATTGACAATGTTAGACTGGAACCTGGCTAGACTTATAAAATGTTAATTCAATAGGAAAGTTATTCCCAAATATATTACCCTACCAACTGATTTGAATCAGAAATCTCTCCATGTAATAACCCAGTACTACTTGCGACATTACACCTAGAGAAGAGATGGGCATTGCGATAAAAATTTAAAAATGAATTAAAATAAAATATATCATTTTTTTGGCCGCCCTCTGTTAAAAAAAAAACTTCCTCGATGTTTAAATTTGCCTGATTTTCGCTGACAAACTTAACCTGGCCGTTGGTTTCGGAAAGGACCTCCAATCTGCTTCCAAAACAAAACTGCTCTCATTTACTCCCACCCCCACCCCAGAGGAACCTTCCTGCCTCCTGTCAGCATAACTGATGCTCAGCTTCACAAGAGCGTCTCTCGGCGCCTTCTTGGTCTCGCGTTTTCCATTGACCTGAGGTGCAACAACTCCATTGAATCAATAGCTTCATCTACCGCAAGGAAAGTTGGTTCTCTGTGTCGCGCCAGGTTTTTCTCGTCTGAGTCCATAACTTCAAATCTACTATTCGTCCTTGCATTGAATACTGTTGTCATATATGGTCTGGTGCCTCCGCTGTTGAAAGACGGATATGCAATGTAATAGGTCCTGACCTGGCATCTCGACTCCAGTCACTTTCTCACAGACGTGATGTGGCTTCCCTCTGTCTTTTCTACAAATATTTGCTGACAAGCTATTTTTACTGGTGCCCGAACTGCATGAATTTAAGCGTGCTACTAGGTTGGCATCTCGGTCCCCACCCTTTTACTGTCGAAACAGTTAAATGTAACCGCCTCTTCTACTTCAACAGCTTCTTCTCTCACACTTCCCAACAGTGGAACTCCCTTCCTCTTACTTGTTTCCTTGATACCTATAATCTTCAAATATTCAGATGTAATGTCAATCGACATCCTCTGGTGCCTTGATTTTGATCCCTGTCTTTCTCTTTATCCTTTCACTCAAACACCCCCTCTTTACTTTTACTTTCACTCTCTGTAACCCCTTGAATGATAGTGGCACTCCCGCCTTGCTTGGGGTGATATGCATAAAAAAATCTCCATTCTTTGTTCCTGCAGATTCTTTCTGAGTCTGCCATCAACACGCGGTCATTCGCGTATCTTATGATTTTAAGATTGCATCCACCAATAATAAATCCTTCTAGACATTTCTGTGAAGAAATTACTCCGTATTCATTGCAGTGTTTCCCAAACCATTTTTCTCTGGGCCGCATTGTTGGAATGGAAATTTGCTCGTACCTCAACAAAGTTTATGCGATAAAAAGTGCATTACAAAAAAAATCCAGAGAAAGTGTTAAAGAGAGATAACTCCTGATTCGAAGTCAGAACATTATCATTGATAACTCTCTCCTCCAATTTGCAGACCCTAGTTACTATATTCTTATATATTCGATATAATGCAAAAATATCACAATGATAAAATCAGTCAATAATTATTTGTAACTACTTATACTGGGACTCATGCATGCAATTACAAGTAACCCTGAATAATATTTCAAATTTTGAAATCATATTTATTTTTGGCGGATTAATTTTTTGAAACTGTTTCCAAATCTTTGATTGTTTTTCAGTCATTCCGCCTCACCTGCTATCTTCTTCCACTCGGAATACCCCGCATTAAATTCGGTCTTGTGACACATCTGACCGCGTTAGGTGGTTTGTAAATATCCTGCAGTTGGAGATTCATTGTGGAATTCACTTTGACTCACTTCTAGCAATTAACTACTTTCGCCGTTAGCGAATCTTATATGCGTTGTTCTTGTCCTAAGTATTATCGTTCATTACCAACCTTCGTTTGATCATTCTATTCAGTAACCATACCTAGGTTACAACAGACATACAAGATTACATTCTGACATCAAGTGGAACTCGTACATACGCTCCATCTCTAAAGATGCAGGAAAAATGGTCGGTTCCCTGTACCGCTCCAGTAAGTACCTGACTCCGCCTGCTATCCTCTACTGTCTACAAGAGCCAGATCACGTCTAAAATGGAATATTGTTGTCATATTTGGGTAAGAGCTTTCCAATCCTCACTTTCCTGACTTGATAGAGTCCAAAAGCGTCCCCGTGTCCTTGTGTGTGACAAGTTATTTTCCACACCCAACCGCTCTCTCACAGACAGGATGTGACAAACCTCTTACTGCTCTATCGTTACTTTCATGAAAAGTGCTCAGACGAACTGCATTCCTTGGTCCCGCCATTTCTAATCTTCACGGCTAGGACCAGCCATGCTACGCACGTTGTAGCCAACCACCATCACCCCCCCCCCCGTATTCCATTAGTGAGAAGTAAGTTCCACTCGAACAGCTTCTTCCCGCGAACCACAGCTCTGCGAAACCAACTCCTAAAAGAAGGCTTCTCCGATCGCGCCAATCTTAACCTATTCAAGTCTATGGTTAACCGTTATCTTCCCTTGAGTGGGCCCCGGGCCTTGAACTAGGTGAACCTCACTGTAAAACACGCACACATACTCCGACTTACTATTACTCTGATCGAGATTAATGCAATACAAAGCAAAATAAAGGAAATATAGAGTGGTAAGATCATTATGCGCCAATCTTAAACATATTTCGTTTCCTTGAAAAATTAATATAAAAAATATTCACTAAGGATCAAACTCTAACCATGGTGGAATGTACACAACTAGCTACAAAAAGTCTCTATTTTACTGTTAATCCATCCGATACAAGGCCCAAGAGTGCCCATTAAGGAATTGTATTCCTCAAGAATCAACTTTCGTAAATAATTATATAGGCCACACTACAAATTGTTTAACACGCAGATTAACTCTACACCTTTCTGACAATAGCTCAATTAGATCTCATTTAAATATTCATGGAGACCTACCGGACACTATTCGGAATATACTTGTCGACAACACTAATATAATAGCATCATCCACTTGCAAAAAAAGGCTAAAAATAATGGAAGCCTTACTAATAAAAACAAACAAACCAACACTTAATAATATTAACTTTGAACATGGACATAATATCTTGACCGTGTTTTGAAAAAAAAATGAATCACTTTATAAAACATACATATAACAATATATAACAAACTATTTCTATTTCTAATTCTAACAGTTGAAATATAATCCTTGGAAATGGCTAAATGTATAGCCGAAAGAGCTCGGATAAAAAGAACATTCGGATAGTTTTTATATAATTTATCCTCTGAAAAGGAAAACTTTATTAGATCGCACGAGAAATTATATAAAAAACTAAATAAAAGCACCTTGTCAGTCGTTTTTAATGAAATGTGCATATATATATATATATATATATATATATATATATATATATATATATATATATATATATATATATATATATAAGATAATCCTAAGAAGCCAGGCAAACCTACGTAGGTTTCACCTAAACGGGTCTTTAGGGTAATCCTGGATCTGAAGATCCGTTTAGGTGAAACCTAGGTAGGTTTGCCTGGCTCCTTAGGATTATCTTAGATTTCGCTCTACTTCGTGTATTTACGTAGTTGTCTTATTACTCGTTTTTTTTTCTTTGGACTTGGAGCTTGAACACAGGACGATTGTTTTCGCCTTGGTTTAATGTTCTTGGTTCTTTCTTTTTCTATTCCCCATTTTTCCTCGAGTACCGATTTGTTCGACTGCAAATTGAGCTTTCCTAGGTTTTTCCAAACGAGTATCACCATTTACACACACACACACACACACACACACACACATATATATATATATATATATATATATATATATATAAGGCGTTCACGTTATATTCGTCAAGTAATTCTTGCAGTTATGTTCACCTTTGAAAAATTCCTAACATCAGTCTAGCGAGAAAATCCTGAACACCTCAGAAAACACCGACATCCAGGTTACAGCTTTTTGCAATATTTTAAACTAAAGATATTTTTTTCAAGTTCGATTAATCAAAATTAAATCAGTTAATCTTCCTCAAATAAAGTTTCAGAAAATATATTTTATTTTTTAAAGACGTTTAATAAATAGAATTACGTTGTGTTGATAGATTTACCAATATGGACGATTTTGGCGTTTTAGTGATAAAAAAACTCATTCCAATAAATTTAAATTCATTTTGAAACACAAAATGTATTTTGCGTATTTGAAATATTAAATTTAATCTATTAGCTTGAAATTAAAAATAAAATAAAAGCTTTAAGAAAGATTTTTAATTTTTAAAAATTCATTTTAGACACTTTTCTTTGGTGGTATATATATATATATATAGAGAGAGAGAGAGAGGGAGAGAGAGAGAGATTTAAGATATGTTTATGGACAAAAGTGCTCAATGTCAGGGATGCAAATATTAAAGTAGAAATTGAGGACAACACCGAGCGGCAACAGTCTGTATCATGCTTGCAAGCAATCTTCAGGCCATGTATGTTGTGCTTTGGCTCAACTATTTATATATGCTGGTCAACGGTGCTTTATGGATAGCAAGGTCTATTGTATTATCTTAATGATTATTAGGTATTATTCTAGTAGCTATTTCTAAATAAATAAGTAAACACATTGCGTCAATAACAAACAGATTAAAAAACTACAAATGCACACATAAACACAAGTAAACGTAATGATAATTATCAACAACAAATAATTAAGTAACCAAAATAAATACTGAGTAGAAAGTTAAGCAAGGACACTATAAAATTTCTACCAAATATTCAGTCATTTAAGTGACACACGCTTAGGCGATCATGTCTCTTTTGATTCGTGACTGACTAGGCTGAAGATTTTGCCGCAATAGGTCGCCATTTCTTTCAGGGGTAGACTGGTTGCCAACCCAGGATATAGGATCCAGTCTGTCTTGATTTCAACCCAAATGTGATAAACGCTTGAGTGATCATGTTTTTTTTTTCGATTCATGACAGACTAGGCTGAAGATTTTCCCGCAGTAGATTGCCATTTCTTTCTATGGTAGACTGATTGCCAACCCAGGATATAGGACCCAGCCTGTCTTGCTATTCAACCCAAACGTGATAAACGCTTGGGCGATCATGTCACTTTCGATTCATGACTGACCAGAGAGAACATTTTACTGCATTATGTCGCCGTTTCTTTCTATGGTAGACTGGTTGACAGCCAAGACTATAGGACCCAGTCTGTCTTACTATTCAACCCATACGTGGTACACGTTTGGGCGATCATGTCTCTTTCTATTTTTGACTGATTAAGCAGAAAATTTTACCGTAATAGATCCCCGTTTCTTTCTGCAGTATACTGGTTGACAACTATAGGACCCAGTCTATCTCCTGCTATGCAATCCATAACTGGGGGGGAGGAGAAATGGGTCCATACCTTTCCGGAGGGTTATTTATGCGTAAGTGAATTTAACGGACCTGACTGGAATTAGAAATCGGCGCTCCAATATCTTATTTCGAGCCGATAACCATTAGACCATAATGCTCATCCCTACGCAATATTACCCATCAATTTTTATTTCCGATTTCAATCCGCCTCTCTATACTACCTTACTCAGAGATAGAGCTCATGTCCACTAGAAAAGTAAATGATGTCCGGCGCACTATTCTATCCACAAGGCCATGTGGTTTTGAGTTCTATCGTATTTGCCGTTGGTTCAAATTCCGACAAATTGCTCTTCTCTCGCTCAGCCGCCAACCTCACTCCCATGGTGGCTGGGTTATACACGATGTCACTTGCCGTCACACATTTCACCAATCAAGTGCATGTGGTGCGTGTAAGATGACAGAAAGCAAAGATTAATAAGATTGATATTGGTAGCGCTGGGCCGGCATCACAGCGGGACAATAACAAGATTGCCGAACCAGTTTCAAAAGTGACAAACGCCGTCGTTTCATTGGCCGATTGGTTTGTAACGGCTGGTAACGATGGCAGCGGTGCCTGGACAATAATACGCGAATAAGAAGTGGGCATGACGCGCCAATTAATACCGACACATATTGCGTGTATTTATTAAATGATCCAGATTCTGAGCGTCTATGGATTTAAAGAATACGACGGCTCCAGGCTTAGCCGGGAAGTTTGGATGTAGCGTTTCGTCTTTTTCACTACAGAGAGAGCATGAAGGATCACAATAGATTGCTTTTATTTATTATCTATCAACTGCCACGACTTCCTGGGAAAGACAGTAAAGATTTTTTTTTCATTGCCTTCGCTACGGCCTGGAATTCAAAGCTGTCTTCCTTCCCTCAGAACGAGAGCGATCATGGCTCGCCACAAATTCCTTTGCCACGACCTCCCGGGGAAGATGTGGAGTGGCGATCATAGCTCGCCACAGATCCCTTTTCCGTATGATCTAGGAATTGCCACGACTTGCTGGGAAAGATGGAGGAGTGGTTTTTCATTGCTTTCTTTACGGCTTCGAATTCAAAGCAGTTATCCTCCCTTCCGAACCAGGGTGATCATGGCTCTTCACAGATTCCTTTTGTTTATGATCAATGAGTTGCTACGGCATCCTGGGAAAGATACTGGAGTGGATTTCCATTACCTTCTCTACGGCTTGAAATTCAAAGCAGTTTTCCTCCCATCAGAACGAGGACGCTCATGGCTCTCCACAGATTCCTTTTGTTTTTCATCAAAGAATTGCCACGTCTTCCTGGGAAAGATACTGGAGTGCTTTTTCATTGCCTTCACAACGGATTGGAATTTGAAGCAGTCTTTCTCTCTTCAGAACGAGGGCGATCATGGCTCTCCACTTATTCTTTTGGTTTAAGATCAATGAATTGACACGACTTCCTTGGAAAGAAATTGAAGTTGTTTTCCACTGCCTCCTCTACAGCTTGTAATTTGAAGCAACTTTCTCGCTTCAGAACGGAGGTAATCATTGCTCTCCACTCATTCTTTTTGTTTATTATCTATGAATTGCCACGATTTCTCGGCAAAATAGTGGAGTGTTTTTTTCGATTGCCTACTCTGCGGCTTGAAATTCAAAGCAGTCTTTTACCCATCAGAACGAGGGTGATCATGGCTCTACACAGTTTGCTTTTCTTTATTATCTATGAACTTCCACTACTTCCTGGGAAATGTAATGGAATAGTTTTCCGTTACTTCTCTACGGCTTGAAATTCAAAGCAGTCTTTTTCCCTTCAGAACGATGTCGATCATGGCTCTACACAGTTTGCTTTTCTTTATTATCTATGAACTTCCACTACTTCCTGGGAAATATAATGGAATGGTTTTCCATTACCTTCTCTACGGCTTGAAATTCAAAGCAGTCTTTTTCCCTTCAGAACGATGTCGATCATGGCTCTACACAGTTTGCTTTTCTTTATTATCTATGAACTTCCACTACTTCCTGGGAAATATAATGGAATGGTTTTCCATTACTTCTCTACGGCTTGGAATTCAAAGCAGTCTTTCTCTCTTCAGAACGAGGGCGATCATGGCTCTCCACTTATTCTTTTGGTTTAAGATCAATGAATTGACACAACTTCCTTGGAAAGACATTGAAGTTGTTTTCCACTGCCTCCTCTACGGCTTGTAATTTGAAGCGACTTTCTCGCTTCAGAACGGAGGTAATCATTGCTCTCCACACATTCTTTTTGTTTATTATCTATGAATTGCCACGATTTCTCGGCAAAATAGTGGAGTGTTTTTTTCGATTGCCTACTCTGCGGCTTGAAATTCAAAGCAGTCTTTTTCCCATCAGAACGAGGGTGATCATGGCTCTACACAGTTTGCTTTTCTTTATTATCTATGAAGTTCCACTACTTCCTGGGAAATGTAATGGAATAGTTTTCCGTTACTTCTCTACGGCTTGAAATTCAAAGCAGTCTTTTTCCCTTCAGAACGATGTCGATCATGGCTCTACACAGTTTGCTTTTCTTTATTATCTATGAACTTCCACTACTTCCTGGGAAATGTAATGGAATAGTTTTCCATTACTTCTCTACGGCTTGAAATTCAAAGCAGTCTTTTTCCCTTCAGAACGAGGGCGATCATGGCTCTACACAGTTTGCTTTTCTTTATTATCTATGAACTGCCACTACTTCCTGGGAAATATAATGGAATGGTTTTCCATTACTTCTCTACGGCTTGAAATTCAAAGCAGTCTTTTTCCCTTCAGAACGATGTCGATCATGGCTCTACACAGTTTGCTTTTCTTTATTATCTATGAACTTCCCACTACTTCCTGGGAAATATAATGGAATGGTTTTCCATTACTTCTCTACGGCTTGGAATTCAAAGCAGTCTTTCTCTCTTCAGAACGAGGGCGATCATGGCTCTCCACTTATTCTTTTGGTTTAAGATCAATGAATTGACACAACTTCCTTGGAAAGACATTGAAGTTGTTTTCCACTGCCTCCTCTACGGCTTGTAATTTGAAGCAACTTTCTCGCTTCAGAACGGAGGTGATCATTGCTCTCCACACATTCTTTTTGTTTATTATCTATGAATTGCCACGATTTCTCGGCAAAATAGTGGAGTGTTTTTTCGATTGCCTACTCTACGGCTTGGAATTCAAAGCAGTCTTTTTCCCTTCAGAACGAGGGCGATCACGGCTCTCCATTTATTCTAAATGTGGTTCTGCGGAATAATGCTGAGAATACCCTGGAATGAAAATTTGAGCAACGGAGAAGTTTTAGGCAAAATGTAAATAAGATGGTGACACACATGGAATCAGAAAGAGACAATGGAAATCTTTAGTGCACATAATGAAGCAAGAGAGCTTGGAAAAGCTAACCCCACCCAGGACATATTAAAGGATAGCGGGAGAAATAAATGCATGGAATAATCTATCTAACGAGTTTGTGTAAATGGTTGGCAAAACAGGGGACATATATCAGAAAGATAAACCCTGCTAAGAGCTACAAAGGGCAGGAAGTTATAGTGAACTATGGTCGCCCACACACTGGAGGGACGCCGCCCATAGAAGCAGGAGAATTTAGATAGATACTTAAATTGCTGTACCAGTTTTGTTTTACATCCATTCATATCTCACAACTTGGTGCTGCCTCTTTTACTGACAACCAGACATCCTGTCT
This sequence comes from Acanthosepion esculentum, assembly GCA_964036315.1. Classification (NCBI taxonomy): domain Eukaryota; kingdom Metazoa; phylum Mollusca; class Cephalopoda; order Sepiida; family Sepiidae; genus Acanthosepion; species Acanthosepion esculentum. The sequence goes on from OZ038507.1 coordinate 18,778,230, forward strand.
TCTTGCAGTTCACTCTCAGTCATTTTACATATCGAATCGTCGTCAGTTTTATCACGTTTCCAAGAATTTAATTTCTTCTTTGCTGACCGTTTCCTTTTACGATGACGGTGGCGACGACTAAATTCGCCGCCAGCGTGCAGGTTCTGGACTAGAAGCTTCCAGTTTCACCAAGACCTGCTCCCGTTATCTATTCCCTATCGCTGTTTGACTTTGCAAGAGTTGATTTGGACTGAAAGAAAATCAGAATAGAAAAGAAATGCCGATGTCATGACATTGCTTAAGTTGGGCCTCGGCTTGCCCCCGGAAGTGACCCACACACTTGATTTCATGACCTTCCTCTGCGGCGCATACGAAATGAGACATGTAGAATCCAGTTGTGAAACTGCAATGGACTGCCGCTGAGTCTGTTATAATTTCGAGTGGCGCCTTCTGTAGCATGTCCGTCACGCGTAGCCCTCTTTACACAAGTGCCTAAGAAATGTTTTTAGCCAGGGGAAATAAACTACATCCAATTTCAAAATTTAATGACGTAATCCCAACTAAACATAAATAAACAGTATTTGGAACTAGTATTGAGGTAGGTCCTCCATTTGCTACTTTCAGTGCTTGTATTCGATTTTTCATGGATTTGATCAAATTATCAAAAATCGTCTGATCCATACTTTGCCACTCCTTTAACAATGTTTCTTTAAGGTTTGCCACTGACGTGATTTGGGTTGCATGCTCTTGAAGTTTTCGGTGAAGGTGCTCTCAAAGTGCTCTATTGGATTCATATCAGGACTTTGGGGCTACCCATGGCAGTGACTTGATTCCTTGTGATTCCCTCCAGGCCTTTGCTACTTTGTTCGTATGATATGGCGCTCCATCTTCTTGAAAAAGGTAGATATTCTTGTCTATCTGATTGGTTTCAAATAGTGGGAGTAGTCCTTTCGCTAATATTTGACAGTATTTTGGACCATTAAACCACTCATCAACAAGAATCAGTTCAGATTTCCACCCAAAACCATTACTCCAATCCCTCCATGTTTCACGGTCGCCTGCAGACATTCAGTGTTCCAAGTCTCATTCTGATTTCTCCAAACATAAACCTGCCTCGAATTCGAATATTGGCAGAATTTACTTTCATCTGACCAAATTACAGACTGCCAAAATTTGCTCTCGAATTCTCTCGCCCAGTCCTTACGCCTGTTCCTGTTAACCTCTGAAATCAAGGGCTTCTTTCTTGCAACTCTTCTTTGATAGCCTAGGTCTTTCAGAGTCTTTCTCACCGCATATGGCGACATTTCCAAGTGGTTGGTGACACCTTTGCCACCCTGACGACAGTTTCTGATGACTTCCCTCGTCAGCGTCCTTTTTCCTTCGCTCATACACGATGCTTAGTCTTCCTGAACGTTGTTCCACACGACAATAAACTTTCTTCATTAAATTTCTTGACAATATTATTAAACGTTTGATGATTAACCTGGAAAAACCTAGCAATTTCTCTATTTTACTTGCCACACTGATGCCATCCTATTATTTGCCCTCGTTAAAATTCACCAATTTTCTTGCTTCCGCGAACTTTCATTGCAAAATATAAGTCAACTATCGTTCATAGATGAGAGTAGCTTGATACTAACACGGTATTGTCTGAAAGGAAAAGAAGATACGTTATTAGACAAGCCGAAATTGCTGTAATCAAGGGTGGCTAAAAACTTATCATAACCCACTGAATTCTGTCTCCAGATATAACGAGCAACATTTAAGGGCAGTCCCGAGAAACACGGCGTTTTGTAATACGACTGCTAATGCTAGCTGAATTTAACACGCGTTGATTATAAAATAAGTCTTTGCAATAAAATAGAAGAAGTTCGTCGATTATCTCCTGCAATTCTGGTTACTGTACGAGTTTTAATCAATCTTGTGATTGTTGCTTTATAAGCTAACACTCTGGGTCAATACACTCTTCATTGTTACACTTGTAATTTTCTTGCTTCCGCGAACTTTCATTGCAAAATATAAGTCAACTATCGTTCATAGATGAGAGTAGCTTGACACTAACACGGTATTGCCTGAAAGAAAAGGAAGAGACGTTATTACACAAGCCAAAATTGCTGTAATGAAGGGTGGCTAAAACTTATCATAGCCCACTGTTGAGATCTGTTGCAATCGCCGTTCGCTTGTCCCCCCGTTTGGGGGTCTTTAGCGATTATAAAAGGAGTAACAACAATTTCTCAATATTCAAACAGAAACATTATAGCAAAATATCTTCTTTAAATGTCATATTAAGAACAACAAATCCGTTCTCATTGTCGAGCCTATCAACCTTTGCGTAGGATTTTTCTTTTCTCTTCTGATTATTTATTCTCCTTCTTTGTCAATGCACTTAATTCAGTGGTGAATATTAATCACATAGATCGAACATTTATTTTTAATGCCATATCTATTCAGGACGTATGCGATTACAGCTCTCCACAGTATACTTTTCTTTACTATCTACTAGTTACTGCGACTTCTTGGAAAAGTTATTGGAACGTTTCTTTCTTTCACTTCTCCGTGGTTTTTAATTCAGAGTTAGCCTTCTAGAGAGCTAGAGGGATAAATGGATTCATGCCTTTTCTAAGAGCATTAGTGAATGCCATAGCTAATTCCACTAACAGCACAAGCAATATAAATAATATACTGTAATAAAAGTACAAATGAATGTAACGAACAGATCGTTCGTATTTTTTATCTTAGTAACGTCAGGCATATGATGTTTTTATCATGAGACCCATTGGAATAAAGAAAGATGCTCTCCAAAAGCCAAGGAAAGTATTAAGAAAAAGGAAAATTTTCTTAGAAACAAAGAAAAAGAACTGAACTGTTATGTCATATCAGTCCCCAGTGAATGCTGGACAGTTTGGTTTGGTTTGGTTTGTTTTACGGCATATCAACACCTCAATGGGTTATTTAATGCCGACAAAGTTTTTATTGCTGGTAATGTTTTTCATCTAAAATCTGTTTCTGGGAATATTTTTCCTTGAAGAAATCTATAGCTGGTCATATTTTTTTACAAATAATATATAGCTGTTTGCATTGCTGGTATTTTTTTAAAAGTATTGCTGATAATAATTTTTCCTTCAAAAATTATTGCTGGTAATAATTTTTTTATTATAAAGTATTTCTCGTATTAAAACCTATTTTTACACAATTTTGGGTGTTAACTATTTTCACATAGCTGGGACCCTAACAGGTGCTACCACCCCGGGTCAGGTTGGACATGGGAACACCAACAATTAAGAGGTTGTTCCATGCTCCTCAAAACCTCCTGAACAGAGGCCTTGCTGCTGGACGTAGTTTATCGTCTTACCCAGGACGCGGATGTTGTTTATCGTCATACTCAGGACGGGAATGCTGGACAGTCTCCTCACAGATGAAGAGAAGATTTGAAACGACAAAGATGAGATTCTACAAAAGGATGAACCAAAGAAGTTTCAATAAAAATGGAAACAAAAACGGATGCTTGTACTTAGAATCCGAAAGAGACTGTTGATATTTCTAGGAAACATAATGAAGAAAGAAGGCTTGGAAAATTCAACACTTAAATGACATACTGAAGATTGTAGGCTGAGAGGAAAGCTAACGAACGACATTGTTTAAATGGATGACAGAACAGAGAGTGAGAGGGATTGTGAAAGGAGAAAACTTACCAAGACCTTTAAAACACAGGAAGCTGTGGGGGGTTATGTTCTTTACTACTCCTGTTTGGCATTTATGAGTTACGGGCATCACTGCTATTGTATATTTGAACTATTAAATAAAATTTATAAATTTCTGGTGAGGACCGTGGAAAGTGAGACCGCAGAGAAAGAGGCCGATGCTTTATCTATTTGGGATAATTTAAGTTCGCGAAGGATTTTTTGTTTTGTTTGATTACATTTACTAAAAGACATTATGCGAAAACTTCAATCTTTTTTTTTTTTTTTTCTGCGTTTTGAAGTCTCGTTCATTTTGAATCGGTGTACTTCAAAAATTTGAAGTAAATATGAATTTTTCATTAGTTAAATTTCATTTAATTCAAACTGTTCGTGCGCATGCGTCATGTCAGTGGTGCTAGAAATTTAAATGGAAATCATTTAGAATAAATCAAATGAATCCATGTCATTTTCTGTTTTGCTTTTTTGTTTTTTGCGGGAGGTGTTTTATTTATCTTTTTCTTCTAGGGGTAGTTTTTTATGCATGTGTTTTAATCTATTTAGGACTTTCACCATCTGGACACTGTTTCTGATAGGATTTTTGTCTTTTTATTCTTTCAGACTGTAATAGTTGGAAAACACTCTCCACACAATAAACGAAACTATAACAAATAGGGTCCAGATACAAGGCCTTCTCACACCTCCGAAAAACACCTCCCCGATTTACCATGTCTTTAGGGGTGTAACCGTACTCACCACGCTGGTTGGTGAGGCTACTTAACACATATTTGGAAGTTTTAAATTCAGAGTTGACATTCTCCTAGTCCGGTTGTCACCCAGTCTGTTCTGCTATTTACCCATAGCTGTGGGGGAGAAGAGATGGATTCATCTCTTTCCAATTTGCACGTAAGTGAATGAAACGAGCTCGACTGGAACTCTCTGGGATTTCTCAATCCAAGCTGTTATCTATTACTACACCGTGCCTCAAACAGATAGATAGATAGATAGATAGATAGATAGATAGATAGATAGATAGATAGATAGATAGATAGATATGAACAGAGTGATAGATAGATAGATAGATAGATAGATAGATAGATAGATAGATAGATAGATAGATCTGAACAGAGTGATAGATAGATAGATCTGAACAGAGTGATAGATAGATAGATAGATAGATAGATAGATAGATAGATAGATAGATATGAACAGAATGAGATAGATAGATAGATAGATAGATAGATAGATAGATAGATAGATAGATAGATAGATATGAACAGAGAATCAGATAGATAGATAGATATGAACAGACTGAGATAGATAGATAGATAGATAGATAGATAGATAGATAGATATAAACAGAGAATTAGATAGATAGATAGATAGATAGATAGATAGATAGATATGAACAGACTGAGATAGATAGATAGATAGATAGATAGATAGATAGATAGATAGATATGAACAGAGAATTAGATAGATAGATAGATAGATAGATAGATAGATAGATATGAACAGACTGAGATAGATAGATAGATAGATAGATAGATAGATAGATAGATAGATAGATAGATAGATAGTGAACATAAAAATCTACATCATAACTCCTTCAAGTGGTGTGACTGTATGAATCTCCTGACTGACATGGTTGAACAGTGTGTCCTTCCTTTTTTAATCAGAGACTCACATATGGTATTTATCACTACGCTGGGTCTACTGAAGATGCCAAACGTGTGTGCTGATTTTTTCAGTCTTCTTAGCCTTTAGTGTTGCTCTTTGTCTATATTATTTTGACTCCATTCTACAGTGGTTAATGATTACCCTTTAATAGACTATGTTATGGTAAGAAAATTAAATACAGTCAGAGAAAAGCGTGAATACATTTAATTAAAAATGTAATTTGATATTTTATATTATTTAGTTGTTAGTGAAACTTTTAAAATATGCTTAAAATCTATGAAGATATTTTACTCGTATCTTTTTAATATTTTTTCTTTCAGTATTATCTTAGCCAGAAAAGGTGATATGTTTAAAAAAAAACAATGTGTAGTCATAGTAGCGGCTAAAAGAAAGAAAGATAAGAAAGAAAGAAAAACGACAAAAAACGAATAAATAACGAAAAAGAAAGAAAGGACAAAAATGAACAAAGAAAGATAAAATAGCAATAAAAAGGAAAGAAAAATGGAAGAAAAATAAAAAATCCGAAAAAAGAAAGAACAAGAATTAACAAATAAAAAGAATAAAAGTTCGAAAACAATAAAGAAGTAAAGCAAACAAGAAAGAAAGGAAAAAAGAAAAAACATCAAAAAATGATAAAAGAAAGAAAGAACAAAAGAAGAACAGATAAAATTAGTAAATGTCTGAATAAAAAGAAAGAAAGAAAGAAAGGAAGAAAGAAGGAAAGAGAGATGACCAAAGAATATGAATAAATATTCGAAAAGAAAGAAAGAAAGAAAGAAAGAAAAACAGAAAGAAAGGTAGAAAGAACGTCAGATAAAAAAACGAAAAAGAAATTAAAAAAAACAATAGAGGGTTCGAAAAATAATAAAGAAATAAAGCAAGCAAAAAAGAAAAGAAAAAAGAAAGAAACATCAAAAAACTATAAAGGAAAGAAAGAACAAAAGATGAACAGATAAAATGAATAAATATCTGTAAAGAAAGAAAGAAAGAAAGAAAGAAAGATGACCAAAGAAAATGAATAAATATCTGAAAAGAAAGAAAGAAAGAAAGAAAGAAAGAAAGAAAGATAAAAACGGAAAAGAAAGAACAAAAATGAACAATTAAAAAAGAATAAAGTGTTCGAAAAATAATAAAGTAAAGCGAGCAAGAAAGAAAGGAAAAAAGAAAGAAAGGTCGAAAAACGAAAGGCGAACAAAAGATGAACAAATAAAAAGGAATAAGTGTTTGAAAATCAATGAAGAAAGAAAGCAAACACGAAAGAAAGAGAAAAATAAAAATAAAAAGAAGAACAAAAGATTAAAAAAAGATTTAATGCCCGAAAAACAATAAAGAAGGAAAGGAAGCAAACAATAAAGAAAGAAAGGCAGGGGGGAAAATCCCAAAAAACGTAAAAACAAAGAAAGAACAAATAAATGAACAAAAAGACAAAGAATAAAACTCCGAAAAACAATAAATAAAGAAAGAAAGAAAGAAAGAAAGAAAGAAAGAAAGAAAAAAAAAGAAAGAAGTTGTAACACTATTCTACGTATAGTTTACATATCGTTATGAAATTATTGATTTCCTTGTAAGCACGCCACCCAACCTGCATCACATAATGAGTAATGGAACCAAACTTCTAAAAACTAATACGTATGTAATAAAAGCGATATTAATTCTCCTTTCTCGGTGTTCGACATTTAAAAAAATCTCCAATTTCCAGTGTTCTGATACCTTATTCGTTTTTATCTTTTTCTTTATTTCTTTCTTGCTTAAATGGATATTGAACTGCAGACATCACGACGTCCGTTTCAAGTTTTTAACCATAAATCTGTATTCATCATCAAATATTTAATTGTGTCCTTACAAACGACACTCATTGTTTCTCAATTGGAATTCACCCACCTCAACCCACGGGCAACAACATTTGTTCAAAATTCTTTCTTTCTTTTTTTTTTTTTTTTTGGACGGGATCGTTCAAATGGCTTCTTCCCGCTTTATTCACAGCTGAACTTACTCAAGAAAAGAAAATGTAAATGGATAACAATTGCTCCGAGCAATAAAGCGCTTTCTTCCACAGTTTACTTTTGATGAAGGTCTTCGTTCGATAATCAGCACTAAGAGGTTGTAAGAAATAATAAATAAATAAAAAAGCCCCCGAGCAGAATTTGATATTCCCAATTAATCTTATTTGAATTGTTTCTAGATTCAATAAGTGTTATGTAAAACGAGATTCAATGAATTTTACAAGGAAATAGTTTTAATGAAAGTTATATGATAATAGATTTAATAATTGTTATATGAACCAAGATTTAATGAATTTTACAAGGAAATAGTTTTAATGAATATTATACAATAATAGATTTAATAATTCCAAGATTTAATGAATTTTACAAGGAAATAGTTTTAATGAATATTATACAATAATAGATTTAATAAATGCTATGTGAACCAAGATTTAATGAAATACCCAGACTTAATAAAAACAACGTTTCAATGAATATTATACGATAATAGATTTAATAAATGTTATATGAACCAAGATTCAATGAATTTTACAAGGAAATATATTCAATGGACGTTATATGATAATAGATTCAATAAAATTATATGAACCTAGAATCAATGAATTTTACAAAAGGATAGTTTCCATGAACGTTATACAATAAAAGATTCAATAAATGTTATATGAACCAAGATTCAATGAACTTTACATGGAAATAGATTCAATGGACGTTATACGATAATAGATTACACAAATGTTATATGAACCTAGATTCAATGAATTCTACATAGTATTTGATTGAAGTGAAATTTCAACAAAATTTATCTTATGCAATATTCAATGAATTCTTAAACGATGATAGATTTAATAAATATTATATGAAATTACATTCAATGAGTGTTCTATACGGAACAATATCTATTAAACAAATTGAATCAATGTTATACTAAATTCAATTAATGTTACGTTGTATTGGATTAAATATTATACGGAACTAGATCCACACGGAATGAAAGTCTGTTTAGTAAAATATTCAATGAATGTTATACGATAATAGATTCAATAAATATTATAAGAAACTAAACTCTATGAATTGTACGTTGTATTAGATTTCGTATTACATAGATATCGCCACAGATTCGCTCAAACATTAGTATACCATGATGAAAAAATGCCCAAACTTAATAAAAACAAAGTTTTATCGTCATGATCTTTATGTTATTATTAGGAGGAAAGATCAATGTTTTTTGTGATTATTTTATTATTATTTTTTTCCTTTTTAGAACGTTCGAAACTTTGTTTAAAATCTTGTTTTTTGCATCAGCGGAGTAGCCAATTATTAGAATAGGAAATTTTAGCATCTTTTTTGCTATGAAATACAAATTGGTTTGGATATTCTTGCAAAAATCAAATTGTCGGATTTTAATGAAACATTCAGGACTTATTCACAAACGTGAAACTGGATTCAATGAATTTAACGAGGAAGGAAATCCAATGCATATCATACGATAATAGATTGGTTGAATGTTATGTGAAACAAAATTCCATGAATTTTACAAAGAGGCAGATTTAGTGGATATCTTACGATAATAGATTGGTTGAATGTTATGTGAAACTAGATTCAATGAAGTTTACAAGGAAGAATATCCAATGAAATTATATGATAATACGTTGAATGATACGTGTTGTGGTGGGATCCACCTAATCTGCATAGGTGACTACCAACTATATAAATAATGGTTGATACCGGAAGACGAGGGAAAGGAATCACGAGATCCAACTAGAGACTCTGATCGACTGCGACTAGTCAACACATTCTCCAGGAACGTCTTCCCAGAAAAATACAGAAATACTATATGTACTTATTGTGTACACTTTCTTGTTACAATACATTCTTGTTCTAAGTACATTTTGTGTTGCATTATTATTCCATGCAATAGGCGAGATTCAACATTGAGTCAAGACTCAACAATACGTTAAACTCGATTCAATGAAATTTACAAAGAAGAAAATCCAATGCATATCATACAGTAATAGATTGATTGAATGTTCTGGGAAACTAGATCAATTAATTTTACAGGGAAGTAGATTCAATTGATATCATACGATAATAAGTTGATTGAATGCTGTGTGAAAATAAATTCAACGAATTTTATAATGAAGGAGATTAAATTGATATCTTAGGATAATAGATTAAATGAACGTTATGTTCAAATAGATTCAAGAATTTTTTTTAAACGGAAAAATATTCAATGTATATTATACGATAATATATTCATTGAATGTTATGTGAAACTAGATAAAATGCATTTTACAATGAAGGATATCGAATGGATATTATGTGATAATAGATAAATTGAAAGTTATATGAAACAGGATTCAATGTGATTTACATAGAGAGAGATTCAATGTATATCATACTATAATAGATTGATTGAATGATATGCTAAACAAGATTCAATGAATTTTTCAAAGAAGATCAAATCCATATCCTACGATAATAGATTGATTGAATGCTATATGAAAATAGATACAATGAATTTTTACCAGGAAGGATATCCAATGGATATCATACGATAAGATATTGATTGGATGATATGTAAAACAAGAATATAAATAGATTCAATTGATTTTACAAGGAAGGCCATCCGATGAATATCATACTATAATAGATTGAATTAATGTTATATAAAAGAAGATTAATTTTACAAGTAGATAATGGAGTGAATTAATTTGATGTGAAAGTAAATTCAATTAAATATACAAGGAAGAATATCAAAGGGATATCATACCATAAACGATTGATTGAATGTTCCATGCAAATAGATTCAATTAATTTTACAAGGAAGGAGATTCAATGAATATTATACGATAATAGATTGATTGAATGCTATGTGAAACTAGCTTCCATCAATTTTACAATGAAGGAGATCCAATGGTTGCCACACGATAATAGATTGATTGAATGCTATGTGAAACTAGATTCAATCAATTTTACAATGAAGGAAATCCAATGCTTGTTACACGATAATAGATTGATTGAATGCTATATGAAACTAGCTTCCATCAATTTTACAATGAAGGAGATCCAATGGTTGTCACACGATAATAGATTGATTGAATGCTATGTGAAACTAGATTCAATCAATTTTACAATGAAGGAAATCCAATGCTTGTTACACGATAATAGATTGATTGAATGCTATGTGAAACTAGCTTCCATCAATTTTACAATGAAGGAGATCCAATGGTTGTCACACGATAATAGATTGATTGAATGCTATGTGAAACTAGATTCAATCAATTTTACAATGAAGGAAATCCAATGCTTGTTACACGATAATAGATTGATTGAATGCTATGTGAAACTAGCTTCCATCAATTTTACAATGAAGGAGATCCAATGGTTGTCACACGATAATAGATTGATTGAATGCTATGTGAAACTAGATTCAATCAATTTTACAATGAAGGAAATCCAATGCTTGTTACACGATAATAGATTGATTGAATGCTATGCGAAACTAGATACAATCAATTTTACAATGAAGGAGATCCAGTGCTTGTTACACGATAATAGAATGATTGAATGCTATGCGAAATTAGATTCAATCATTTTTACAATGAAGGATATCCAATGGTTGAGATTCAATCAATTCAAATCTAGCATCTCGCTTACAATTGCTTTCTCACAGACGTGCCGTCGCTTCCCTCTGTCCTTTCTATAAATACTTTTAACGCTAGCTGCTCTGACGAGGCACATTCGCTAGTTCCCAAACTCCATGAATTTAAATGTGCTACTAGGTTGGCATCTCAGTTCCACCCTTCCACTGTCGAAACGGTTAAATGTAGCCGTCCCTTTTACTCCAATAGCTTCATGTCTCACACTTCCCGTCTGTGAAACTCCCTTTTACTTGGTTCTCTGATAACTACAATCTTCAAATATTCAAATGCAATGTCAGTCGACATCTCCAGATGCCTTGATCTATTCCCCGTCCTTCGCTTCATCCTTTCCTCTGTCATACCTCTTTACCCTTGCTCCCACTCTCTGTAACCCCTTGCGTGCTAGTGGCACTCCCGACTTGCTTGAGGTGAAATGCTTAAAAACATGTATCTAATGGATATTATACGATAATAGATTGTTTGAAATTTATGTGAAACAAGATTCAATGAATTTTAGAATGAAGGATACCCAATGGATGTCTTACGCTAATAGTTACAACGAATGTTATGTGAAACTAGATCCTATGTATTTTACAAGAAAGGCGATTCAATGGATATCATACGATAATAGTTTTATTGAATACTGAATATTATGTGCGACTAGATTCAATGAATTTTACATTGAAGGAGCTCCAATGGATAGCAAACGATAATAAATAGATTGAATGTTATGTGAAACTAGATTCAATTCATTCTACGTTGTATTAGATTCCGTATTAAATGAAACTAGATTTAGTTGATGTTACACGCTGTGAAATCCATTGAATTTTAACTGATAAAAGATTAAATGAATACTATTCGATATTAGAATATTGTTATATCCCAGGTTGTCGAGATTAACAAAGACGAATGAAAATAAAAGACAAGTGTGTTTTAACGCATAAATCAACAACTTTTAATCCTAGAGGCGCAAGCATTGTATAAAATGAACTCCACGTGTTTGTCAGCTGGTCACCATATTCTGAATAGCGTCCGCGTCTTGACAAACAAGGGAAGTAACTCAATTGTATTTTGAGTTATCGTCCTTTTTAGGAGAAGGAATTTGACTTCCCTTAACAAATATTATATGAGGCTAGTTTCAATAAATGTTATATATTACTAGGTGTAATAATTGTTATATGCGACTAGATATTTAAAAAGTGTATTATACAAATTTAATGAACGTTATATGATTCAAGATTCAGTGAATTTTACATAGGACGAGATCGCACGAAAATAGATTCGTGGGGTGTGATTCGTTGAATGTTGTTAGATAAAAAATCCAATAGAAGATATGTGGAGAAGGCCGGTTGATCATATCAAGGCTTATCGGGAAACTCGGAACATTTGGAAATAAAGCAACTGGATCAGAATATTAAAAAAAAAAACAATATATTTTATTTGAATGATTTCAATTCGGTCGATTCATTTATAGATTTGATTGTTAGGATGGAGTAATGGCTAGCGGCTTGGATTGAGGAATCGGAGAGCCGAGTTCGAATTCCTGTCGAATCCATTACATTATGTGCTAATACCCTTGGGAAAGGTATGAATCCTCTTCTTCTCCCCTCCCCCACCCCCAGCTACATAGCAGGACAGACCGAGTTCTATACCCTTGGATGGAAACTGGTCTACCGCAGAAAGAAATGACACCCTAGTGCGGGAAAAAAAAATCTGCCCTGTCAGTCATGTATCGAGAGATACATGATCGCCTAAGCGTGTATCACGCATGGCACATAACTGACTGAGTTGTTGGTTTGAGTCAGACTTTGATAGTAGCCATCTTTTTGTTGGCAGCTGTCGAAAGTGTGGTTGCTTTGGAGACGTGTTGTGAGGCGCAGATATGCTGGGTTATATCAGCCTTCAGAAAGGGCGGGAAAATGTCTTAGCAAACAACCGCTCTCTCTCTCTCTCTCTCTCTCTTGCTCTCGCTCTCTCTCTCTCTATCTATCTATCTATCTCTTTCTCTCTCTCTCTTTTCTCTCTCTCTTTCTCTCTTTCTTTCTCTCTCTCTCTCTATCTATCTATCTTTTTCTCTCTCTCTCTTTTCTCTCTATCTATCTATCTATTTCTCTCTCTCTCTCTTTTCTCTCTCTCTCTCTCTTCTCTCTCTCTCTTTTCTCTCTCTCTTTTCTCTCTCTTTTTTTTTCTCTCTCTCTCTCTCTCTCTTCCTCTCTCTTTCTTTTTCTTTCTCTCTCTCTCTCTCACTCTCTCCCCCACGCCTGGTTGCTTATATTCATTTTTGAAAGGCTCCAGACGGATTAGATGCGCAGCTCGGTTCGGCTAAAATAAAAAAAATCTCCTTGTTCTTTTAATTGGCCGAAATCATTGTAAATTTATTTTTCGGCGTTTCTTTCTGTTTCTTTTTATGGCGGAAGTTATGCGAGGAGCCTCTCTTGTTTTGGTCAGTTTCTAGTCACAGTAAACTAGCGTCTGGACCAGTGAACTTCCGCTTCGCAGCTGTTGTTCAGGCTTTCTTCTTTTTCTTCTTTTTTTACATGAGAGTTGCCGAATCATTAGTTCAGAAAGAAGGACCAAAAAAGAAAAGTCATGAATTGATTAATAAGGAAAGCCAAAGCCCGATTTTAATTTTTATTTTTAATATTTTATATTTTGGAACTATTTTTCTTCCTCTATGTGCCGTGTCCCTTTAGAATGTTAGCGATCATGACTCTCCACTATTTTGTTGTACTTTGTAGCTCTTATTAAATTTTGTCTTTTTATAATCTCTCGGGTGGCAAAACAGAGTTCTGCGGTCCATTTACACAAACTCATTAGACAGGTTCTGCGCTATTTTCCCATATCCCTGTTGCCTTCAATATGTCCTGTGAGTATCAAATCTTCCAAGACCTCTTTCCTCACTATGTGCCCTAGAAATTTCAACTGTCTCTTTCCTGATGTTAACTCGATGTGTCCTTTTCGTTTCCATTTCTTTAAAAACTTTGTTGTTGTTCACGTGTTCGGTTCATAACATTCTCAGCATCTTTCTGTAGAAAAACATTTTTGATGTTTCAAGACTCTTCTTCATCTGTGAAGAGATTGTCCAGCATTCACTGCCATATAGACGGACAGAAACTATCTTTTCTTTGTTTCTAACGAAATTTTCATGATTCTTAAAACTTTCCTTTTAGAATACGATGTTTAATTGTTTTAATAAATGTTATAAAATACAGGATTCGATTAATACTATATGATACAAAACTCAACGAATGCTATCTATTAGAAAAATCAATGGATGCTATCTGTTAAAAGATCCAATGAATGCTATCTATTAGAAGATTTAATAAATGTTATATGCTTAAAGATTCAATGAATACTACTAGAAGAGTCAATGAATGTTATATGTTAAAGATTCAAAGCATGCTATTTGTTAGAAGTTACAATTTAGGTTATATGATTAAAGATTCAATGAATGCTATCTGTTAGAAGATTAATTAATACTATTTATTAGAATATTCAATGAATGTTATGTGATTAAAGATTCAATGAATGCTATCTATTGATTGAATGAATGCAATCTGTTAGAAGATTCAGTGAAAGTTATATGATTAAATATTCAAAGCATGCTATTTGTTAGAAGTTTCAATGAATGTTATATGAATAAAAATTCAATCGGACGTCTAGCTACACTGTAGAGCTGTTATACAGAGAAACAGTCTGTCTGTGGATCACAATATATATATAATATATATATACAGCCTATATATATATATATATATATATATATATATATATATATATATATATATGTGTGTGTGTGTGTGTGTGTGTGTGTGTGTGTATGTATGTATATATTTCGTATATCCTAGTGTAACCAGATTTTCACTTATAAAAATGATTTCATTATTTATCGCGTGCATCATGCGAGACCAAATTACAATAGGCTAACCTCTTTTCCTCCATCTCTTAATCCAATCTTCTAGTTAAATAAGTTTAAAATGTAAAAGAGAATGATAAAAATATCGTTAGTAATGCTATACTCGTTGCATAAATGCGTACAGCCACAATCAACTGAACGAGAAACAGCTAAACCCCTTATAAACGTAAACAATAGAAAAGATGCATACCCTGTATGTTTGTATTTTATAATACGATACTAATGTGTGAATATTACATGCGTTATACAGTTAAGTAAAACGTCAGTGTTATCAAAATCGTGTTTATTTTAATTAAATCTGACTATAGTAAATGAATATATAGCTTGGACAATGGCGTAGTGATGGCTAGCAGTACATACGTTAATTTTATATCTCGTACATGATGCGACGCCATTAAAATAGCTTCAAAATTAGGTCTTCAAAAGTCGCATGATACCAGAGTCTATATGATATATATATATATATATGCGACTTTTGAAGACCTAATTTTGAAGCTAATATATATATATTACCAGCAATATACTTTTGAATATATATATATATATATATATATATATATATATATATATATATATATATATATATATATATATATATATATATATATATATATATATATATGAACATAATATATAGGTCATACTTAAAAACATCTTTCGGTCGGATTAACACAAAAATTGTCTCCTAGTTTTGATTCCGATGGATATAATAAAGCCTGATGATGATGCAAGATGCATTGAAAGTATACTAGCTGAAATAAAAAATAAAAATACACAACATCCATTGTATTTATTTATGAGGATCTCATCATTCGGAGGATTATCAGTCGTGGAATGCTTATATTTGCCAATTAGCGAAGTGATTTCGTCAATAATCGCATTCAACTTGCTGATTAATTCAAGGTATGATTGACTCTTTGTAATATATATATATATATATATATATATATATATATATATATATATATATATATATTACATGAAATATATTTTTGCAAAAAAATTACAAGTAATACATTTTTGTAAAAAAATTATTAATGCTCCCAAGAAAACTAAATTTCGGCAATAAATGAGTGGATATGCTACTCAACAAACAAACGAATCTATTCTAAATATCTTGTCGTCATTAACTAACCCATTGAGGGTGATATTCCGTAAAGCGAAAAAAAATAACCCAACCAAACCGTTACCCCCCAACTATACATTAACACTGCGTTATCCACCCTAGCAATGACACCAGTAGAACTGTTACACTTATAGTCAGCCTTGACAAGAAGTCAATCATAGGAAAATTAAAATAGAATTGATTTTTTTTTTCCCGTAAATAATTCCGTCATCATTTCTCGTCCTGTCCTATCTGGAAACTTGATCTATAAAACGAAACATTTCAAAAATAATAATAATTATAAAAAAGGTAGAATAAAATAAAATCCAGTGGGATGGGGTTTCGTAAAAGAACTACGGTGGGTCTCTATTGAATGTTATTGGAATTCTGGCTCAGTTTCAAGTGATTAAAAGAATTTAATTAGACTTGAATAACGAATCAATTTGCTGTCCAAGTTGAACACCTTTCACCTTCGGCGCATCAATTTAAGTGTCCGGCATTGGGCGCGTTCGGGTCAACGACGCCTTGATCAAAATTACTGTTCAACCGTCCGAAAGAAAAATAATTAAACAAATTGATTCTTATCCACTGTAGGCATCTTGGCAGATTATACATTTTTTATGTTTTCTTTTTCATGAATTAATGAAAGATTTGAGTCTCCAAAAGTTCATATATATATATATATATATATATATATATATATATATATATATATATGTGTGTGTGTGTGTGTGTGTGTGTGTGTGTGTTTTTGTATATATTTATTTTATTACAAACGCAGTATCTCATTTGATTTCTGAGGAAAGACCTAGGTGGTCTGAAATATTAAATAAATAAATATATACAAAAACACAGAAATAAATACTTTCATAAAAAAAAACACACAATTTTGTTTCATTTATTTTATCCAGATATTATATATATATATATATATATATATATATATATATATATATATATATATATATATATATATATATATGAGAAAATTTATGTTTATACGTTCTTTTTAATGTCTAAAAATGTCTTAAGAATAATTGTCGGATTTTGTCCATTTCATTATATATATATATATATATATATATATATATATATATATATATATATATATATATATATATATATATATATATATATATATATAGTGAGAGAGATATATTTATATATATATATATTTATTTAATACATTTTTATGTTTATACGTTCTTTTTAATGTCTAAAATTGTCTTAAGAATATCGGATTTTGTCCATTTCATTATATATATATATATATATATATATATATATATATATATATATATATATATATATATATACATATATATATATATATATATATATATATATATACATATATATATATATATAGAAAGAGAGAGAGAGATATTTATATATATATATATATTCATTTAATACATTTTTATGTTTATACGTTCTTTTTAATGTCTAAAATTGTCTTAAAAGTAATTGTCCATTTCATATTGTATATGGGCCTTCATCACAATAGCTAGGGAGGAGTAAATGCGATAGGCAACAATAAACTACAGAAGATCTCAAAATTGATCGCTGCATTTAAATATTGCATTAATATTTAAGCCTACCTTTTAAAAGTTAATTTAAAGACAATTTGGTGTACGTAGGTCCTTACTTCCCGTACAAACAATTATCTTTATTTCATGGGTGACTTTCGCTGGAGTTCGTAATTAATTTCCATTATGCCCGAATGTATTCCCAAGTTATAAAAATTGTTAACGTGCAAAAAGAATTCGTCGCAAAAAATCACGGAAAACAATCACATTAATGAAAACTTGGGAATCCTAAATTTCAGGATTGAGGGTCCAGATCCGACCCGGCATGTTTTTAATTTGCTCACGGAGTCAGCCTGATTTCAAGATGGAATTTGTTGGGCTACAGCCTCTACGATTAAAATTGAAAAGGTGTGACACATTGACTTGACTTAACGATTAGAAGTTAGATTTAATCTAGCTTTTGGAAGGCTCTAATCTTCTTCTTCTTCACGATGCCATATCCATTCGGGACGTTGGCCATCATGTCCCTCCACAACTTCCTATCATTTGTAGATCTTACTAATGTTCGCCTTTTACGTTAGGTAAGTTTTCCTCATGCTTTCAATAAGTTACGCTGGTGTTAAAATTTCCAAGCAACGTTTTCTCATGAGGTGTCCAATAATATTTAACAGTTTTTTCGGATGCTTAAAATACCTACCATTTCAGATTACATTTTTCGTTAAAACTTCCTCAGTGCTCACATGCTCTGTCCATGGTATTCTCAGCCTTCTTCTGCAGAACCACATCTCTGATGCTTGTCTCTTTCTGATTCTAAGTATAAATGTCCTTTTTGTTTCCATTTTCCTTAAAACTTCCTCATTGCTCACATGCTTTGTCCATGGTAATCTCAGTATTCTTCTGTAGAACCACATCTCTGATGCTTGTCTCTTTCTGATTCTAAGTATATGTGTCCAGTTTGTTTCCATTTTCCTTAAAACTTCCTCAGTGCTCACATGCTCCGTCCATGGTATTCTCAGCCTTCTTCTGTAGAACCACATCTCTGATGATTGTCTCTTTCTGATTGTAAGTATAAGTGTCCATTTTGTTTCCATTTTCCTTAAAACTTCCCCATTGCTCACATGCTCCGTCCATGGTATTCTCGGCCTTCTTCTGTAGAACCACATCTCTGATACTTGTCTCTTTCTGATTCTAAGTATAAGTGTCCTTTTTGTTTCCATTTTCCTTAAAACTTCCTCATTGCTCACATGCTTCATCCATCGTATTCTCAGCCTTCTTCTGTAGAACCACATCTCTGATACTTGTCTCTTTCTGATTCTAAGTATAAGTGTCCTTTTTGTTTCCATTTTCCTTAAAACTTCCTCATTGCTCACATGCTTCATCCATGGTATTCTCAGCCTTCTTCTGTAGAACCACATCTCTGATACTTGTCTCTTTCTGATTCTAAGTATAAGTGTCCTTTTTGTTTCCATTTTCCTTAAAACTTCCTCATTGCTCACATGCTTCATCCATGGTATTCTCAGCCTTCCTCTGTAGAACCACATCTCTGATGCTTGTCTCTTTCTGATTCTAAGTATAAGTGTCCTTTTTGTTTCCATTTTCCTTAAAACTTCCTCATTGCTCACATGCTCCATCCATGGTATTCTCAGCCTTCTTCTTTAGAACCACATCTCTGATGCTTGTCTCTTTCTGATTCTAAGTATAAGTGTCCTTTTTGTTTCCATTTTCCTTAAAACTTCCTCATTGCTCACATGCTTCATCCATGGTATTCTCAGCCTTCCTCTGTAGAACCACATCTCTGATGCTTGTCTCTTTCTGATTCTAAGTATAAGTGTCCTTTTTGTTTCCATTTTCCTTAAAACTTCCTCATTGCTCACATGCTCCATCCATGGTATTCTCAGCCTTCTTCTGTAGAACCACATCTCTGATGCTTGTCTCTTTCTGATTCTAAGTATAAGTGTCCTTTTTGTTTCCATTTTCCTTAAAACTTCCTCATTGCTCACATGCTTCATCCATGGTATTCTCAGCCTTCCTCTGTAGAACCACATCTCTGATGCTTGTCTCTTTCTGATTCAAAGTATAATTGTCCTTTTTGTTTCCATTTTCCTTAAAACTTCCTCATTGCTCACATGCTCCATCCATGGTATTCTCAGCCTTCTTCTGTAGAACCACATCTCTGATGCTTGTCTCTTTCTGATTCTAAGTATAAGTGTCCTTTTTGTTTCCATTTTCCTTAAAACTTCCTCATTGCTCACATGCTCCATCCATGGTATTCTCAGCCTTCTTCTGTAGAACCACATCTCTGATACTTGTCTCTTTCTGATTCTAAGTATAAGTGTCCTTTTTGTTTCCATTTTCCTTAAAACTTCCTCATTGCTCACATGCTTCATCCATGGTATTCTCAGCATTCTTCTGCAGAACCACATCTCTGATGCTTGTCTCTTTCTGATTCTAAGTATAATTGTCCTTTTTGTTTCCATTTTCCTTAAAACTTCCTCATTGCTCACATGCTCCATCCATGGTATTCTCAGCCTTCTTCTGTAGAACCACATCTCTGATGCTTGTCTCTTTCTGATTCTAAGTATAAGTGTCCTTTTTGTTTCCATTTTCCTTAAAACTTCCTCATTGCTCACATGCTTCATCCATGGTATTCTCAGCCTTCCTCTGTAGAACCACATCTCTGATGCTTGTCTCTTTCTGATTCAAAGTATAATTGTCCTTTTTGTTTCCATTTTCCTTAAAACTTCCTCATTGCTCACATGCTCCATCCATGGTATTCTCAGCCTTCTTCTGTAGAACCACATCTCTGATGCTTGTCTCTTTCTGATTCTAAGTATAAGTGTCCTTTTTGTTTCCATTTTCCTTAAAACTTCCTCATTGCTCACATGCTCCATCCATGGTATTCTCAGCCTTCCTCTGTAGAACCACATCTCTGATGCTTGTCTCTTTCTGATTCTAAGTATAAGTGTCCTTTTTGTTTCCATTTTCCTTAAAACTTCCTCATTGCTCACATGTTCCATCCATGGTATTCTCAGCCTTCTTCTGTAGAACCACATCTCTGATGCTTGTCTCTTTCTGATTCTAAGTATAAGTGTCCTTTTTGTTTCCATTTTCCTTAAAACTTCCTCATTGCTCACATGCTCCATCCAAGGTATTCTCAGCCTTCTCCTGTAGAACCACATCTCTGATGCGTGTCTCTTTCTGATTCTAAGTATAAGTGTCCTTTTTGTTTCCATTTTCCTTAAAACTTCCTCAGTGCTCACATGCTCCATCCATGGTATTCTCAGCCTTCTTCTGTAGAACCACATCTCTGATGCTTGTCTCTTTCTGATTCTAAGTATAAATGCCCATTTTGTTTCCATTTTCCTTAAAACTTCCTCATTGCTCACATGCTCTGTCCATGGTATTCTCAGCCTTCCTCTGTAGAACCACATCTCTGATGCTTGTCTCTTTCTGATTCTAAATATAAGTGTCCTTTTTGTTTCTATTTTCCTTAAAACTTCCTCATTGCTCACATGCTCCATCCAAGGTATTCTCAGCCTTCTCCTGTAGAACCACATCTCTGATGCTTGTCTCTTTCTCATTCTAAGTATAAGTGTCCTTTTTGTTTCCATTTTCCTTAAAACTTCCTCATTGCTCACATGCTCCGTCCATGGTATTCTCTGCCTTCTTCTGTAGAACCACATCTCTGATGCTTGTCTCTTTCTGATTCTAAGTATAAGTGTCCTTTTTGTTTCCATTTTCCTTAAAACTTCCTCATTGCTCTCATGCTCCATCCATGGTATTCTCAGCCTTCTTCTGTAGAACCACATCTCTGATGCTTGTCTCTTTCTGATTCTAAGTATAAATGCCCATTTTGTTTCCATTTTCCTTAAAACTTCCTCATTGCTCACATGCTCTGTCCATGGTATTCTCAGCCTTCTTCTGTAGAACCACATCTCTGATGCTTGTCTCTTTCTGATTCTAAGTGTACGTGTCCTTTTTGTTTCCATTTTCCTTAAAACTTCCTCAGTGCTCACATGCTCCGTCCATGGTATTCTCAGCCTCCTTCTGCAGAACCACATCTCTGATGCTTGTCTCTTTCTGATTCTAAGTATAAGTGTCATTTTCTTTCCATTTTCCTTAAAACCTCCACATTGCTCACATCCTTAGTCCATGTTATTCTCAGCCTTCTTCTCCAGTATCACATCTCTGATGTGTGACCCTTTCTGATTGTAAGTATAAGTGTCCATTTTGTTTCCATTTTCCTTAAAACCTCCTCATTGCTCACATGCTCAGTCCATGTTATTCTCAGCCTTCTTCTCCAGTATCACATCTCTGATGCTTGTCTCTTTCTGATTATAAGTATAAGTGTCCATTTTGTTTCCATTTTCCTTAAAACTTCACCATTGCTCACATGCTCCGTCTATGGTATTCTCAGCCTTCTGCAGAACAAAATCTCCGATACTTTATGTCTTTTTTTAAATATATATGGCTGTGAATCTTAGAAAACATTCTCTGTTATATAGTAAGACTTATATTACATAGCAATTGAGTATTTTTTTGTTTCTAACGAAGTTTTACCTGCTTCGTAATACTTTGCTTCGCTTTTGTCAAGCATCTTTCGCTATTCCAATGTCCTTTCTGATTTTAGTTTCATGTTTTCTTCCTCTGTTAAAATATTTCCCTGGTATTTATATTTTCTTACTTGTTCGATATTTGCCATCTCCACTTTTACGCAGCGAAGGTGCTTACTGAAGAATTTGAGAAAGAGTGACTCTTTTTTTACCAGAAAATTTCGCCTTCCCGCTTGTTGCTGATTCGTCAATTCACGGCATCTTTCGCTATTCCAATGAGCTTTCAGATTTCAGTGCCATATTTTCCGTCATCTGTTAAATCAGTTCCAAGAGATTTAAAAATGTTTAATTTTAACATCTCTTAAATTGCACCTTGGTCGTGGGGGGGGGTCTTTTTATCATGCTGGCAACCATACATTCTGAGTTCTTACAATTGATAGTTAGTTCTTTCTTCTCTCTTTCCTTTGTTACTCGTAGGTCCTGTTTTTATTTCTGTATCTTCAATCAACACTGTGTCATCTGCATATCTTATATTGTTAAGATTATGTCTAACAGGAATAATTTTTTGTAGGGTTTCCCATTCCTTTAGGATGACGTCGCTATAAAGATTGTATAAATGTTGGGAGAGGTTGCATCCTTGTCTCACACCCCTTTCTATTTTTGCACAGATACTCAATAGACTAGAAATAACAGAGCAGTACTTAAAACATCAACGACAAATCGAGATATCGGGAGATATCGGTAGCTGAGTGAGGACACTATACCCTCATAGTTTAAATAAAGGGCTCAGTTCGAAATTCCCTGAAGGTTACCCGAATTGACAGAAACCTGAAGAAGGCTGGAAGACAAAGTGGCTGAAACGTTGTGATAGTAACAACAATGTGTGGAATATTTGACAGACTGTAAATTATGCGAATAGTGGAACAAAATAATTGTGCCGCGGAGAAAATTAAAGGAAATAATGTAATCGGACTGGCACTTGTATTTGGTACAGAAGAGCACCGGTCCTCTCTTGTGAGCCTATAGTGTAACCCAGAACTGCATTCTTTGGTGAGGCGATGGTCATTCCTTTTGCCTACCAATTGCCATTGAAAGATTGTGTATCTTATGTTGAGATTATGCTCGCCGATACTAAATCATAGTAGTGTTTCCATTTCCATTAGGATAGTATCACTGCAAAGGTTGAATAAGTCCGGCGAGAAGACACATCCTTGTCTTACGTCTTTTTCTATTTTTGTGGACCCAGTTCCTTTTCTATCCGTATGCAGTCGGTTTGCTTTCAGTATAAGTTCAGTGTTATTCTAACATCCTTTCCATGTCCAGCATCCACTGCCATATAGAAGGACTGATATGACGTGGCGATTTGGGCAACTCTTCTTTGCTTCTAATGAGATTTTCCTGTTTCTTAAAACTTTGCTTAGCTTTTGGAAGGCATCTTTTGCTATTTCAAGGCACCTTCATATTTCACTGTTACAATTCCCAGATATTTAAATTTTTGTACTTGCTTGTTTTTGACATCTCCAATTTGTAACTCACATCTTGGACTGTCCCTTTTGCTAACGACCAGACATTCTTTCTTCTTGCAGTTGATAGTTAGTCCTTGTCTAGGAGTCCCAGCAGTTTCCTGTGTTAACACTGTGATCTGCATATCTTATATTATTAAGATTGTTCACACAAATAATAAATCCTGGTAGGACTTTTTGTTCTCTTTGGACCACCTCACTGTAAAGGTTGAATAAATCCGGCGAGAAGACACATCCTTGTCTTATGCCCTTTTCTATTTTTGTGGATTCAATTCATTTTCTGTCCATATGCATATTAGTTTCCTCCCAGTATAATTTATGGATTAGTCTATCTTTTCTATCCAAAGACACATTCCAGAAGTTTCGAGACATTTTTTTTTCAGGAGAGACATTTATTAATTTAAAAGAAGTACAAAACTGTAGTCCCCCACCTTTAAAGTTGGATTTTCTTACTCCAATGTACGTGTTGTGGCGCTCCAGCCACTTCGTGAAGGTCCCATGGAAGTCCTCCAAATTGAAGGTGTCCAGGACCCTTGTCATAGCTTCCTTTGTTTACTCAATGTCTTTAAAAACGAGTGCCCCTGAAGTTCTCTTTCAGCTTGGAGAATAACAAAAAGTCACAGTGAGCAAGGCGCGGACTTGTTGGTCGACAACGTGTGCCTTTCCTTCTGTTCGCCACTGAGAACACTGGCAAGAAAGTTTGCACATATTTTGCATATTTTCAGATCTCCACGAATCATTCTGCGTACGGTTTCCACACCAAACACCAAACATTATAGACACACAACGGTCTTCATCCTAAATAATGCGAATTTTCTCAACTAGCTCTGACGCTTTGATGTCCCCCTTTTTGCCACATCTCTCGTCGTCTCTCGCCTATTCCCTATCGTCCTCGAACCTATTGTGCCAGCGAAAAACAGATGCTCGGATCATTCAAGTTGGTCCATAAGCAGTCTGGAGCATTTCATAAGTTTTTGTAGCGTTTTTACCCAATTTAACACAAAATGCTATTACGCCATACTGGGTATGACGATAAACTATGTCCAACAGCAACACCTCTGATCAGAAGGTTTTGAGGAGCGTGGAACCACCTCTTAATTGCTGGTGTTCCCAGGTTCACCCTGACCCGCGGTGGGAGCACCTGTTAGGGTCCCACCTATGGGAAAATAGTTAACACCCAAACTTGTGTAAAAATAGGTTTTAATACCAGAAATACTTTACAATAAAAAAATTATTACCAGCAATTATTTTTTAAGGAAAAATTATTTTTGAAGGAAAAACTGGGGTCAAAACACTATGAAAGTGTAAAAATAGGTTTTAATACTAGCAATAAATTTTTGTAACAAATCATTACTAGCAATAAATTTTTGGAAAGAAAATGATTACCAGCACGACATTTTTGGAAAAAATATTACCAGCAATAAAAATCTTGTTGGCATTAAGTAACCCATTGAGTTTGATATGCCATAAAACAAAACAAAACAAAACAAAACTTTATTCCCGAATTGTCTTCACGCCCCGAATGAATCTAAAAACTAATCAGCGGTGGCAAGCAGTTTTTAGTATGGTCTGTTCAAAGAGGTGTTACAGCCTTCTACTCCAATCTGGAATAACAAACAATCGTAGGTCAGCTTATTAGATATATATTAATGATATATAGTAATGATATATATTAATGATATATAATAATGATATATAGTGATGATATATAGTAATGATATATAGTGATGATATATAATGATGATATATAGTAATGATATATAGTGATATATATTAATGATATATAGTAATGATATATAGTGATGATATATATTAATGATATATAGTAATGATATATAGTGATGATATATATTAATGATATATAGTAATGATTTATAGTAATGATATATATTAATGATATATAGTAATGATGTATAGTAATGATATATGTTAATGATATATAGTAATGACATATATTAATGATATATAGTAATGATGTATAGTAATCATATATATTAATGATATATAGTAATGATATATATTAATGATATATAGTAATGATATATAGTAATTATATATAATGATGATATATATTAATGATATATAGTAATGATATATATTAATGATATATAGCAATAATATATATTAATGATATATAGTAATGATATATAGTAATGATATGTATTAATGACATATAGTAATGATGTATAGTAATGATATATATTAATGATATATACTAATGATATATATTAATGATGTATAGTAATGATGTATAGTAATGATGTATAGTACTGATATATAGTAATGATATATATTAATGATATATAGTAATGATGTATAGTAATGATAAATATTAATGATATATAGTAATGATATATAGTAATGATATATATTAATGATATATAGTAATGATGTATAGTAATAATATATATTAATGATATATATTAATGATATATAGTAATGATATATAGTAATGATATGCTAAAATTACAATAATCTCGGACAGTTATAACTACCTCTCCTAAAAAAAAAGTCTGAAATTTCTGAAGTACATCTCATAAATCAATTTTTCCTAGCATTTGAAAGAAAAACTTGTGTTATATCTTATCAAATGACCTTTGTTAATGATGATAAATGTGTCCTTCCGTATGAACTTTAACCCTAGAACACTAACCATCAATTAAAGTTACACCACTACTAACCATTGGTATATCATACCCGATTTTGAAAATATCAAAAAAAAATATTAAATATAAATCTTTATTTGAAATATTTTACATGCAGGCACTTCAAACTTTGTACTTTGAATTAATATTAATGGGAACTGAAAAACATATTATTTAGGTAATAAAATCAGGTACTGAAAATTGTAATTAAAAATAGGAAGATTTGCGCTGGGTAATATATACCCATGGTTAGTGTTCTAGGGTTAATGTTGCTGTTCAAGATTATAGATTGAATTCATTCTTATTCGTAATCCTAAATCAAGAGATATCAATACGAAACGATGTTATTCGTAACAAAAAACTTTTTTTCGTTTTTCCTTCTGCTCAGTGTTGCATTTATTCTAATATCAGTAATTAATTGCACTTCGAAAATATTTTCAAATCAAAATCGCGTCCCGCTATTATTTGTTTTAGCGTTACATTCTGTCTAAAGAGTAATTCATTTGACTTTCTTCTTTCTTTCTTTTTTTTTCGTTGTGATGGACAGCAAGTAGCCATGAAACAATGGTCGTGGATATCGGCTTCTGTTGTTGGACCTCCAGCCAAGCGCTATTTAAAAGTGCTGTCCTTCTCAAACAAAAAGAAAGATTACAAGGAAAAAAAATGGCGTTTCGACTGCCGGAAGCTGACTATTTTTTTTTTTTTTTTTTTGTCTCACTCCGATTGAGCAGCCGACAACAGGCTGGCTTTGTCATTGCGCTAGATAAGCGATCTTTTGTTCGGCAATGGAACAGAGAGGTGGGGATATGATGTGAGTTATTCGATAGAAAGTAATAGACCACTGACAGGGATTCGGAAAACGAAAAGAAAACAATTGTTATTTTTCGTATTTGATGAGCAAAAAAAATAACAGACAGAGAGGCAAAATAATGCGCTTAAGTTCAGCGACTCTCATCATTTTATTTGCAAAATAACGCGGAAAAAAATTCATTTTATTCAGACATCAAAGGTGAGAAAATGCTTGACAAAGAATATGCTATCTTTCTGCATTCAATAAGTTCTGACAATTTACGGTTCCGTTCTTTTTCAAAGACTGTATTCCTATAATCATGTTAACAAAAGCAAATCAAACTAACATATAATCATCATGATAAATTCGTAATGGTAACATTCTTTTAAAAACTGGGTTTGGCGTTAACAGCAGGTATCAGATATGAACCTGTTTACCACAAAACCATAAATAGATGGAACAAACCGCCATAAAACAGTTGGACAACGCTCACCTTAACTCCAAAAGGAAAACTTCAAATATTTCTTACCCTTGTGTAAAATCGTCATATTATAATTCGGCTTCGTTCCTTAATTAATTAGCACGTTCCTTACGTCCTGCCATTACCTCAAATAAACAAAAAAATAAACAATTCCTGTTTGATTATGAGGATAGAAAAAGATATATATCAAAGGTATTGTTTAGTTTTAGAGAAAGGAAAAGAAAAAGAAATAAAAAAAGAAAAGCAATATGGAGGAGGCGATAACATTGTTTAACGCCTGATTCGGGGAAATAGGAAGCCTTGTCAATTTTGAACCTTTTCATTTGCAACCTCTTACTTCTTTGAAGAATGACCTACATTCATATTTATGATTATTACTGTAATGTTTTGTTAAACCTGTTAAGCTCAAATGTTTTACATGGCATGAGGACAATTTTCATGGGTATTTTATGACCGTGGAACTCGCAAGGGTTTTATTCTTATTCAGTCATTAAGTTAAGAATTCTGATTCCTCAGAAAATTCAAATAGGAAAATCATGAACTTTTCGCAGTTATTGCTAGTATTATAATTCTGTTTGTTCCTCTATTAGTTAGCACGTGCGTTACGTCCTGCCAGTGCCTTATATAAATAAGGGACCATTCCGTTTTGACGCGTGGAAAGACGCGAGAAAAAGATATATCAGGGGCGCTATTTGGTCTGAAATAGAAAAAGAGCATATAAGTAGAATGAAAGAAAGAGGGGATAATGCTCTCATGTTTTTAACGTCTGCTTCAGTGAAATAGAAAATCTTGTCGATTTTTAATCTTATTTTTTACCCTTTTCTTAAAAAAACGACCTTCATTCATACTTGTAATCGTTACAGCAATATATTGTTAAAGGTTTTACGATGAAATATTTAACAATGTAATAGGGTAATGTCCACAGGTATTTTGCAGTTGTGGAACTCGGAATGAACATAATCAACCCTCAAACTAAGAATTATGATTGATCGGAAAACTTCAAATAGGGAAACAATAATATGTGCATGGACAGCTTGTTTGATACATTTTTTTTTACTAGTTTTACTATAGAAGATACGATATACTAATTTACATATCAAAGCAATGGTAGGTAACTGAATGAAAAAATACAGAGAAAAATTCTAAGTAACACGTTCGTATCTAGAAGAAACTTCAGATTAATCATGGTTTTATCGACGGACACAGTCTTACTTAATAATGCTGGGTGAAAAAAAACGCTGGTTACAATTTCATATCGAAAACGCTTAAGATACTGGGATGCATAGCTTTAAATCTAAATTTTTTCATTTTTTGATAACTTGTGTATCTAGAGGCATAACCGAGTCGATCTTATACAGTGTAACCCGGATATAAGAGACCCGGATATAAGAGAAACTCGGATATAAGAGCGAGTTTCTCTGGTTTCAAATTAGAGCCATACTTACCTAAACAAAATAGACCAAACCCGGATATAAGAGAAACCTGGATATAAGAGACTTCTTCTCCGGTCCCGACAACTCTCTTATATCCGGGTTACACTGTACAGCTTTCTATCGCTTTTGTTTTTATTTTCATACTTAAAATTAAATTAGATAAATTTGATTAAATTTAATACATTTTATTTTGAAATTAAATTAAATACATACAATATAAAATCATTTTTATTGAAATGCATGAGCAAAAAAAAATTAAATAAAAACAAAAGTAATACAAACTTGAAGAAGGTCGGCTAGGTTTTTGCATGTAAGTACAGGGTGGTCCGAAAGTCTTGTCATTCTCTACCAAAAAGTAATGAGAACAATAGAATAAGTAAATACAGTAATACAAAGGACATGTACTGGATTCAGTTTATTTACTTTCATTGACGCTGTCACACATCGAGAAGGTCTGTATGGACACCGTCATTTTCGTAGTACAAAATGATGTCGTGTGTGATATTTTACGAAGCTGTTGATTGTAGCAAAGGCTCCCCGAATGGCGTTCTTCACCTGATGGGTATTCTGGTATCGTTCATGTGAAACTCTTTCCTTGATATTACCCCCCCCCCCCCGCCAAGAGCGCTGAAATAGAAAATTATTTCATCTAGGGGTGACAAGACTTTCGGACCACTTTGTAACTCTGACGTCAACGCAAGTATTAAATATAGAATAGGACTATTATATGTTTAATGTAAATGCATTGCTAATGATTTTACGAAAGGATTGCATTGAGAACCGACCTTCATTCATATTTGTGATTACTACAATAGTCTCTTGAAGATGTTAAGCTTAAATATTTAATGATGGAATAACGGCATTGCCACTCGTAAGGAACATAGTCTGTCAGTAAATTATGAATTCATCAAAAAGTTTAAATCGTGATTCAATAAAATTGGCATGGATACAGCTGGTTTAATTGAATTTGTTTTTTACTACTTTTACAAAAGAAGAAATATAAGGCAAAGCATTGTCAGTGGTCAGGAATGAATGCAAGCATTACTGATAGAATAGGGCTATTATATGTATAATGTAAATGCATTGCTAATGATTTTACTATAGGAATGCATTGAAAATGAGGAAGAAAGGGATTGTCAATGGTCAGGAATTAATGCAAGCATTCTTTGTATAACGTGAATGCATTGCTAATGATTTTACTATAGGAATGCATTGAAAATGAGGAAGAAACGGATTATCAGTGATCAGGAATAAATGCAAACATTACTGATAGAATAGGGCTATTATATGTATAATGTAAATGCATTGCCAATGGTTTTACTATAGGAATGCATTGAAAATCAGGAAGAAAGGGATTGTCAGTGGTCAAGAATGAATGCAAACATTACTGATAGAATAGGGCTATTATATGTATAATGTAAATGCATTGCTAATGATTTTACTACAGGAATGAATTGAAAATCAGGAAGAAAGGGATTGTCAGTGGTCAGGAATGAATGCAAGCATTACTGAGAGAATAGGGCTATTATATGTATAATGTAAATGCATTGCCAATGGTTTTACTATAGGAATGCATTGAAAATCAGGAAGAAGGGATTGTCAGTGGTCAGGAATGAATGCAAGCATTACTGATAGAATAGAGCTATTATATGCATAATGTAAATGCATTGCTAATGATTTTACTATAGGAATGCATTGAAAATGAGGAAGAAAGGGATTGTCAATGGTCAGGAATTAATGCAAGCATTCTTTGTATAACGTAAATGCATTGCCAATGGTTTTACTATAGGAATGCATTGAAAATCAGGAAGAAAGGTATTGTCAGTGGTCAGGAATGGATGCAAGCATTACTGATAGAATAGGGTTATTATATGTATAATGTAAATGCATTGCTAATGATTTTACTACAGGAATGAATTGAAAATCAGGAAGAAAGGGATTGTCAGTGGTCAGGAATGAATGCAAGCATTACTGAGAGAATAGGGCTATTATATGTATAATGTAAATGCATTGCCAATGGTTTTACTATAGCAATGCATTAAAAATCAGGAAGCAAGGGATTGTCAGTGGTCAAGAAATAATGCAGTCGTTACTAAAAGAATAGGGCTAATGTAAATGCATTTCTAATGATTTTACAATAGGAATGCATTGGTCATCATATATTAATAAGGAATATATAAGGAAGTGGCATACACCTCTCTCTCTCTCTCTCTCTCTCTCTCTCTCTCTCTCTCTCTCTCTCTCTCTCTCTCTCTCTCTCTCGTTTTATTCCGAAAAGATACTTCTCGGGCAGCCGATTATTTAATTTCCAACCAACCACGTGGCGCACACACAGGCAAACAACCCGCACACACACTAAAGTTAAAGAACATAAATGTTTTTCTTCCTGCATACAGATAAGTATAAATTATGATCTATGCTCTTCTTTATCTAAATACATATGAATACCCTAATTACGTATTGAATTCATTTATTATGAAATACATAAATCTCGTCCTAAATACGTTATAGTACTACTCCATAATACATGTATATAGTGATTTTCCAAGCTTAGCTTAGTGCTGTAGATACGGACGATAATGGGTATGTCCCCATTCACATAAATATACTAGTAAATACTGTATGTTGGTTTGCAGTTGGAGATTCATTGTGGAATTCACTTGACTCACTTCTAGGAGTTGTCTACTTCCTCTGCGCGCCGCTGGCGAATCTTATGTGTGTTGTTCTTGTCCTACGTATTATCGTTCATTGCCAACCTTTGTGTGATTAGTCTATTCAATAACCTTCCATAGGTTACAGCATTTAGATGTGGCACAAGGCCGAAAGTAGGGAGCACCAAGTGAGTATCGAACTCACTACTCATTCGTAATTGTTCTAGCGAGACAAGCTTGCTAACCATTACACCGCCTCGGAGTGCCCAGACAATACATGTGTGTGTGTGTGTGTGTGTGTGTGTGTGTGTGTGTGTGTGTGTGTGTGTGTGTGTGTGTGTGTTTGAACACACTTCATCACGATTCTCGAAATATACATATCTGATCTGTTTTATATCGTAATGTAAACAAAGACATTTTTTTAGGAAATGGATTTAAATACGACAGATTTTTTTTATTTGTTTAAACGTTATTTTTTAAAGTGATACTCATATTTGAACAGACGCTCTGTTTTTATTTATTTATTTATTAAACAGTATATTTATTTATTTACATCTACTGGCCTGAATATTCGAAAAATCTTAAAATATACGTCCTACATGTGTATCCATTTAAAAATAACTTAAAATATTAAAACGCCATTTGTTTAAATTTGATACGCCATGAGCAGTTATGAATGTACGTGAAAGATTCATGGAAGATTGAAGTTTATAAGCAGTAAATTCGACCTTGCCAACCGAACGATCCTCAGTGGCCGAATCGGTTAAGGCACGTCAGGCTATATGACGGTTCCGTATAAGATACAGGTTCGAATCCTGTCGGAAGACGAATATTTTCTATGAAAATTTCTCGGACATTATGTATTAACACCGTAAATTCAAAACATATATATATATATATATATATATATATATATATATATATATATATATATATATATATATATATATATATATATATATACAAGTTTAGGATTGGTATATACGGAGTGAGATCCAATAACCAACAATTAATATTCTTTAAAGAATGCTCAATACAGAGTAGAGCAGATATAATTATTTATTTGAATATTACAACATAAATATGTTATAAAATCACGACAAAAGTAGCCATTTTGTTTCAACACTTCTAGTGTCTTGTTGAAACAAAATGGCTACTTTTGTCGTGATTTTATAACATATTTATGTTGTAATATTCAAATAAATAATTATATATATATATATATATATAAGTTATTTTAAATGGATACTCATATAGGACGCATATTCTCTCTCGTGCGCGCGTTCTCTGTGTGTGTGTGTGTGTGTGTGTGTGTGTGTGTGTGTGTGTGTGTCTGTGTCTGTGTTGATTGACGGAGGTGTATACTTGGCTATATGCGTTTGTGCCATGTCTCTTCTAGGCGAAGAGGATCATTGCTTCTCCACGGCATCCTTTCTTTTGCTCTCTCTCCTCTCTCTCTCTCCTCTCTCTCTCTCTCTCTCTCTCTCTCTCTCTCTCTCTCTCTCAGTAATTGATTGGTATCAATTCCTCTATCCAATTACTCAAACTTGTCAAGTAGATTTGTTTCTGATTCATTCGCCTTCTCTTTACCCCGTGGGTGTTAAATTCTCCAAGGTTACTTTCCTCGTTACGTGTTCCTCCAAAAAGATCAGCTATCGCTTTCTAATTGTTTTAATTTACTTGTTTTTTTGTGTGTTTTTTTATCTATATTTTCTGTAGTTCCTTTTAATCCTAGAATCTTTCTCGTTTCTTACGTTTTTTTTTTCATGGTATTTTCACCATTATCTACATCCGTCCGTTCAAATCATTTTTTTTTTTATTTAAGTAATGTTTGATAAGAATACAGGACTAAATTTTTGAGGTAGAAAACAATTACCGTATTTGCCGGACTATTAGACACCCCCACACATTGGACGCACCCAGATTGGAATATTTAGGGGGAAATGCTCACATCACAACAAAAATATCAAAATTATAACTTTACCTTTATGTGACATTCTCTTCTAACCATGAAGAAACAATTACAGTATTAGCACAAATACTACTGATACTTTTAATTTGATAGAACTGAAGTAAGGCTTAATTACCAGGATATTTTTTGAAAAAAAGAATTTTAGTACATTTCTTCATGCATTTTTTGAAAATTGTTTTAGTTATTTTTCAGTGAGCAACATCTGCACATACAGTAAATTCAAAATAGAATTGATAGCACATGTAACTCGAAGAGAAAATAACATAATATGTTGACATTCCACACTACTTCAAACAAAAGGTTAGGAAGGAAATCCCGTCAATACTGGGGGAAAAGCGCTAACAGTTACTGTTCTTGATAATCCTATTTTGCTGAAAATATTGTTTTATGAGAAAGATTTTATAAATTTCAACCGTAAGCAGAAAGATTTTATAAATTTATCATACTAATAATCATTAATCTCACACTTCGTCTTCCATTGGACATTTTTTTTGTTTTTTAATCTCTTTCTTTTCTTTATCTTTTTTTTTTTTCATGAATCG
The DNA here is from genome assembly GCA_964036315.1 of Acanthosepion esculentum. Taxonomy (NCBI): domain Eukaryota; kingdom Metazoa; phylum Mollusca; class Cephalopoda; order Sepiida; family Sepiidae; genus Acanthosepion; species Acanthosepion esculentum. The sequence goes on from OZ038507.1 coordinate 18,812,350, forward strand.
TTCATTTGTTTTATTCTTTCTTTCTTTCTCTTTTTTCACGCATTTTTCATTACTTATTTTATTTTAACTTGCGGTTACATCTAGACAATTCAACTGTAAAGCGATGAATCCTTGTTGACAATCTAGTGCCATGCGTGATACACGCTTAGGCGATCATGTATCTTTCGATAGATGACTGAGGGGGTAGATTTTTTTTCCCACAGTAGGTTGCCATTTCTTTCTGCGGTAGACCAGTTTCCATCCAAGGCTACAGAATCCTGTCTGTCCTGCTATTTACCCATTGCTGGGGGGGGGGGTAGAAGAGGATTCATAGCTTTCCCGAAGGTATTTTCCTTTTCCAATCTTCATTTTTTATTTTTTTATTTATTTTTCGTCTTTTTCCTTTTTCTTTTCAGATTTCTTTTCTTTTGCCATTTTTTCTTTATCTCTTTCGTTCATCTTTTTCTTTTCTTTCATTCTTTCAATATTCTTCCCACTTTTCTTATTTCTTTTTCCGCTTCTTTTTCTTTTTTCTTGTTTTTCTTAAAACCATTTTTTTTTCTTTCTTTCACTTTTGAATTTCTCCTTTTCCGTAGTGCTGGCTGCTCGGTCAGTTAATGCCGAATGTTTCCTTATAGGGAAACGGCCAAGATTACCATTACTTCGGGCACATAATGAGGAAAGTGGGCTTGGAGAATTTGAGACTCACAGGACGTATTAAAGGCAAGAATGACAGAGGCGCCTGCACCTCAAGAGTAAGGCATGAATCCACTTTTCTTTGCCTTTTCCGAAAGCCAATAACTAAAATGGATAGCACATGTATCTCGAAGAGAAAATAACATAATATGTTGACATTCTACACTACTTCAAACAAAAGGTTAGGAAGGAAACCCCTGTCAATACTGGAAAAAAAGCGCTAACAGTTACTGTACTTGATAATCTTATTTTGCTGAAAAATTGTTTTATGAGAAAGATTTTATAAATTTCAACCGTAAACAGAAAGATTTTATAAATGTCCCATACTAATAATCATTAATCTCACAGCTCACCATACTTCGTCTCCCATTGGACATTTTGTTTTTTAATCTCTTTCTTTTCTTTATCTTTTTTTTTTCATGAATAGTTCATTTGTTGTATTCTTTCTTTCTCTTTTCACGCATTTTTCATTACTTATTTTATATATTGTTCTTCCGCTTTTATCTCTCTTTCACTTTTTCCTTTAAAAAAATCTTGTTTTTCTTTTTTATTATTATTCTAATTTCATTCATTTTATTCTTTTTCGTTCAGTTTGGCTTCCCTAACTTTATTCTTTTTCTTTTCTTTTCCTTCTCTTTCTGTTTTTTCCTCTTCTGTTTTTTTCTTTTATTTCTTCTTCCTATATCCACCCCCCACATCTCCACCCATCTACCTATTTTCTTATTCTTCTTTTATTAGCACGTGAATGACAGCACTTAAATTCATAAGGTCTATATAGTTACCATAGAGGAAAGTTCAACAGAATAATTATCATTAAATTATTTACAGAAAAAGGCACAGGGAAGCTGCTTTACTTATGTAGGAAAGACGTAACCTGATTTCGAAACCGATTTATCAATTTCCCATACTAATAACCATTAATCTCACATCTCGCCACAATTCGTCTTCCCTTGGACATGTTTCTTTACTCACCTGTCGAATAGTTAAAAATGACGGACATTTCCATCCTTTTTCTGTCAAAAGACGCTTTTAATGTCGACATTTGAAGAAACAGCTTTCAAATGCTAATACTCGGGTTGATAAGGGGATTGATACGACCAAATGCTCAATCACTTGTTTTCCCAAACATCGAGGTATTTACTTCGTGGTTTGGTGAGGCGAAGGAAAATGTTACAGGGAGATGCGCCCTTATGCCTTTTTTCACTTGGTTATCTCGCATCAGCAGAAATCTGTGGCTAATCCACATAGACAAAGCTTAGCAGGGTTCAATTGTATAGTAACTTATGTAGGTGGAAAGCGTCAATTGAAATTCTAAATTCTTTACACTATGGATCTACAGAAGGATGCTGAGAATACCATGGAATGAACATGTGAGCAATGGAGAAGATTTACGCAAAATGGAAACAAAAAGGGGGACACACTTAGAATCAGAAAGAGACAATGGAAATTTTCAGGGCACATAATGAGGAAAGCGGACTTGGAGAATTTGAGACTCACAGGACGTATTAAAGGCAAGAATGACAGAGGGAAGCCATTAGTAACCTACCTAAACAGGTAGAAAAGGGATTAGGCAAGACGAGATAGCAAACAGACAAAACTTTACTAAGAGCTACAAAGGAAAGGAAGTTGAAGAGAGCCATGATCGCCCAGGTCCTGAAGAGACACGGCAAGAAGAAGAAGCTCTTAAGATCACAAGATTAAATTTTAAAAATATAAATAAAATTATAAATATAAAGCAATCAGTCAGGCTGCCAACAGCAAACCGAATAAGCACCACAAACATGTCTTCACTCCCCAACAAAATTCACGTCTATTTTTCTTTATCAGGAATGAAAATGTAAAAAAAAAAAAAAAAAAATTAAAAAAAATTAAAACAGGGCGCTGCGGGTGGATAGTGAAAGAGAGAACGACAAAGAGGAGAGAGGTGCTGAGGACAGTGGGGGAGGGAAGAAGTAAATGGAGGAAGAGGAGAAGGAGGAGGATAAAGAAGATTAAAAGTTGGTGGTGGGTGCCCGGGACATACAGACGGAAACAAAGCAACTGTAGTAGTCAGATGGGGTGGAGTCGGTTGGAGTAAAAGCGTCGATGAACATGGGGGGTCGTATTAAGAGGCGGCTGGTGTGGGCTGAGGCTTCTTTTGGTGTAACCGGGACTTCGGTGTACTGTTATGAGTAGTAATTGAATGGTCTCGGGGCACTGCATTGTAATTAAGGCATATTAGACAATGTCCAGTGATGTTCAAGATTTATGTTGACAAAAATCTTTATGGGAGTCAAGGTGGAGAAGGGTTTGGCCGGGTTCGGTATTGATGGAGTGGTCGAGAGAGAAAAGAGGCTGTACGAAGTTGGGGAAAAGAGGAAAGCAGAAAGGCAAGAATGAAATGTGAAGGAAGACGAAGGTCGGAGGTGGGAGAAAGATCTGGATTGAAACGTTTCTCCTCCTACCCAGCTTCATCTTTATTTTCCGACATATTTTTATCCGCGCCATCTTTGTATCCTTTACTTCCTTTTGTTTGTTGGTTGTTGTTTTTTGTTTTGTTTTGTTTGTTTGTTTGTTTTTCTTTCATTTTATTTTTCTTCTCTTTTCACTTTCGTTTTCTTGTCTCCTTCTTTGAATTTACGTCTAATATTTCATTCTTTTAATTTCTCCCTTTTTGCATTACTTGTGTCGTTCATTCGTTTTTTCTTCATTTTCTTTTGTCCAGATTTTCGTCCTTCTGTTTTCCGCCATTTTCTTTTTTTTTTTTTAGTCTTCTTTCTTTTTCTTTTCGGATTTTTTTTTCCTTTTACTTCTTTGTTTTTCCTTTTGTTTTCGTTGTAACTATTTTTCTTTTTTTTTCTTTCTTTTTTATTTTTTCTTTCTTTTCTTTTTTATTTTATTTTTATTTTTCTCTTTTTTACTTTGTTATTGCTTCTTTTGACTTTTCTACCGTTTCTTTTTAGTTTTTCTTATTTTTCTTTTTCCTTTTCCTTTTACAATCTTCATTTTTAGTTTTTCTTTATTTTTCGTCTTTCTCCTTTTTCTTTTCAGATTTCTTTTCTTTTGCCATTTTTTCTTTATCTCTTTCGTTCATCTTTTTCTCTTCTTGCATTCTTTCAATATTCTTCCCACTTTTCTTATTCCTTTTTCCGCTTCTTTTTCTTTTTTGTTGCTTTTCTTAAAACCATTTTTTTCTTTCTTTCACTTTTGAATTTCTTCTTTTCCGTAGGTTTTATTTTTTTAATTTTAATTTTTTTTTAATCTCTTTCTTTTCTTTAACTTTTTTTTTATGAATCGTTCATTTGTTTTATTCTTTCTTTCTTTTTCTTTTCACGCATTTTTCATTACTTATTTTATATATTGTTCTTCCGCTTTTATCTCTCTTTCACTTTTTCCTTTAAAAAAAATCTTGTTTTTTTTTTTCTCTTATTATTCTAATTTCATTCATTTTATTCTTTTTCGTTCAGTTTAGCTCCCCTTTATTCTTTTTTCATTTCTTTTCCTTCTCTCTTTCTGTTTTTTTCCTTCTTCTTTTATTGCTTCTTCCTATCCCCACACATCTCCACCCTTCTACCTATTTTCTTATTCTTCTTTTATATTTTTTTTTCTTCCTTCAGGAAAGAGCGTAAAACTGGGGTTTCGGTTTGGGGTGGAGATTAGCGGGGAAAAGGACAAAAGAAGATGGCCTATCGAAAGATTCCCAATTCGCAACTTAAGTCTGATATTTCGTGGGCCATATTACACCAACCCGGCTTTTCCCTCTTTGTCATGTCGACGCTTGCATGTGCACGTGTCAAACGAGCACGCTCACACGTTACACCCACACATGCACACACACACGCACACACACACACACACACAAACGCACATAGACGCGTACGCAAAAAACTTCCAGAGTACCATACCTAGACATTCACAAGTACACAACAATACGTACTTATACATAAGCAGATCCCCAATAATTAAGGGACCTTCCCTTACATGTATTTCCCTCTGAAATGTATACGCTGCTTATAATGTGGAGACATTTTCACAATTATACAAACACTATCACACGAACACTATCAGACACAGTAATAAAATCATTAACAGATAAACACATACGGGCAATGGCTATAAAAATACTGACGCAGTAATACAACCACTGCAATTATTCATGCTTAATACGCACCCAGAACTTTGGGCGACGACAATACAAAAGAAAAAGCAAAAACAGTTTTTAGTTTATAATACTTTTAATAATTTGTAACAGCTAAATTCAACCAAAATGTAAAGTTAATTAAACTTGGTCTTCTGTTTGCATTAACCAAAACAAAAATTTACATAATTTACATTTCTGTAGTTTCGTAACCAAATGTAAACAAAGCGAATTTTAGAAACAATAATGGATCCTTTTATTAATCCGACAGATTTTTTATCACTTTAAATGTTATTTTTAATGGATACTAGTATTTGAATAAAAGCTCCGTTTATTAAAAAACAAAAAACAGTATATTTCTTTGTTTTCGTCTATCAGCCTGAACGATAGCTCCGTCTGCCCAGAACGACGAAGGTTAGAATTCTGCTAGAGGGCGTAATTTTTGTTCTAATAACATTTCTCGGACATTCAGGCCAGTAAATAAAAATGAATATATATATATATATATATATATATATATACACTGTTCAACAAATAAACGGAGCATCTACTCAAATACCAGTATCCACTAAAAATAAAACTGTCGGATTAATAAAAAAAAATATCTTCACTTGATTTATGTTTGGATACGAAACTGCAGATATGACGGTTCCGGGAGACCTATGACGAGAGAAGTTTTGCTTAAAAGTAAAATTCGGGCCTTGCCTGACTAATTGGTTTTCTGTAGCAAAGTTTGTCAGAGTATAGCGGTTTTAATCATACCTACCTTTTTTGACCAGGTTCGTGTCCTGCCAGAGAGTGTAAATTTATCTTTAGTAACATTTCTCGAATATTCAGAGACGAAAATAGATAAATATTCTGTTTAATAATTAAATGGAGCGTCTACTCAAATACGAATATCCACTTAAAATGACAAAAAATAATTTATATTGCAATCTCTAAGGAATTAATTGATTTTATTTCCGATCCGACATTTTTTCTTATTGCTTTAAACGTTATATTTTAGCGGAGGCACGTGTCTGAGAAGACGCCCCCTCCACATTCTTTTTGTAACAGTGTGAATTATATCTACCTGCCTGTGAATTCGAGAGTTTTAATAAAATATACCCTCCAGCAGAGTTAGAATTTGCGTAACCCCCCTTGTAAGGGAGATCAGCATTTCGTCCCGTGTGCTTTATACCGCTCGACCAAAGGGTGCTTCACAGGACAGCAAGGTTCAGTTACTTTACATTATATTTTGAAACACAAAATTTACACAGTATTTGGAGCAAACACGCGAATATAAAACAAGATTAATGTGAAAATAAGCTCATCCAACGATAAACAAAATCAGAAAAAAAAACACATATTCCTGTTTCTGGCGGCCATTTTCCTGTAGCGGTGTAAACAACAGAAGTGAATATTACTACTTCGTCCGCGCTCAGTGTATAAAAGAACCCTATAATAATTTCTACCGTTTATCATGGCGAAAGTCATTTTTTTTAAATGCTGCATTGCGTACACACTGGACAGCAGTGAAGACGACTTCCTTTTTCAGGAAGAAGGACAAGAAGGCTCTGTGGACGACGACGACATAGAATACGCTGACATATAATTTGGACCATAGATATTTCGAGTGATGTGTTTCTTAAATACGCTCGTCAGATCGAGACTTTCATTTGGATGTCATACATGGCGCCAAATCCGTTCAGAAATGTCTAAACATTCAACCGCTTTCCCAGATCAATGATTAAAAATGGCTTCAAGCGAATAAACCATGTCGGACTTACAGAAGATAATCCTTGTTCGAACCTTGTGGACTGGCGCTACAGAATCAAAAACAAAGAACTGTAGTAAATAACAGAAAACACACGAGGACTTTCAGCAGCGGAAACAACTAAAATGGATAGCACATTTTACTCGAAGAGAGAATAATGACATAATCAAGATGTTGACGTTCTAACCTACTTCAAACATAGAGTCGGGAATGAAGCCCCCCCCCCCCACTACCACCACCACCATTATTGCTGGAAAGAACGATAACAGTTGCTGGACATGAGAAACGGATTTTCCCGGAAAAATAGTTGTAATAGAAAAAATTTATATACTTCAACTAACATTAGCACATGAATGCAAAATGTTTCCTAATAAGGAAACAGTTTATATTACCATCGCCATTACCAATGAATGCCGAATGTTTCCTTACAAGGAAACAGTTAATATTAGCATCCCCATTACCTATGAATGCCGAATGTTTCCTTATAAGGAAACCGTTAATCTTAACATTACCAATGAATGCCGAATGTTTCCTTATAAGGAAATAGTTAATATTACCATCCCCATTACTAATGAATGCCGAATATTTCCTTATAAGGAAACAGTTAGTATTAACATCCCCATTACCAATGAATGCCGAATGTTTCCTTATAAGGAAACCGTTAATATTAACATTACCAATGAATGCTGAATGTTTCCTTATAAGGAAACAGTTAATATTACCATCCTCATTACCAATGAATGCCGAATGTTTCCTTATAAGGAAACGCTTAATTTTACTATGACCAATGAATGCCGAATGTTTCCTTATAAGGAAACAGTTAATATTACTTTTACCATTCATTCAGTTCAGAATATGCCTTCCAAAAGCGAAGCAAAGTATTAAAAAACAGGAACATTTCGTTAAAAAACAAAGAAAGGACTGTTGAACTGCTATGTAAATATCAGGCTTCCTATATATCATTGAATACTGGACAATCTCCTCGCAGATGAGAGATAAGAAACTTGATGTAATACAAATGTGGTTCTACAGAAGGATGCTGAGAATATCATCGACTTAACAAGTGATTAACGCAAAAGTTTTAAGGAAAATAGAAACAAAAAGGGCACTTATACTTTAAATCAGAAAGAGACAGAAATTCCTTGGACACATAATCAGGAAAGAGGGCTTGCCGAATTTGAGTCACAAAGGAAAGGAAGTTGTGGAGAGGTATGATCATCTACGTCCGACGTAGGTGGTACATAAAAGAAGAAAACCAATAATGGCATAAACAGTAACATGTAAATGATATTATTATTATTATTGTTGTTGTTGTTGTTGTTGCATGCTACCCGAATGACATTCCGACCTTGATGCAGGACCGTGATGTTTAACGTGATAGACTCCTGAATATCCCAGCTAGCTTGACCGAACATATAAAAATTATTATTATTATTATTATTATTATTATTATTATTATTATTATTATTATTATTATTATTATTATTATTTCCTTTGATTTATGTTGTATATTCATTTCCTTCCGGGTCCCAGTCAGAGACCTAAGATCAGATATGGCTCCACGACAATTTTCCCACTGAATATTTTTATGAAAAAATAAAAATAAAACAATCTAAGAATACGCACAGATATTTTACTTTGACAAACTCCTTCGTATGGTGTGAGCTGTACTTGTGAGAAATTTCTTTTGTATTTCTTTAAGGCATGGGCTATGAGGAATCCAAAAAGTCTATCGGATTCCTTTTCCAATCAAATCGATGGCTCTAATCACAATTGGAATTATTGGTGATTTTATGGCCCACATTTTTTTAGATTTCCAATTCAAGAACCTTGTATTTTAATAGTTATTTTGAAGATCTTCAAAGATACATTAAAGTCTACAGGGTGTGCCATGTCAATAAGAAAGCATATTCTGTTTTTGTTGTCTTTCACCACGATGTCTGGACGATTAGCTTTGATTGTTCTGTCCGTGTGTATTGTAAAGTCCCCATTGTTACAGGTCCTATCTCTGTAACCGAGTCTGGGTGATGTTCATGCCAGTTTCGTGTAGTTTTCTTCCTGTAAAAGTGGTATATTTTCCAGTGCAGATATTGACCCACCCTATCATGCTGAATTTTATTTTCAGTAAGGGCTAACACCGCTCGACCTGATACAAGAAGGTCAATTGATTCTGGAAATTCATCACATAATCTTTACTTCAGGTTAACACAATATTTCTGTATTTTTGCTTGATAATTTCTAGTTAGCAACAATTGGTCATGTGCAGCAAGAATAAAACCTCCGGTCTCGGATTTTAAACTTGCACTACGTAACCGAGTGGTTAGAACGTTCGCATTCTGACCATGAGACCCGGGTTCGAACCTCACCATGGTCGATTTGTCAGGAAGGAGACATCCTGATGTTATCGAACTGGAGGGGGTCGATCCCAGCGTGTGGCTTCTTTGGAAAGTTCCTGAAAACCCATACCACGGGTTGACCCAAGCCTTGTGAGTGAAATTGGGTAGATGGAACCCTAGGATGCCGTCGATAGCTAGTACGATGTCACAAGCCATCTGTAGCTCTGCTCAGCATAGTTGCAGTATAAACCACAGGTGGGCTCTGTGTGTGTTGAAGAAACACAAATGCGCCTGCGAAAAACGTCTGCAATAGGGATTGGCTAGCCACCCTAGTAGACGGGTATCCTCGAATACGAGGGGCCAGCTATATATGTAACCACAGATGAGGTTTGTCTACATCAGCTTCCTTGACACGGACAGAGTATTGGCTATGAAGAGGTTTTTTTGCCACCGTTTCTGCATTTGGTCCAATGCATTTGCTTCTTTTTTATGTTCTTTGCCGCTGCATTAGGTGTATTATGGTTTATTTGCACTTTTTCACCCACGTGAAATTCCATTTTTGAATTTGTTGGCTTCCTTTATTACTGAATAAAGTTTCTTGCTTCTTTCATGTTCCTTGACACAGATCATCATCCAGTCTTCTGTAGTTTCCAGGTATCTTTGAATACCGAGTGCTGTGATTTTGTTAGACAGTTCTAGCTGAACTAATCCTCTCCCTCCTTCAGATCTGGGTTCATATAGGCGATCAACACCACCCTTAGGATGATACATTCGGTGGCAAGTGGGAAAGTTTCACGTTTTAGCATCCATTCGCTTAATGTCAACTATGGATGTTGAAGCTGTATTGTACCACAGGGGCAGCCAAAGTATTTATGGCTGATATTTTGTTTTGTGAATTCGACTCGGTATTTAACACCGCACACACCCACACCCACCCACACACACCCCACACACACACGTACGCACGCACCTGTAGTATTATTTTCTTACTTTCTCGATCTCTTTTGCTGACTCCTAGGTATTCATAAACTTCTTGTTTCAGTTGCCTAATCTTTGTGACAAAATCTAAATCTATTGAGTGTGTTTCTGCAATTCACTGTTTCTTGAGTGTTACTTTTGCACATTTATCTGATCCGAATTCCAAAACGATGTTATCACTGAAACATTTTAGAAGTATTGAGGAGAACCTTCAACTCATTATCGTCTTTGGCAAAGAGTTTAATATCATCCATGTAGAATAGGTGATTAAACTCTTTCTTTTTTACTTTGTATTCCTAGTTATTACTGTTTAGTTCATGCGAAAAGCGGGATTAAAGGCAGACAGAAGGGGGGACAGAGAGTCTCCTTCAACGATTCCTCGTCGGATATTCAAATAACTAGGTATAATGTGGTTTTCCACACACTTAAGGATCCAAGAGTGTGGCACACTATCAAAGGCTTTACGGTAATCTATCCAAGCAGTGCTGAGATTTCTTCCTTTTTACCTGCAATTTTCCAGGATCATTTTATTTATTAGTAGTTGATCTCCGCAACCATATGAACCTCTTCGACATCCTTTCCGTTCCAGGGGAGGACTGTTGTTTTTATCGAGAAAAGAGTAAATACACTTCGTCAAGACAGACGTGATCAATTTATATGCGGTGGACAGGCGTTATTGGACTATAATTTTTGGGATCATCTGTTTCCCCATTCTGGATTTCAATGGGGTTATTAATTAGCATTGATAAAGTTTGCGCAAGGGTTTTATGGATTGATGATAAATGATGGATCCAAAAGTTTGGTACCTTGCCATTTCCTGGGGATTTCCATTGTTATTATTATTATTATTATTATTATTATTCCTGCTTTATACAAGGTCTTCTTTTTATTATTATTATTATTATTATTATTATTATTATTATTATTATTATTCCTGCGTTATAAAGGGTCTTCTTTTTTTGATTATTATAATTATACTTGTTTCGCCTAATTATATAATCATCCTTTCTATTTACTATTAGTACATGTTCGGAAAATCATGTCCGATTTTTATAATACACCTTTCAATTGTGTTCTAATACAATATTATAATAGTTGCACAAAAATATGTGACTCATTCCGAATGATTAAAGTGTTAATTTTATATCAAATCTCCTTCAGAATGTTGTCCTCAAATACGTGACGCACTTTGTGTGTACCCTGGAAAATAATATTAGGTTGTTTTGAAAATAATTTTAGAATACGCCAATTGTGTTCTAATATATTATCATAATAGTCACGTAAAAAATCTTCTTCTTCTTTCTTCTTTCTTCTTTCTTCTTTTTTCTTCTTGATTCCTGTTTTTAACGGTTCCCCCATTTGATAATTTTTCTCTTTCTCATATTCTCTAACATTCAATAACTGCTTTCATCTTAGTGGCTTTATTGGGGTGAAATGATTTTAAAAAATAAATAATAATTAAATAATTTCCAGGAAGATATCATCTAAATTGGCGATTCTCAATTCAATTCAAGAAAAAGACGAAAAAAAATTTGTATTCCTTCTATCCATATTAAATGCAATGGCAATCGTTATCTTTTGTCTTCTTAGTTCCTATTTTTTTATTGTTCTCGCTCCTTAATAATGTTATTCTTTTACTTATCTCTCAGCCTCAGTAAACATATGCGTCTTAGTGGCTTTATTGCCTTGCTGGGGTGAAATGATTAAAAAAACATATAGTTAAACGAAGAAAAACGAACTAAACACTCATGAAAATTATTTTTTAAAAAAAACGTTTTAAACATCAGAAAACTTCACTTACAAGCACACCTCATTAGATAAGTGCCCGGGGATTTGCTATGCAAGAGTGGACACTTCATACCCCACTCATCTAGGAATTTGATTTGGCTTGTGTGCTTAACGGCATATCGACAACTTATGGGTCATTTAATGCCGAAATTTAATTTGAAGTGTTAAAAATATGATATACGTTATTCTGCTTTCACAATTGAATACAATGTAGATGATACTCAGCTTTTGGGCATATACAAGCTTGTGGGGACATGATTACTAGAAGGTGATATGTATGTTTTATATTGTAGTTTTGTTGGAGTTATATTTTGAATTCTTTAAAAAAAATTGTAGAATATTATATGGATTAATGTCATGAAAGAGTTTTTTCATGTTGATTGTTTGGTTGAATTTATTTATCGGCATATCAACTTCTTTGGGTTATTTAATGCCGAAAACTAAATATTTTGAACACAGTGGCTTCAACTTAATATAATTTAAATGCAGGTGTATGCGTTCAGCTACAGATAAAATGTATTGTTGGTCATTTTACTATAAAATGAATTGTTGGTATTTCTACTATAAAATTGTATTGCTGGTCATTTTGTTTTAAAATTTTTATTGTTGGTAATTTTACAAGAAATAGGTATTGTTGGTAATTTTCTTTTATATACAAATATATTGTTGCTATTTTTTACTATAACAATATATTTTTATACTTTCATGGTGTTTTGTCTTTGTTTGATGGTTCACTATTTGCCCATAGCTGGGGCCCTAACAAGTGCTACCACCCCGAATCAGCAATTAAGAGGTGGTTCCACGCATCTCAAAATCTCCAATCTCCCGATCAGTGGCCTTGATACCAGATGTACTTTATCGTCATACCCAGGACTAACTGATCTAGAATTATTTGAATTTTTTTAAAAAAATCCGATTAAAATCATCATTTCTTGAAACTTAAAGTCCCGGTGAAATTTTTGTTCCGCTGACGTTTGGTTCAGCTTGATTCACGGTCGGTTTTCTATATTATTGAGCACTTTTATCTTATTAAAGTCAGGTAGATTTCTTGGCAAATGTTTAACCTTTGTGCCCGAAAAAAAAAAAAACAGTTTGTCAAAAGGACGGTTTTTCTGTTGACACCGCTATTACTTTAAACTACTGAGACTCCTTCCGCAATGTTTATTTACAAGATTTTAGTAATATGTGAACCAAGTACAATGCGATATTTATTACTTAACATTTTATAAAGATTTATTATTTTATAAAGAAAGAAATTTTAAAAGGAATCTACTAAGTCCTCTTTCTAAATGGTTAGTGCCCATCTCTTCTACGGTAGACTGACAGCTAAGAACAAATGGTCAATATTTCTCTAAAAGATAAGAAAAATGCCTACTTTGTGCGCAAGATCAAAGAAAAAGTTCTTTTCACTACATTCAAGGTCTGTCCAGAAAGTATCCAACCATTTACTATTAATAAAATAAACTTTGTGCAATGATGCCTTAGTCCTCTTCAAATTACATGTTCCATACATTCTACTAAGTCCTCTTTCTGGATAAACATCAGCTGCCTCATCACATCCTCCTTAATCTCATCCATGTTCTGAAATTTCCTCACATTCAATGGAAACTTTAGTTTTAGGAATATCCAGAAGTCACAGAGAACCAAATCTGGGCTGTATTAGAACTGACAGACTTAGATGTTGCAATGTTTTGCCCAAAGCCTTCTCACTGCTTATTCCTGCCCTCCCCTTTCATTCAAACCCAAGTGAAGAACTAATATTTTTGGATTATCATTAGTTTCAATCAATCAAGCATTTTTCTTAGTGCAAAAACATTCTGAAATACAGTGTAACCCGGATATAAGAGAGTTGTCGGGACCGGAGAAGAAATATCTTATATCCAGGTTTCTCTTATATCCGGGTTTCGTCTATTTTGTTTAGGTAAGTATGGCTCTAATTTGGGACAGGAAAATATATCTTATATCCGGGTTTCTCTTATATCCGGGTTACACTGTATTATAACTTTCGAGCCTTTGGTCACATCAAAGACCACTAGCTCTTATCACTCTTTCCAGTATTGATGGGAGGTTTCCTTCCTAACCTCTATTTTGAAGTAATGTGGAATATCAACATCTTTATTGTCATTATTTTCTCTTCAAGTTATGTGTGCTATCCATTTTAGTTGTTGCTGCTGTTGGTGGGTTTTTTTTTTATCTAGTACAGTTATTTTTTTTTTTTTTTGGTTCTGTAGTTTCAATGTTCAAAGAAGAATGATCTTTGCCAAGACCATCAGGCTTCACTCACTCAAAGCCTTTTTAACCATTGATCACCTGACACTTTCAGTATTTCTGAACGGGTCTGCATCACATTCATATGAAAGCATTATATATATATATATATATATATATATATATTATATATATATATATATATATATATATATATATATATATATATATATAATGCAGAATCGATGCTAGCAACTTTATAATATGTCTTTCTCAGTTCGCTTACCACTTTATTTTTTTTTAATGGCATTTTTTTTTTCAGGATTTATCCGATCACGGCTCTCCATAAATTACGTTTCTTTATTTGCCAAATGTTATGACTTAAACAGAAAGGTAAGTGGAGTCGTTTCACGTTGCCTTTTCTACGGTTTCAGATGCAGAATTGTTCTTTTCCTAGGCTAGCTGACACACAAGGCTAGAGAGCCTATTCATCGTGGCATTTAGCCTATAGCTCCGAGGAGAGTGAAAAGAAATGGTTCAACAACTTTCACAATGATATTTGTGAGCAAAGTGAACGTAACAGAGAAAGCCGAAATTCGAACTCGGGCCACCGATTCCATAATTGTCACGTTGCCGGCACCTTTATTACTATACAAATAAACCATAATATTATTTCTAGTCTGTAGATAACCCACAGTCCTTTCTTCCCGCTTTCTTTTACAAAAGCATTTGACAAGCTAAAGCACAAGGGTCTATTTGAACTGCTAGGAAAACGATTTATTTGGAAAACATGTTAGAATAATCCAAAATTTATAGCGGGAGCAAACCGCCTGCGTACGGATAGAAAATAAATTGTGTAGCGACACAAAATTAGAAAGGTGCTTGAGACAAGGATCTATCTTCTCCCCAGATTTATTCAACCTCTACACCGCTTAGCACCATAAAAAACGAATAACAGTAATTTATAAAGGATTAAAACCTTAATCGTAAAGAAATTTATTTTTTTAATAAATTGATATAAAAACAGACTTCAATAAAACGCATTTGTTTTTAAATTATATCTAAAAAAATAAAAATAAAAAAACAGGTGTAGAACAACTCAACACCGACGACTCAATACCGCCGCCTGAGCTCCAGGACCGAGACAACATAACTTTTTTTTTATAACCGAATAAAAGTAATTTATAAAGGATTAAAACCTTAATCGTAAAGAAATTTATTTTTTAAATAAATTGATATATTCAATAAAACGCATTTGTTTTTAAATTATATCTAAAAAAATAAAAATAAAAAAACAGGTGTAGAACAACTCAACACCGACGACTCCATACCGCCGCCTGAGCTCCAGGACCGAGACAACATAACTTTTTTTTTATAACCGAATAAAAGTAATTTATAAAGCATTAAAACCTTAATCGTAAAGAAATTTATTTTTTAATAAATTGATATATTCAATAAAACGCATTTGTTTTTAAATTAATTTTTAATAAAGTAAAGAAATTTATTTTTTAATAAATTAAATTGATATATAATTATTTTTAAGAAAGTAAATCGTAATTTAATTTTTAATCACTATTTTAAGTTATTTTTATAAAAAATAATTTAATAATTTTCCTCGCAGGGTGACATCAGTGGAAGTGTACAGGTGCCAGCTCATCTGCTGGTGAAAGTGCTGTGTCTCTAAGCCGCAGGTAAGTGCTGAGGTGTCCCCACATGACGTAGTCGACCATGAATGTAAAATTGTTTAATTCAATATTAATACCAATACGATAACTATTACTTGGACAATCCGATGTTATGTGAGGAGTAGTAGCCCCTGTTCGGGTCCAGGCTATGGGCAAATAATTAACCTCCAAACAAAACTCAGCAGTACATTTTTCTAATAAAATAACCAACAACACACTGTTATAGCAAAATGACAATCAATGCTAAAAAAATATAAAAATACATTTTTATAGTAAAATTACCAACAATATATTTTATGATCAACAAACTATATATCTAAAAAAAAAAATAAAAGAAACATGTGTAGAACAACTCAACACCGACGACTCAATACCGCCGCCTGAGCACCGGGACAACTCAGGACCGAGACAACATAACTTCTTTTTTTTATAACTGAATAAAAGTAATTTATTAAGGAATAAAACCTTTAATAGTGAATATTTTTTTAAAGAAGGCATTTGAAAAGGTATTATGTCCAGTATAAACCAGTATTTTGGTTTTAATTATTTTTAATAAAGTAAAGAAATTTATTTTTTAATAAAGTAAATTGATATATAAACATAATTCAATAAAACGCATTTGTTTTTAATTATTTTTTAATAAAGTAAATCGAAAAATGCAAAACAAAATGAAGCAGTTTTTTGCTTTTAATTATTTTTAATAAAATAAATCGTTATGTAATTTAATTTTTAAAGTAAATAGAAATTCTTTTTTATATGTTAATTTACTTTATTAAAAATAAATTTCTTTTCGACTTTATTAAAAATAATTAAAACCGAAAACTGGTCCATATTGGCCATAATGCCTTTTCAAATACCTTCTTTGAAGAAAAATATTCACTATTTAAGGTTTTAATCCTTAATAAATTACTTTTATTCGGTTATAAAAAAAAGTTGTTTTTCTGGTGCTGAGTTGTCTTGATCCTGAGTTGTCCCGGTGTTGATTCGGCGGTATTGAGTCGGCGGTGTTTATTTGTTCTGCACCCGTTTTTTTCGATATATAGTTTTTAGATCATAAAATATATTGTTGGTAATTTTACTATAAAAATATATTTTTATATTATTTTAGTGTTGCATTGATTGTCATTTTCTATAACAATAAACAATAATTAAAAACAAGTGCGTTTTATTGAATTATGTTTCATATATTAATTTACTTTATTAAAAAATAAATTTCTTTACGACTTACTTTATTAAAAAATAATTAAAACCCAAAAACTGGTTCATATTGGCCATAATGCCTTTTCAAATGCCTCCTTTGAAGAAAAATATTCACTATTTAAGGTTTTAATCCTTAATAAATTACTTTTATTCGATTAGAAAAAAAAGTTTTTTTCTGGTGCTGAGTTGTCACGGTCCTGAGTTGTCCCGGCGCTCAGTCGACAGTATTGAGTCGGCAGTGTTGTGTTGTCCTGTACCCGACATTCTGAAGGGTCATGGCACTTGAAGAAACATGACGGCAACATTTACGAAAGGATCAGTATAGTATCTGTTTATATTGCTCTGCATCAAAGTGTCAATTACCGGGCTCCTGCTAAGGATCAGAGTGCATTATTTGGTATGCCCTTTAAAAATCATTTTGGCTATCTTTATATTTGAATAATCTATTAAGGCCTTTAATAGATCCTGTCAATTTTAGCCTCTACATTGCTTCAAGTCACCTCTTCATCTGTGAGGTAATTGTTCAACATTCACTGCCATATAATTGGGCTTACATTACATAGCAGTACAGCACGCATTGTTTCGAATGAAATGTTCCTATTTATTAATACTTTGCTGAGCTTTTGGAAGGGATCTTTTCTATTTCCAATCCACCATCAGATTTCGGTGTTAAAACTTTCGTCCTCTGTTAAAACACTTTCTTTTTTTAAATTGTACTTGCTTGATTTTGAAATCTTTAATTCATAACTTCTGTCCCTCTTGTTAGCACCAATATATTCTGTCTTCTTAGAATTTGCAGTGGGTCCTTTCTTGACGCTTTCCTTTAATGTTTTATCTCAGAGTTTCAGTAATTTTCTTTCTGTACACTAGTAAATAAATAATAAACCAATATATTTTTAATTGAAATATAACCTCTGGTTGTACAGAATTTTCGCCGGTCCCGATTCGAGAGTGTCTTATTAAATTGATTTACTTTATATTTTCCAGTTCAAATAATCTAGGTTATTTATCCTTATAATTTATTCTATTGCCGAATGTTATGTTACAGTCAAAGAGATATCGGTTTGGTTTAGTTTGGTTTGGTTTGGTTTGGTTTGTTTTACGGCATATCAACCTCAAAGGGTCATTTAATGCCGACAAAATTTTCATTGTCAGTGATTTTTTTTTAAATCTATTTCTGGTAATATTTTTCCTTCAAAAATTCCATTTCTGGTAATAATTGTCTTTCAAATATGTATCGCTGGTAATATTTTTCTTTTTTTCAAAAAATGTTTAGCTGGTAATATATATTTTTATTTTTATTTTTTTCAAAAAATGTTTAGCTGGTAATATATATTTTTCTTTTTCTTTTTTTCAAAAAATGTTTAGCTGGTAATATATATTTTTCTTTTTCTTTTTTTCAAAAAATGTTTAGCTGGTAATATATATTTTTCTTTTTCTTTTTTTCAAAAAATGTTTAGCTGGTAATATATATTTTTCTTTTTCTTTTTTTCAAAAAATGTTTAGCTGGTAATATATATTTTTCTTTTTCTTGTTTTCAAAAAATGTTTAGCTGGTAATATATATTTTTCTTTTTCTTTTTTTCAAAAAATGTTTAGCTGGTAATATATATTTTTCTTTTTCTTTTTTTCAAAAAATGTTTAGCTGGTAATATATATTTTTCTTTTTCTTTTTTTCAAAAAATGTTTAGCTGGTAATATATATTTTTCTTTTTCTTTTTTCCAAAAATATATTGTTGGTAATATTTGTTTTTTAAAAATGCATTGCTGGCAACATTTGTTTTTCAAAAATGCATTGCTGGCAACATTTGGTTTTCAAAAATGTATTGATGGCAACATTTGGTTTTCAAAAATGTATTGCTGGCAACATTTGGTTTTCAAAAATGTATTGCTGGCAACATTTGGTTTTCAAAAATGTATTGATGGCAACATTTGGTTTTCAAAAATGTATTGCTGGCAACATTTGGTTTTCAAAAATGTATGGATGGCAACATTTGGTTTTCAAAAATGTATTGCTGGCAACATTTGGTTTTCAAAAATGCATTGCTGGCAACATTTGGTTTTCAAAAATGTATTGATGGCAACATTTGTTTTTCAAAAATGCATTGCTGGCAACATTTGGTTTTCGAAAATGCATTGCTGGCAACATTTGGTTTTCAAAAATGTATTGATGGCAACATTTGGTTTTCAAAAATGTATTGCTGGCAACATTTGGTTTTCAAAAATGTATTGCTGGCAACATTTGGTTTTCAAAAATGTATTGATGGCAACATTTGGTTTTCAAAAATGTATTGCTGGCAACATTTGGTTTTCAAAAATGTATTGATGGCAACATTTGGTTTTCAAAAATGTATTGCTGGCAACATTTGGTTTTCAAAAATGCATTGCTGGCAACATTTGGTTTTCAAAAATGTATTGATGGCAACATTTGGTTTTCAAAAATGTATTGCTGGCAACATTTGGTTTTCAAAAATGTATTGCTGGCAACATTTGGTTTTCAAAAATGTATTGCTGGCAACATTTGGTTTTCAAAAATGTATTGATGGCAACATTTGGTTTTCAAAAATGTATTGCTGGCAACATTTGGTTTTCAAAAATGTATTGATGGCAACATTTGGTTTTCAAAAATGTATTGATGGCAACATTTGGTTTTCAAAAATGCATTGCTGGCAACATTTGGTTTTCAAAAATGCATCGCTGGCAACATTTGGTTTTCAAAAATGCATTGCTGGCAACATTTGGTTTTCAAAAATGTATTGATGGCAATAATTTTTTACAAAGAATTTCTGGTATTAAAACCTATTTTTACACTTTCATAGTATTTTGACCCCAGTTACAATTCCATTGAATAAAGTTTTGTTAAAACACCTATAGCTGGTAATATTTTTCTTTTTTTAAACGTATAGCTGGTAATTTTTTTTTTTTTTTTAAATATATAGCTGGTAATATTATTTTTTCAAAAAACATAGCTATTTTTTTCAAACACGTATAACTGGTAATATCATTTTTCAAAAACGCACTGCTGGCAACATTATTCCTTCGAAAACGTATAGCTGGTAATACTATTTTTCCAGAAACGTATAGCCGACAACCTTATTTTTTCAAAAACGGCCTTTCTGTTGGAAGTAGTTTATCGCCATACCCATGGACGCGGATGCAGTTTACCGTCATACCCAGGACGTAAGAGATATCGGATTTTTAAATCATTAAAGGTTAATAAAATAAAAGAGAAATTGGAGAAAGGTAACAGAAATCACGAAAATCAATGTGTTACCAACCTGGTTTCGTTTTTATGGTAACTTCGAGTGGCGTCTGTCTTACCATAACAACGGAAAATCGCATTAAAAATCAGGTTACGCGTCCATTATGTAAAATCATATTGGGTTTTATATTAGAGAGTCGTTTTTATTTTATACTAGATATATTATTTTCGATAAAAATCAAAATGTGTTGGTGCTGTAATGAATGGCGGCTCGTAATAAGCAAACGAAGAGCCAAGTTCGAATTCCAGTCAAGTTCGTCACATTTAATTCACACAAATAGCCTTGGGAAAGGTATGAATCCATCTCTTCCCTCAACTATTGGTTAAATAGTGGAATTTGTAGCACTGTTATCACCCAATAAAATTTCATTTCCCTCGCAAAAAAAAAAGAATTATTATTTTAATTCAAAATATGTTCCGGCTTCAAATAACCCATAAAAGGTTGTTAAACCGTAAAAAACAAATCAGCTAATCGATAAAATCATTCATTTTCGTTTTATGTTTTCTATTTAATACTACTGAAGACGAAATGCGTACCCACGTTTCTCTTTATGCTCTTTACCTAGTTTCGTGATTTCGCCATTGAGGATAACTTTTTATCCCAGCGTACCTGAAAACCATACCACGGGTTGACCCAAGCCTTGTGAGTGAAATTGGATAGACGGGACTTTTGAGGCACGTCGATAGCTGTGCTAGCACGAAGTCACAAGGTATCGTGGCCGAGGGCTTGAGCGCGCTGGCCTTGTTCAAATTCTTGATCACGCTAGATAACACGCTCTTTCCCAGAAACTGTAACTAAGGTCTGCTCAGCCTCGTTGCAGTGTAAACCACAGGTGGGCTCTGTGGGTGTTGAACAAACACAAATGCGCCTCAGCAAGCGTCTGCAATAGACTAGCCGCCCTACTAGGCAGGTATCCTCAAATACGAGTGGCCAGCTATACATAACTTTTATTCTCTTCAATATTCTACAGCTGGTCGTACTGACTGTGATAAATAGATTGCGACACAGCCAAAACTAAGACATTAGAACTTCCTTATTCACACTGAAAGGCACAGACAAATATTTTGCATTTCCGTAGAATCATAAACCTATCCTTACGTTATAAGGTAAATTTTGACAACCCCGTGTATTTTAGAGGAAATTAGATAGCCTTGTGTAATGCAGTAGGCGTGCCGACAAAATAGTAATACACGATTTGAATCTTCATTTTTAACGTTTCATTTACTCCAATATTCGGACACGCAGACCCAATATTTTCCAATGCGTTTGCTTATATATTCATCTTCCAAACAGTTTCTCTCATGCGCTCATATATCAGACTCCATCAGGCCCACAGGTGTTTAGAAGCGGGTAAATCGTGTATCTCTCACCCCATCCCGACTCGGGTTATCTCAGGCTATCTCTACTCTTGGTTTCCTTTGACGATCAGTTGTGAACATTGGTCCCAAGCCTACCCCGGCATAATACTACATCTGTCTTTTCCCTCTAAGGTGGGACGCTTATATAACTTCCTGCTATCCGGTTGTCCCACATGTGCACAACCTAAGCTCAGCTGTGTCGGATACCTCTTTGCATATCGGGTGCAGACACTGACATCTTGTGAGGTGCGAATTTGCACCTGGTGGTTATGAGGTTACCTTCTATGTCGAATGAACCTGGCTCCTTTGACGCTTTGGTGTGCTACTGTTATTCTTTCCAATCAAGTCCGGAATGACCGTTAAGAATATACCCTCCCCAAACTTATAGATAAATCCTACAAATTCATGCTGGAATTTCTTCCTAACCAATAAAAATGGTGAATTTCTTGGTCTCCTCCCCGATATTTTTCTTCCTTTTTGTCTTAGACTTAGAAAGCTATATCCACTTGACTGTATCCCTTTTACGTGTGAACATAATACTTACTTTGTTAACTTTTTGACTTGTTACTATTGCTTTGCTTAATTTTGACTTGCATATATATTGTTTGCTTATTGTTTTTTGTCTGTTTTTGTTTTGTTTTTGTTTTGTTTTTGTTTTTGTTTTGTTTTTTGCCTTGCCATATTTCTTCTATTTCTTATTGTCTACTATTGACATTAGTCGGACTATTGTCCTCATCTTTGTCGCCATATTTATTACAACGTTTCGGCCGTTGCACGCTCCGGCCTTCTTCAGGTGGCTGGAATGTCGAACTGAACCCTTTATTTCGCTCACTGGGGTAGACTGTTCTACTGCCAGGTGCCATGTTTAATGGTTGTCAGTTATCTCCTGTTAATTCCCTTCTCCAAGTTCTCCACTGCCTTAACCGGGCATTGAACTCACACTCTTTGGGTCCTGTCACTGGATCTAACCAACGCCTCAAGGACACATGGCGCAGTGAATAAAGGCGTTGGTTAAATTGCTGGTGTTCCCAGGTCCACCCTGACCCGGGGTGGTAGCACTTGTTAAGGTCTCAATTATGAGCAAATAGTTACCTATTACCAGCAATAGTTTTTTTTTTTAATTATTACCAGTAACACAATTTTGAAGGAAAAATATTACCAGAAATAGAGTTTCGACAAAACAAAATATTACCAGCAATAAAAAAATTTTTCGGCATTAAATAACCCATTCAGGTTGATATGCCGTAAAACAAAATAAACCAAACCAATGTAAACCAAAGAATACATATTCTATTCATACGAATCTATCCTAAAAATGTTGTCGGCATTAAATAACCCATTCAGGTTGATATGCCGTAAAACAAAATAAACCAAACCAAATACGATTCAGACAATATTGAATCACATATTAGGTATATTTTCAATATTTTCATAAGTTCTTTGGGTTTTGTTGATTTGTTTTTTTACGGTTTATCAACACTTTTCAGGTTATTTAAAGTCAGAAAATATTTTTTAGATTGTAAAAATTTTGGGGGAGATGATAATGATTTACGGATACAGGTTCTACTAATTAACCCATATCTGGGGGAGAATAACTGAATTCATAGCTTTCCCAGGGTATTTACGCGTAAATAAACATAACGAACCCGCGTTACAATTCCGAACCGTTATCCATTACACCAGCAACACACCCAAGCCTACAGCGCCTGATATTGGTAAGCACGGTCACCCATCGTGAGCGGGCATCTCAACTTCAGTCACTTTCTCACCGACGCAACGTGACTTCACTCTGTTTTGTTTTTTTTCTACAAATATTTTCATAGTAGTTGTTCTGACGTGCTGTTCTTCTTAGCTCCTCGACTGCACGAATTGAAGCGGGGCATCTAGATTTTTTCTTTTTTTTGTCTTTTTTATTCTTTTTTTTTTTTTCTTCAACACCTTATGGGTCATTTAATGCCGAAACTTAATTTTCTTGGGGGCATTAGTAATTTCTTTTACAAAAATATATTGCTGTTAAACTTTTTTTTGCCAAAAACTGTATTGTTGGTAATATTATTACTATGAAAATACCTTGTTGATATTTTTACTATGAAAATACCTTGTTGATATTTTTACTATGAAAATACCTTGTTGATATTTTTACTATGAAAATACCTTGTTGATATTTTTACTATGAAAATACCTTGTTGATATTTTTACTATGAAAATACCTTGTTGATATTTTTACTATAAAGTTTTATACATTCATAATGTTTTAACCCAGTTTACTACTGTAAGATTTTCAAAAGTAGCTCCGAAAGACACAAGCAAAAAAATTCAAAACTTAGTAGCACAGAACATTCAAAAGCAGCCTCTAAAAGTCACAAGTAAAAGAATTCAAAACTTAGTACTGTAGAATCTTCAAAAGCAGCCTCTAGAAGTCACAAGTAAAAGAATTCAAAACTTAGTACTGTAGAATCTTCAAAAGCAGCCTCTAGAAGTCACAAGTAAAAGAATTCAAAACTTAGTACTGTAGAATCTTCAAAAGCTGCCTCTAAAAGTCACAAGTAAAAAAATTCAAAACTTAGTACTGTAAAATCTTCAAAAGCCGCCTCTAAAAGTTACAAGTAAAAGAATTCAAAACTTAGTACTGTAGAATCTTCAAAAGCAGCCTCTAGAAGTCCCAAGTAAAAGAATTCAAAACTTAGTACTGTAAAATCTTCAAAAGCCGCCTCTAAAAGTCACAAGTAAAAGAATTCAAAACTTAGTACTGTAGAATCTTCAAAAGCAGCCTCTAGAAGTCACAATAAAAGAATTCAAAACTTAATACTGTAGAATCTTCAAAAGCATCCTCTAAAAGTCACAAGTAAAAGAATTCAAAACTTAGTACTGTAGAATCTTCAAAAGCAGCCTCTAGAAGTCCCAAGTAAAAGAATTCAAAACTTAGTACTGTACAATCTTCAAAAGCCGCCTCTAAAAGTCACAAGTAAAAGAATTCAAAACTTAGTACTGTAGAATCTTCAAAAGCAGCCTCTAGAAGTCACAAGTAAAAGAATTCAAAACTTAGTACTGTAGAATCTTCAAAATAAGCCTAAAAGTCACAAGAAGATTCCAAATTTAGTAGTGTAGGATTTTCAAAAGTATCTCTGAAAGTCACAAGTCGGAAAATTCAAAATGTAGTCACCTTAATCTCTGAAATGTAATCCAAAATGTCCTAAATAGAAAAATTAAAAATTTACTATTGCTTGTTTTTTCAAAAGTCCCCCAGAAAATACAATTAGTGAAATTAAAAATTTAGTCGCGTTGGGATTTCAAAAGTATCTCAACTTAGCTTTGCTGTCGCTAAACGAGGCGTGTGAAACAATGTCTTGAACCTCTCAGCTGGTTGCATTCGACTCTAACATTGAGCTTAACAACCTACGTGCACAATTATATGATGTGGTTGGGAACAGGGCGGGAATGTCTGCCATATCGTTCGGAAAATATCACAATTCTGTAAAATGCCCCGGACACTTCTGATGCTGAACAGCCAGTACAGTGGCGGGTCATTAGAGATGCCCTTAGGGTTAAAATATTTAGAACATATGAGTGCATAAACTGACAAATAAAAAAATATTATGAAACGATGCAAGTTTAAAGAGAGATGTGGAAAATTAGGCGGTGAATCCGTCGGGTTTGATATGAACGAAAAGATTAATAGTTTGGCTTTTAATTGGGGAAAATGGGAAGAGTAAGACAATGAGGCAAAGAATAAGGGGATTTAGAAGAAGAACAAAAAGAAGAGGAAGAAAAAGGAGGGGAAAAAGAAGGTAAAATATGAGGTAAAGAAGAAAGTAAAAGATAATGAATAAAAACGGTAAAAAAAAAAATTCCGGAAGCGAAGAGGGAAAGTTATTTCGATGGGAAAAGAAGAAAGAAGAAAGAGGAAAAAAAAGAAGAAAGAGGAAGAAAAAGAAAGAAAAGAAGAAAGAGGAAAGAGGAAGTAAAAGAAGAAAGAGGAAAGAGGAAGAAAAAGAAATAGAAGAAGAAAGAGGAAAGAGGAAGAAAAAGAAAGAAAAGAAGAAAGAGGAACGAGGAAGAAAAAGAAAGAAAAGAAGAAAGAGGAAGGAGGAATAAAAAGAAAGAAAAGAAGAAAGAGGAAAGAGGAAGAAAAAGAAAGAAAAGAAGAAGAGATGAGGAAGAAATGTAGGAAACAGACAAATAAGCAAAAGAGGAGAGAAAGAAGAAAGAAAAAGAAGAAAAGAGAGAAGAAAAGGTGGCAAAAAATAGTGAAAATTGAAAGAAAAAGAAATCAAGGAAAAAGAGATAAAGAAAAGATGGGGAAAAGGTAAAGAAAGTGACTTTATAAAACGGAAAAGAAGAAAAAAGACGAAGAAGCAATATATAATAGGGCATAAAAAATATTCGGAAAACAAGAAAAAATAACAAAAACATACTAAAAGGAATAAGAAATATTTAAAAAAATAGCAAATTATAAAATAGAAGAAGAAGAAAAAAAAGAAGAAGAAGAAGAAGAAGAAAATTATTTCAAAGGAAAGACAAAGCGGGAGAAAAGTAAAATGAAAGAGATATTAAGAAGAAAAGGAAAAAGGAAAACGAAAGATAAAAAAGAAAATAGGAACGACGAGAAGAAGGAGAAGAAGAACAACAAGAACAACAAGAACAACAACAACAACAATAGTAAGAGCAGCAGAAGAAGAAGAAGAAGAACAAGAAGAAGAACAAGAACAAGAACAAGAAGAACAAGATTAAAAAGGTAGTGAAAAAATAAGTAAACTGAAAAAAAGAAACGGTTAAGAAAGAAAAAGAGGAAGAAAGAAAGAAAAGTTCAACAGAAACATTTTTAAATAGGAAAATGAAAGAATAAATATAATGAAAAGAATCAGGAAAAAGAAGAAGATGGGCGCCGACGGCGCCATGTTAGGTGGTCTGAGACCTAGCCGCAACAACGGTGGCAGCTGCTCTAAACATCTCCCCCTACTAACCTCCATCTCAACGTTACTTCACCAATTAGGCACACCGGGACGGTAGTGATGGCCTCCAGGTGAACACAACCAAACATGATCGACATCCACTTTTCTAGAACGAACAGAAAAGATGATTTAGCGATTAGTTTGAGGAAATATCATAAACTTTCTGTCACAGCGTAGCGAATTAAAAATCCTTAAGGGTTCTTGATTTTTTATTTCTTTTTTTTTTCCCAGCCTTTTTCTTGTAGTTTTCTTTCTCTGCTTTCGTTTGCGATAGCTTTGTCTTATCGTCTGCATTTCAATGTCAACGCTTTTTTACCTTTTGTTCGTTACTTCCATCTCTTCAGTCTCTCGACGCTTTCCTTACCTTTTTTTTAATTTTATTTTTCCTTCATAGAATTGTCCATTATATCTTCTTTCTTTTCCTTCTTTGTATTTCAGACTATCTTTCTTCTCTTTTATAGGCTTTTTCGTTGTTGTTTCCTTTCTTGTTATTCTTCATTTTAATCTTTTGTCTGTTGTAAGCGTTTTCTTTCTTTCTTTCTTTCTTTCTATCCACAATTTTAACCCTTTTCTCCCCTCTTTATTGCAACAGTGTCACTCTCTTATTCTTCTCTCTTGTGTATATATCCTCTTTTCTTCTTCTTTCACGTTTTCTTCTTCTTGTGGTCGTTTTCTTTTTTTTTTTATTTCTCCCTATCAAGGCTTTCACGCAACCCTCCCCTTTTTCAAAAGTTTCCCTTTCTCTTTCTTCTCTCTCGTGAAGCTGTTCTTTTTCTTCTTGTTTTTTGCTGTCCACTTTTATTTCTTTTTATTTCCCTATCGCTATTTTTTTGTGAATCTTTATGTTCTTTTTTCTTTCTTTCTTTCTTTTGATTTACAGCGTCTCCTTCTTTTCTCTTACCTCTTTGTTTCGTTTTTCTCTATTTCTTTTTTTTTTGTTGTTATAATTTATCTTTATCTTCTTTCTCTCTCGCGAGGCTTGTCGTTCTTTTTTCTTTTTCTTTTCTTTTTTTTTTTTTGCTTCTTTCTTTTTTTCGATAATTCACCTTCCCTCTTTCTTCCGTCTTTTTCCTCTTTTTTTCCAGAATTTCACTCTCTTCTCCCCTTCACTTTCTCACTCTCAATTCTTTCTCACTTTACTTTCATTGCTCCATTCTCTTTATCTTTCCTTAAAAGAATTTCTTTCTCTCTTGTTATTTCTTTTTCTTTTCACTTGGGAGTTTTGTCTTTCTTTTCTTATTTTTATTAATGTTGTCACTCTTCTTGAAGTCTCAACACGTTTTTCGCCACCTCTACTTACTGGAGTTAATTTTTTTTATTTATGTTCTTTCATTTCTTTTTTTCCTTCTTCTTTACCTTCTTCTTCTTCTCCTTCTTCTTCTTCTCTTCCTCTCTTCTTCTCTTCTTTTTTTTCCGTATTTTTCTTCGTCTTCTCTTCCTCCTTCTTCTTCTCTTTCTTCTTCTTTTTCTTCTTCTACGTCTCCTTTTTCTTCTTCAAAAACAATCTTTATATTTCATTCCCATTTTCTTTCATTTTTTATTTCATTAATTCTTCCTTCTTTTCCGCTCATTTTTCTCCAACCGACGTTTTCTTCTTCTTCTTCTTCTTCTTCTTCTTCTTCTTCTTCTTCTTCTTCTTCTTCTTCTTCTTCTTCTTCTTGTCTTTCTTCTTCTTCTTCTTCTTTTTCTTCTTCTCCTCCTCCTTCTCTTTCTTCTTATCTTTCTTCGTCTACTTTTCTTTTTTCTTCTTCTTCAACTTGTCTTTCTTCTTCTTTTGCTTCTTCTTCTTCTTCAAAAACAATATTTATATTTCATTCCTATTTTATTTCATTTTTATTTCATTAATTCTTCTTTCTTTTCCGCTCATTTTTCTCCAATCAACGTTTTTAGTTTTTGTTTTTTTTTTCGTTTATATTCACTTTTCTTTCTTCTTCTTTTTTCTCCTTCTTTTCATTCTTTTCTTTCCTTTCTTTTTTATTGCTCCTCATCCTCTTCTCCTACTCTAGTCATCTTCTTCTATCTTCTCTTTCCGGTTAACCTCTCCCTTTCCTGCTTTCTTCTTTTGCATCCACAAAGACGAATCCGTCCGGAAACAATTAAATCAAACATGTCGCCGGCTGATCGTATCCCAACCTCCAGACGCACAACTAAGAAATGCGTCCGTCCTCTATAATTTATAGTAATTAGCAAAGTGGCTTTCTATCGGCAATCCGGAGCGACGCTTTGGTCTGGGCCCGCCATTACCATTAGCCCTGATTCTCCTACACAAAAGACGCCCATGCCATAAAATGTTCACTGATTATTTATACTATTTATTTGAATGTATCAAAAATATTTTCCTTTTTTCTAGAGACCGTTACTCAAAATCTTATTTTGTGTAGACATCTAAAGACAATGACTCGACAACATTATTACTACTATCTCTTCTATTCAATAAATCAATAAAAGTTTAATGAACTTATCTCATTGATCGACTCCAGAGTTTCGCGTCAAATTGCTCATCAGAATCAGATGATCGATAAATCTATTAAACCTTTTTTAAAATTGTCTTCTTTTTTTTTCAATTAATTTTATTTCACAATTCTGTTATATAAGCCTGAATTGTAATCTTTTTCTTCTGTGTGCCGTGTCCCTGCAGTTGGTCACATTTCGGACTTGCACTTGAAAGTACTGGAGAAAAAATGAATGTCAGTTTCGACTTGAGGGTAATGTACCAGTGAACTTGATTGCGTTACGCTATAGTTACATATATATATATATATATATATATATATATATATATATATATATATATAAAGACATGTCTCATTTAATAATTTAGACAACTTTTGTCTACTTATTTTCAACAAGATCCTCTCATATTCACAGACAAGTCCCTTAGTATCCTTATTAAAAGAAGAGAAAAAATTACCATGTTGATACATATTCGTTTATTCCGAGTACTTTCGACATTTGCAAAATGTCATCATCAGGATTTTTTTTTTTCTAAGACGAAATTGTTGTGTTCGTTTGAAAGTTAATTTTTTTAACTGTCGTGTGAAAAACGCTTAGATTATATACTGTACGATTTAAATTTCACGATGTACACGTCAGGGGAGGTAAATATGTTTGGAATGTCCATATTTAAAAACATTTCTGCCAACACTGCTCTGAAACGCGCATCATTGAGAGATAGCGCACTGCGGATCAATCGCCAGGCAAGCGAAATTTCAGGGATACTGATGTAATCCGCCGCTGGTGCCTAGGACTATGAAGAGTGCAACTCGGCTGTCGACAAGCCGAGCCTCCGACAGAGCTGGCTCGATGCGACTCCCTCCACAAATCCCCGATGCAATGTCCTCCTAGGCCATGAAATTCACTGAACCGAGGAGTAGCACGTACGGCCTGACGACACTTGTTGAGGAAACCCGGCTGATTCCGGAGCTTATGACAGCGCTCAATACTGGAATGGAAAGGGGTAATAAGGCCAAGGAAGGTGCCCCTAATACCGCTCTCACACAGTGGTTCCTCTGTTAACACGTGGCATAGGAAAACCAAAATCGAGGCCTGTCGGTGACTCGCCGATTGCAACATTCCCAGCCCCCGATGATACGGACGCTGGACAGAGACAAGTCCGCGGATCATCAGCTTGCTTCCTCTCCACAAGAGGGAGAAAACACGAGCGCCTCCAAATGATCCTTACAGAGGAGTACAGATATTCGGTAAAGCATGAGGGGAAAGATGTACACGGACTCACCTCAGTCCTATCTTTCAATGGCAACCACCTTCGAAGCCAAACCCGGAACGCTGTTCGTACCTTTAACTGTACCTCCAACCAATTTTTCTCCAGCTGAAGATCCGGCCCGAATCACACTCCATGAATGCGGACGGGACCGTCAGTCCAACTGTAGGGCCGCGGAATAGCAACGCCCTTCCAAGCACCAAACCGCAAGCCGAAAGATTTGTTGCGGTTAATCTTGGCCCCGCAAAAGCGATCGACCGCCTGCCGTTCACCTGTACCACCACACTGGGGAAGCGATACAGCAGGATTATCTACTTGCAGAAATCGAGTTGAAATTCGGCGGCCTGCAGGACAGCCACCAGGAATTGATGGCCGATCATGTCGAATGCCTTGAACTGATCCAAAATGATCAGTGCTGCTTCTTCGTCGTCTTCTACGTCCTCTATTATCGTGCGGATCAGATGCAGGTTGCTCTGGATTGTTCGACCCTTCACAGCAAAAGTTTGCTTTGATCCCAACAGAATCTCTGCAACTGACTGTAAACGCTTCGTTAGGATTTAGGCCAAAATCTTTAACTCTGTGTTTAGAAGAGTTACGGGCCTGTAGTCGTCTAAATTTCGCCCACTATGCTTGTCCTTTTTCAAAAGCGTGATCATACCCCTGGAGATCCGATCGGAGACGAATCCCTGCCGGAACCAGTTGTTGAACACCACAGTCAAAACCGGAACAAACATGTACAACAGATTCAACTACAATTCGTAAGGAGGATCATCAAGTCCCGACCCTCTTCAACGCTTCGTGGAATTAGCCTTCTCATCCTCACAGACAGCTACTTCAGTCGACGAGAGCTGCTTGGTAAATCGTAACGCCTCGAACATGTCGTTGGTTGACCGCAGGCTACGTCCATGCGATGGGGTCTACCTGTCGAATGAAACGATCGGAACCTCGATATATTTCCTCCTTGCGCAATCCCGTGCCTAGGTTTACAGCTAAGACATTTTAATTTACCTATGAATAACTATCTGATCTTGATAGCGCTCGCTAGCCAAATGCTTCAGTGCCTGTCTGTCTAAGCCTATCTCTAAGGGATCTTCCCGGGACAAAATATCCTTTAATGTCTTCACAGCCTTATCTAAGGCGAATCGTGGGTTATATTCGGTGGTGAAAGACCTAATGCTATCCTTAAGATACTCCCACTACTTATTCCCAACTACCACCCCACTAATTCCCGCTGCATTAATCTAGTTAATTTTAGCCAGAAATCCTCCCTGTTCAGTAAGGACACCTTGAACTTCCAGCCATTCTAAGACTCGAGTCTAACGCCATCCGGGTACAAACGAGATTGTGATCCGAATAGCCTATCCAGTGAAACGTGGTATGATCTAGCAGATCTAGATCGACCCTTCTCACTAACATTTTATCCAGGTAGCTAACCAGCTGGATAGACGGTGTCTACATCTACCCAGGGTGATCAACACGATATCTCTCGATGAGACCAAACGCGTTGACCAAGCTACGATCACGCCACCTCCCTCTAACTCCCCGCGCTTTGTCCAACTTAGAGTCCAGGATGGCATTCTAGCCCCCCATTAAAACTAGGCGCGCCAGATCCACTAGGAACGACTCCAACTGAGGGAAGTACGAGCAACGCTCCATTTGATTGTGAGACACATAAAGCTGAACGACCCGAAACAAACCACTTTTCACGGCAATGTCAGTTGCAACCAACCGGCCTCCGCATCGACAGTGACTAGGTTCACCCTCGCACACAGAGAACGCTTCACCAGCAAGGAAATACCTCTGGCCTACCTGTCCCCGTATTGAATAGACAAAACAAGAGCATCGATGTCGCAAACAAAGTCTCCTGGATCACAGACACATTCACACCGAAGGACAGTTCCTGAAGCAGTTGGGCCGCCTTACTCTGGTCTCTCAAGCTCCTTGCATTCAGACATGCCAACTTGATAGCCATTTTTCAGCGCCTAAACACATACTTTCTGTGGTGTCTTCTGCTGCTTTTGTTGTTGTAGCTGTTGCTTCTGCCTTTTCTCCGGGACATCCTGCCTTTTATATCCTTATCAGCACCGCCTTTCATCCATCGGGACCATTAAGGGGATCCTGGGTCTTTTCTGACCCCACCACCTTCTTGGGTGCTGCTAGTTTGGCTTGTGGTTCCGGATTACCGTCCATGACACGCATTGAATAAGTGCCTGGTGACACCACAAGAGCAGCATTGGGGTCTATTTCCCTCAACGATCAGTGTGTCGTTGGAGCCCAGGAGGTTCTTGCAGGTCACTGTCAAAGTCTCTAATGGCAACGTCCGCTTTGCTGGTGACTGCTGATACATCCCCGATGAGACCATACTGCGAAAGGAACGACCCCAGATGGCCCTAGGGAATGTTCATGGGCTCACCGTGTAACGTTATCCTCGTCTTGCGGGTGCCCATGTACTCGGTCTGCAACCTCACCGATTCGGTATTGAGAATGCTTCCCGCCAACCCCTTTGCCGCTTTTTCTGTTGCCAGCAGGATGTGCCACGTGACATTACTTCACTTTGCTGACACTTTGGTAGTAAAATTGAGGCTTTTGAGAATCGCCTCCAGTGTCTCCTTGCTAACAATCAATTTACGAGTTTTGACATCCGTGGTTAGCAGGGAGATTGTTATGGTGGCCATGGCTTCCAGGGCCGATGGAAGGGTCAGCAGTTCATTTCCCGGGATAAATTGCCGGTCTTCATCCTGTAAGCCCGCATAGTGCTGGGCATCCTTCGGCTTGACAAAGGTCCGAGACTGCGGGTTAGGAGAAGGAGGTTTTTTCCTGTTGCTCCGATCACTGGGGTGGCTCCGCAAATTTTGACCTAGATTGCCACACAGCACGAACGAATAAAACAAAAGTTCAGACAAAAGAAAAACAGTTCAAATAAAAATGTGACCCCCAACTCGTCAAACGCAATAACAAAAAGGGTCATAAAGTGCAACAAAAATAACACCTTTCGCGGTGATTGCTCCGATGAGCTGCTTTCGCTGGTTCCCAGGCCTCATGGATTTATGCGTCCTGCGGGGCTGGCATCCCGTTCCCACCCCTTCACCGTTGGAGCTGTTGGATGTAGACGTCTCTTCTGCTCCAGTGGCTTCGTGTCTCGCACATCTCGCCTGTGGGGCTCCCTTCCTTGTTTCTGCTTCCCTGACAAATATAATCTCCAGCTATTTAAGTGTGATGTCAATCGACATCTCCAGTTGCCTTGATCTATCCACTTCCCTTCTCCACATCCTTTCACCTTTCATTCCTGTCTGCTCTCGCTCCAGGTCTTCTGTAACCCCCTTGCCTTGATCGATCCACTATCTTTCTCCACATCCTCTCCTTTACCACTCCTATCTGCTCTTCCTCCAAACCTTCTGTAACCCCTTGCGTGCTAGTGGCTTCCAGCCTTGCTTGGAGTGATAAGCTTTTAAAAAAAACATTTTAAAAATAAGTCCAGGTGCCTTGTCACTTCAAGACGTGAGCGATTGTGATCCTCCACATCTTCTTGTCCCTTGTAGCTCTTAATAAGTTTTGTCTTTTTGCTGTTTCTCCTAAACCCTGTTCTACCATTTTCATTTACTCAAGCCTATCAAGTATGTTACGCGCTGTTCTGTTCTGTCCCTCTTTCCCTCAACCTGAGCGTATCAGATTTTCCAAGCCCTATGTGCAAAAACACACATCCACACAATTTATATATCCAACTACAAAAATGTAATTAAAATTGAAATACAAACATGCACATCCAAGTAATCATAAATATAATCCACATGTACACACAAACAGGTGATATCGCCATATGCAATCATACATATATATATATATATATATATATATATATATATATATATATATATATATATGAAGAAATATAGTTTTAAAGTGTGCTATATTTATGGGATAAAGTGCTCAATATCAGAGATAGAGCGTGTGTAAATATAAAAGTGAACAGAGAAGTCAACACTTAGAGGCGACAGCCTGTTTCATGGTAGATGCAATCGTCAGGCAACTAGTGGTTTTGTCTATATGATAAAATTATAATAAATATATATATATATTTATTATAATTTTATCATATAGACAAAACCATTTTACTCACTACAAAGATGCAACTTGGTTTCAGTGCATTTCAACTGCACTTCGACGGGTAAGAGTCGAAAATGGTTATGAACAATCCTGCTTGTAGGCAAGCCGTATGGATTGTTCATAACCATTTTCGACTCTCAATGGTTTTGTCTATATGATAAAATTATAATAAATAAATAATTATCGCTCTACTATCGGTATCGAGCCCTCTTTTGGATTAATGCTGTGAACGTTGGAATTTATATATTACTTTCGCATCGGATATATATATATATATATATATATATATATATATATATATATATATTCTAATTATTATTTAAAAATATGTTGGATGACAGTTTCATCCTCAAGCGATGTTTGGATTCCAAACATGGCTTGAGGATGAAACTGTCATCCAACAGTTAAGGTTTAATATTTAAATTAAACTTGAATACGGGTGACCAGTTTTGAAACATAGTAATTTTCTGTA
The DNA here is from genome assembly GCA_964036315.1 of Acanthosepion esculentum. Lineage (NCBI taxonomy): Eukaryota > Metazoa > Mollusca > Cephalopoda > Sepiida > Sepiidae > Acanthosepion > Acanthosepion esculentum. Next base: position 18,846,962 of record OZ038507.1, read on the forward strand.
TCACGATGGAATCATTTTTTTTTAAAATAATTTTAAGCTCTACTTCTGTATCGAGCACTGTTTTTTTTTAAATAAAAAATACTAAAGAATTCGAATCATCAATCTAACTATTTTATCAATACACACACACACATATATATATATATATCATTTAATAAATTTTTAATATCTGTCTATATTTCTGAGATGAGGTATTATGTACATTATTTACATTATTCGGACTATTGTCCTCATCTTTGTAGCCATATTTATTACAACGTTTCGGCCGTTGTACGCACCGATGTCTGGAATGTCGAACTGAACCCTTTATTTCGCTCATTGGGGTAGACTGTTCTAGTTCCACGTGCCATGTTTATTGGATGTCAGTTATCAGTTATCTCCTATTAATTTTTCCCTCTGAAAGTTCTCCACTGCCTTAACCGGGTATTGAACTCACACTCTTTGGGTCCTGTCACTGGATTTTAATTTTTTCCCTTACTATTGTATATATTGAACTCTCTTCACAGATTTGTCTTTTTAATATGTTTATATTAAAAAGACCTACTTGGAATAATCTCTACCACTTACGGATTTAGCACTATATATATATATATATATATATATATATATATATATATATATATATATATATATATATATATATATATATATATATATATATATATATATATATATATATTATGAAATGGACAAAGTCCGACAATTATTTTAAGACATTTTTTATGTGTATACGTTCTTTTTATAGATAAACATAAAAAAATGTCTTTAAATAATTGTCTGTCCATTTCATAATGTGTGACGTCATTTGTTTACATTTGGATACACATCGAGCAGATATGACTGTACGAGAGAAAATCATGGAGAATTTTAGTTTAAAAACAGTAAAATCGATCTTGTTAACCGAAACGCTGCTCTGTGGCTCAATCGGTAAAAGCACGTCAGGCTATATGACGGTTCCGTATAGGATACAGGTTCGATTCCTGTCGGAGGACGCATATTTTCTATGAAAATTTTTCTGACATTCAGGCCGGTAAATGTTGTTAATACTGTTTATTATAAACAGAGCATTTACTTAAATATTTGCATCTATAAAAAGAACGTATAAGCATAAAAAAATGTCTTATATATATAGGTAAAAATCCGTGGGTAAGTAGATCCTATTAATATAAAATATTAAAACTGAACCACAAAAGAGAGCTCAATATTTTTATTGTAGAGCATATAAGGAAATTACAAAGAATGAAGCCCAAAATTACCTCATTCAGATGGCCGTTTCGTCCCCTGGAAAAAAGCTCCCTAGGACTTGTCAATGCAAATACGTTTGTTAAAGAAATAACTTATGTATTTGCAATGGCCATCTGAATGGGGTAATTTTGGGTTTCATTCTTTGTAATTCCTCTCTCTCTCTCTCTCTCTCTCTCTCTCTCTCTATATATATATATATATATATATATATATATATATATATATATATATATATATATTAAGACATTTTTTATGTTTATACGTTCTTTTTATAGATACAAATATTTAAGTAAATGCTCTGTTTCATAATAAACGGTATTAAAAACATTTACTGGCCTTTAATGTCCGAGAAATTTTCGTAGAAAATATGCGTCCTGCGACAGGAATCGAACCTGTATCCTATGCGGAAACGTCATATAGCCTGACGTGCTTTTACCAATTGAGCCACAGAGGAGCATTTCGGTTAGCAAGGTCGATTTAACTGTTCTTAAACTATAATTCTCCATGATTTTCTCTCGTAAGAAGAGTAAAATCGACCTTGCTAACGGAAACGCTCCTCTGTGGCCCAATTGGTAAACGCACGTCAGGCTATATGACGGTTCCGTATAGGATACAGGTTCGATTCCTGTCGGAGGACACATATTTTCTATGAAAGTTTTTCGGACATTCAGGTAAATGTCGTTAATACTGTTTATTATAAACAGAGCATTTACTTACATATTTGTATCTATAAAAAAGAACGTATAAACATAAAAAATGACTTAAAATAATTGTCGGACTTTGTCCATTTCATAATGTGTGACGTCATATATATATATATATATATATATATATATATATATATATATATATATATATATATATACCCATGAACAAAATTATGAGGAAAGTGAAGAAAAGTTAGAAATATGATTGAAACTCGTGCATATATTAGCTGAAGACATTATAATAATCTTTCTTGAATTGATGTTTCACTGGTATTTATGTGTAACAATAATGATTTATGTTAATTTAATTTATTTAGCATAAGTGGCAAAATCATTTATTTGAAATTTAATCTGTAGTGCGAAAAATTAATCTGTAGTGCTAAATATTTTCTAATTTTTTAGTAACAAGTTTAGTGTAAGTTTATAAGTGCTTCTTCTTTGTTGAAAACCACTCCGAAGAAAAGCATTCTTGAAACTAAAAGGGCTGAAATCATTGCATTGTTCAAAGAATGGTTATTCCAAGTGAAATGCTTCAGAAATGGTGTACAAACAACCATTAAAAGATATAACGGAACCAATTCTTTCAAAAATCGTGATGGTCCAAGCCGGAAAAGGTGTATAAACTCAAGGTAAGACCGACTGCTAAAGAGGATGATAGGGGAAAAATCTTCTAACGTGACTGTTGAATTTCTAGAGGCAACAAATAAAGTGATATCCACTCGCACAATGAGAAGAAGGTTAGTAGTAGCTGACCTCAAAGGATTTAAAGCTAGAAGAAAACAATAGCTCCCTGAGATTAATAAGAAAAAGAGACTATGAATAAGTAAAAACGATTATAACAGTATACATCCACAGGCCTGGCAATTGCGTATCAGTATGAAGCAGACTGTCACGACTGGGTATTGATTTCAATGTCCACTTATATATTTACATACACTCTATCCCTGATACTAAGCACTGTAACACATATACATAGCAGACCTTAAAACTATACTATAAAATAATACAGGGTGCAATTGATAAATTGTCGTCCATATTACGCAAAAATGAAAATAACACTGACATCTCGTTTTGACAGATATATTTACCAAAATTGCACAAAAATATCTTGAAATACTCAAGAGTAAAATTTATTCAATAAAATGCCATCGGCTTCAACCACGGCCCCCAGACGATTTCGGAATCTCCTGCAACTCTTTAGCTGTTATAATCCTTGCCTTCAGGTCATCTTTGGTGTTTCAAGGAGTTTTGTTGGTCTCTCGTTCAACTGTGACACACATAATAATCAAGGGGTTTGTAGTCTGGAGAGTTAGGTGGTCAGATGTAAGGGGTGATGTAATCGCAGAAATTGTCTGGGTCCGCCTGCTTGTGTGGCATCGTCCTGTTGCCAGACATAGAGTCATCCAGTAGCCACCCTCTTAAATCACGGCAACCCTACCTCCTCAAGGCACTTGATGTAAGCCTCCGTGTTGAGTCTGAGGCCTTCTGGGGAAAATGGAGGCATAACGTTGCCATCACTAGTGATCACTTCAAACACCATGATGTTGACTGGATATCTCATCCAACTCTTTCCGAATCCACTGCACTGTCCTCAGATTGATACCCAAACACACTGAAATATTCATATTAGAGCTTCCGGCGCGAATGCCAAGCAGTACAGCATGCCGTTTCCAAATTTCTGGCGGAGTGAATTGCGTCATGGTGCTCTTTTTCTCACCGAAGGTGTCCAACTGACCCCACAATACTGTGCAGTGGACAAAATAAAAAATAAACAACGCGCATGCGCGAAATTAAAAATATAAAATGGCGAAAATTTATCCATCAAACCGTGTGTATATATATATATATATATATATATATATATATATATATATAAAAGAAAAATCTGGAGAGATGTGTGACTATGTCGTGATATGTCTCGCAGATATATCATTATGGCGATGATGAAGGGATACATCTAACGGTTAAGAAGCCATTTTTATCACATTCTTTTTCTTTCTCTCTCTCTCTTCCTTTCTGTCACTCATTCTTTTTCATACTTTTTGTCTCTCTTTTTATCTCTCTCTCTCTCTCTCTTTCTTTATTTCTTTCTATCTCATCTTTTTTCTTTTTACCGCGTTTCTCCTTTCTCTTTCTTTGAAATCTTCTTTCTTTTGCCTTTTCTTCTCCTTCTTTTTGCCTTTTTCTATTTCATCATTCTCTTTCTTTTTCGTTCAGTCTCTGTTTCTGTTTATCTATTCCTTTTTGATTTGCCACACTTTTCCTTTTTATCACTTTCTCATTCTTTTTCTTTTCCATTTTGTCTATTTCTTTCGCATTATTTTTCTTTCCCTTTTATCCCTTATCTCTTTCTTTTTCATTCGCTTTCATATTTCTTTCTTTCCTTTTCCTTTCACTTTCATTCTCTTTCTTTTTGTCTCTCTTTCTTTCTTTTTCATTCGCTTTCATTCTCTTCCTTTTTATCCCTCCTTCTTTCTTTTTCATTCCGTTTTTCCTTCTTTTTATATCCATTCAGTTTCTTTTTTCTTTTATTCTCGTTCGTTTTACATTGTCATTCCCTTTTTCTTTCAATTCATTTTTATCTCTTCCTTTCTATTCTTTTACATTAGCTTATTTATGTATCATTTTTGTTCTCCTTCTTTTTCTTATTAGCTCGTTCTTTCTTTCTTTCACTTTTCCTTTACGTTTCTTTATTTCATTCTTCTTCGCCTTCCTGTTTTTCCTTCTCGTTTTCTCTTTCTTTCTTTTCTTTCTGTCTTTCTTGCTTTTGTTTTCTTTCTGATTTATCTCTTCCGTTTCTTTCTCTTCTTCTTCTTCTTCTTCTCTCTCTCTCTTTCTCTTTCTATTTCTCTTTCTTTCTTTCTTTCTTTCTTTCACGCTCTCTGTTTCTGATTTTCTTTCTTTTATTTTTCTCTTTCCTTCGTTCTTTCTTTCTACGTCTCTTTCTGTATCTTCATTCCTTTTGCTTGCTGTTGATGTTGTTGTTGGCGGCGGCGATGGCGATGGTGCAGTTCCGTGTGTATGTTTGTGTGTGTCAATTTGCATCTTGTCAGTATTATTTCGTAAAAGTTATTTTTCTTTTTCCCCGTTGCATACTTTACTAAAATTTCAAGTTTAAATTTGCATCCATTCTTTCAATATTGCCATCCAGATTTTTTTTTAAAAATACAAATAAAAAAATACTAAAAATTAAAAAATAAATAAAGAAAAAAATCAGACGACATCTCTACGAAATCATTTCAGCACATTTCAAATTGAAGGAACTCAAAAGAAAATTAAAAGGTCACCGGGTTAATTAAAGACGGGGAAAGAAATATTGGAACGTATGTTATGGACGGCAGTGAGCCTTTTATCAAAGAATTGTTTCAGGATCACATTTCTCTCAATTAGCAAATGCTTTTACCATATCATCATGGGAAGGTCGATCCGCTTCGACATTTTCTCATCAATTTTAGCGACGAACTTCTGAAATTCTACGTGTCGTCTTTTAGAGAAGATGAAGAATTTTTTTTTCTAGGCATTTTTTGCAAAAAGTTTAAACACAAATCATTATGATTTACAATAGAAATCATAGTTAAAAAATATTGTAATGAGTTCATAACTCGATTATTATTATTATTATTATTATTATTATTATTATTTTCAGATCATCCCTTATGTAATATTCGAAATCTAATATCGATAGATCGAAGAGTATTTCAGCTATTCGAAAATGACAAGACGACAACAATGCATATTCCCTAGTCAGTTCGTAGGTAATATCTAAAAACTGACATCGATCAGTTTTCAGATAGATCAAGGGATATTTTCTCTATACAAAATCCCTAAAAATCAAATACTTCCTAGTCAGCTCATAGGTAATGTCCGAAATCTGACAGCAATAGATCGAAGGATATTTTCCTCGACTCAAAATTCCTTAAACGATAAATATTCACACTACCTAGTGAGCCAGTAGGTAATGTACGCAAAATGAGAAGGGAGAAACAAGAGAGTTCATTCTATCTCTTCCATTTAATCCATATTTGGAGGAGAAAAAGAGTTGGCGTTGTGCCTTCTCCAAGGGCATTAGTGCTAAAGGGAATACAGCAGAATTTATGTGTTTTTTTTTTGTTTTTTGTTTGTTTTGTTTATTTTGTTTTTTTTGTAGTTTACTACGAATAGATCCAATCTACTGGCCTGGATTGGGTGTTCCAATTTTTTTTTTTTTTTTTTGTACTGGTGAGACGGACAAGTACTAGAAAGAGGAAAAAAGTCAAACAATTATGTCCTGACCCCAAAAAAGAAGAGGTATTGAGTAAAATCTCATGGGAAAATTAGCTCGGGTTGGGGGAGGTGTTGTAATGGAATCGCCTATGTGGACTGACTATATCAATAGCTATATATATAGTGAGCACAGGATATACCTGGGTGTTGCTCCGGGAATTACGAGCCTGCCACCCGATTCCCTGTCTTTCAGTAGTGTATTCTCTTTTACAATAAACCTCTCTTCTTTCATCTACGCGCGTGTTGCTGTTCCTTCACTCGAGTACCACCTTTTTCTGTTTGTAACCTCTTTAAGGGGACAACACATTTGAATCACAAAGGACCAACATTTTTTTATGTTTTTCATTCTCTTGGACAGATTCTGGTTTGTATGCACAGACCAGAATCTGTCTGTATATGCACAGACCGGAATCTAATTGTCAAAATAAAGTTGCTTGCACAGTTCCCAGTTAGTCAATATTCCTACCCAATCGTACATACTCTTTTATTTTTTCTGGATAAACTGGATATATTTGCTAATTACGCAGTCTTATCGTTTTTATTTCCACTCAGTTGACATTTGCTATACTCCTGGTTCCTATTTATCATGGCCTTTTATATAGTTGCTTCTTATGGCAATTGTTTTAGGCGGCTATTAAAAGCGACTCAATTTCCTTCTTTAGTTTTTCCATATCTATGTCCATTTTGATTGATCTGGCTTTCCCTTGTTTTGAGTCAATCCAGTAGTTCTTTCAGACAATACTGCCGGGTAGACGGTTCCTACATTTCTCCATTTCAATTCCTGTAGCCATTTTCTTAGGATCTTCATGACTGTTTGAAGCGCTACAATAATAGCTGGAACAAGAGTCACATTCATGTACCACAACGTCCTCATTTCCCTGGAAAGATACTACACAATTTTTCAACTTTCTTTTATATTTAATCTGTGGGCTGATAGAACAAGTCCATTATCTGGCAGGTTTTTTTCTTCTTGTTTATGACGACCAGGTTCCAGTCTTCTTCCTCCTCCTCTTCACTCTTGCTTCTTTTTCCTCTTCTCTCATACTTCTTCTTCTTCCTCCTCCTCCTCCTCTTCTTTTCTTCTTTTCTTCTTCCTCATTATCCGGCATGTTTTTCCTTTTTGTTTATGACTGCCAAATTCAGTCTTCTTCCTCCTCTTTACTCTTGCGTCTTTCCTTCTTTTTTCTCCTCTCCTGCTTCTTCTTTTTCTTCTTTTCTTCTTCTTCCTCAGTATCTGGCAGGCTTTTTTCTTCTTGCTTATGACTACAAGATCCTGTTTTCTTCCTCCTCCTCCTCCTCCTCCTCCTCCTCCTTTTCCTTTTCGTTGCTTTTTTGTCTTCTTCTCTCCTGCTTCTTCTTCTTATTTTCCTTTTTCCTCATTGTCTCTTCCTCCTCCTCTTCACTCTTGCTCCTTTCCTTCTTATTCTTCTTCTCTCCTACTTCTTCATTATCTAGCAGGTTTGTTTCTTCTTGTTTATGATTACTAGATTCAGTCTTCTTCCTCTTCCTCTTCACTCTTTCTTCTTTCCTTCTTTTTCTTCTCCTCTACTGCTTCTTCTTCTTCTTCTTCTTCATCATCATCATCATCATCATCATTATTCAGCAGGCTTTTCTTCTTGTTTATAACTACCAGATCCAGTCTTCTTGAGTGATACATTTGAATTTCAAGGTACCATTCTCATGGTCCGTTTCTGATCTATGCATCTAAAACTGGTGTGTATTTTTAAAATGTTATCGTGATTATTATTATTATTATTATTATTATTATTATTATTATTGAGTGAGATAGAGCAGAACATTTACAAGGTGACGCTGGGGTAAAAATATATTAAAGCCTAATATACTCATCCAGTCGGATATGGGTATACCAGGTACATGCACCACAGCCAAATGTACGTGATATAGTGACAGGTTTTCATAAAAGTAGTATATAGCCTTGTAGGCCTTGTTAGAAATACCTTCATGTCGGTAAACCCAGTTCGCCCAAACTGTTTCTGATTGAGGGCGTTCCCAAATATGTGAATGTGACTTCCAAGTCAACTTGGCAAACACATTTTTCACAACACCTTACCATGATGCTCATTCACTACTCCAACTCAAGAAATGAGAGGCACAGTGCGCCACCCCCTGAGGAAAATGGCCAACTAGTTATGGTCAGACAAATGACATACAAATCTGTGTTACTGAATGGGATATTTACTGTAGTTTAACTTAATTCTCCAAGAGAAAGCATCGACGTGATAGCATCGCCAATAGATCAGAAGCCGAGTTATGGTGGACCTGAGAACAACAGCAATTAAGAGGTTGTTCTACGCTCCTCAAACCTCCCGATCACAGGTCTTGCTGCCGGATGTAGTTTATTGTCATACCCAGAACGATGTATTATTATGTCATTTATTATTATTATTATTATTATTATTATTATTATTATTGTATCTCACGTTGACGTAGGCAGTGGAATTTCTGTTCTTGGGGTCTGGCGTCAAAAAGACTCTTCATAACTTTTCGGAGACTCTGGAGGTTTACAATCTTGATCTCAATTTCAATTCTCCCTAATTGTTTTTTTCATTTTTCTTGGTGGTGTTCCAAGAGTACCCATTGCAACAGGAATTAGTTCTTCATTGATATCCCATAACTTCTTCAGCTCAATCTTTTTGCTTTCTGCGGAGTTCGCTCTTGTATCATATAGATCGGCAAAGTCAACAAGTTGACACTTGCTACTCTCCTTATCTAACTTCAATGACATGTTGTTGTTGTTGTTGCTGCTGCTGCTGCGGTTGTTGTTGTCGTTATTATTATTATTATTATTATTATTATTATTATCGTTATTATTATTATCGTCATCATTATTATTATTATTATTATTATCATTATTATTATCGTTATTATTATTATCATCATCATTATTATTATTATTATTATTATTATCGTTATTATTATTATCATCATCATTATTATTATTATTATCATCATTATTTCCTTTGATTTCTGGTATATACTCATTTCTCTTATTTTCCCAACCAGAGAGCTAAGGTCAGAAATGGCACCATGACATTTTGCACTGAGTATTTTCTTGAAAAAAAAACCATAAAAACAGCCTAAGATCACACACATTTTACATAGATAAAGCTTTTCGTAATGTGTGAACTGTACTTGTGAATAAAAATTTTCGTATTTATTCAGGCCTTGGGCTACCAGGGATTCCTTCAATGAGCCTATCTGAACCTTTTCCTATCAAACCGAGGGCACCAACTACAACTGGAATATACCTCCTTATTGACATAGCAGTCGCTGCAGACTGTGAAGATCTTCAAAGTACAAGGACCTTGAAAACGTAATCTCAGAAATGCGGTACATGAGGACATTTTGTATTTGTAGTCCCTGGTCACGATGTCTGGGCAATTAGCTTTGATTATTTTGTTTGTGTCTATTGTAAAATCCCATAAAATTGTTACAGGTCCGATGTCTATAGCCGATTTTGGTGGTGTTCATACCAATTTCTTGCAGTTTCCTTTCCGTAAAAGTTGCAGATTTTCCAATGCAGATTTTCCAATGCAGATATTGTCTCACTCTGTTATGCCGAGTTTTATATTCAGTGGGTGCCAATACGGCGCAACCAGATACAAAATGGTCAATTGTTTCGGGATATTTATCACAGAATCTGCATTTTTGGTTAACACAATTGTCAGTATGTGTGCGTGGTAATTTCTAGTTAACAATCATTGGTCCTGTGCAGCAAGAATAAAACCTTTGGTTTCAGTTTTTATAAACCTGCGCTATGTATCCACTGATGAGTACAGAGTTTGTCTACATCAGCTTGTTTGGTATGAGCGAAGTGTTGACCGTATATTTATCTAATCCGAAATTCATATCTATATCGTCACTGAAACATTTTACAGTATTGAGGTGGCCCTTCAATTCATTGTCGCCTTTGGCAAAGAGTTTGAGATCATCCATGTAGAGTAGGTGATTGAATACTTTCTAGGTTTAGTTTGTATTTGCTATTATAGTTTTGCTCATGCGTAAGGGGGATTAAGGACATAAAAACCAGAAGGTGTGACGTCGGATATTCAGGCGATTGGAGATGGCAGTACCTCTAGTGTGATTTAGGTATAGTGTCGTGTTCCACGTTCCCATGCTGTGTTTAAGGATATGTTTCTATCATGTGGGAGACTTAGTACATTTCCAAAATCTTATGGATCCAAGAGTGCGGCACACTATGAAAGGCTTTACGGTAATCTATGCATGCTGTGCTGAGATTTCTACATCTTTTCCTGCAATTTTCCAGGATGATTTCAGTAGACGGATAGGCAACGTGATTGGCCCCGATCTGTCATCTCGTCTGCAGTCGCTCTCTCACAGACGCGATGTTGCCTCGCTCTGCCTTTTTTACAAGTACTTTCACGATAATTGCTCCGAGGAGCTGCTTTCGCTTGTCCCCAGGCCTCGTGAATTTAAACGCCCCACGAGGCTGGCATCCCGCTCCCACCCCTACACCGTGGAAACTGTTAGATGTAGACGTCTCTTCTACTCCAATAGCTTCATGTCTCGCACATCTCGCCTGTGGAACTCCCTTCCCTATTACTGTTTCCCTTACAAATACAATCTCCAACGGTTTAAGTGTAGAGTCTGTCTATATTTCTGAGATGAGGTATTATGTACAGTATTTACATTAGTCGGACTATTGTCCTCATCTTTGTTGCCATATTTATCCGATCCTTCAGTATCTGTCTATATTTCTGAGATGAGGTATTATGTACACTATTTACATTAGTCGGCCGAAACGTTGTGACAAATATGGCGACAAAGATGAGGACAATAGTCCGACTAATGTAAATACGGTTTAAGTGTAGCGTCAATCGACATCTCCAGTTGCCTTGATCTATCCACTTCCCTTCTCCTCATCCTTTCATTTTTCATTCCTATCTGCTCTCGCTCCAAATCTTCTGTAACCCCCTTGCCTTGATCGACCCACTGTCTTTCTCTTTCTCCACATCCTCTCCTTTACCACTCCTATCTGCTCTTCCTCCAACCCTTCTTTAACCCCTTGCGTGATAGTGGCCTCCAGCCTTGCTTGGGGTGATACGCTTAAAAAGAAAACAAAAAAAAACTGATCTGTGCAATCATATGAATCTCTCCTGTATCCCTTTTCTTCCAGTCGAAGAATGTTGCAATTTATACGTGGAGGGCAGACATGTTATTGGCCTATAATTTTTCGAATTATCTTTTTCACTCGTTTTTGGCATTAGATATGTAATACCTTCAGTGATACATTCTGGGCTTTCATCGGAATTATTAAAAAGCATTGATAGAGTTTGTGCAAGGGTTTTATGGATTGATGACAAATGATAGAGCCAGACATTGGGCACCTTGTCATTTCCTGGGGATTTCCATTTCTGGGATTTCGTTAGAACTTGCCTAATATTATTCGTGGTTATATTTCCCATTCTTGTAGAGGTCTATCCAATATTCGTCCTTCTTCTCGTTGGATCCATTCTGCAATGGGGTTATATTCTTTGGGGCTGCTCCAAATATTCTCCCAAAATTTCTGCACTTTTTCAAAAGATGGTGGCTTTTTGATATGTATAACTGCTTTTCGAAATTCCCTGTAAAATTTCTTAAGGTCCGTTTGGAATATTTTATTTTGGCGATAGAATCTACAACGTTTTTCGTATCGTCTTTTGTTCTCTGTGCCTTTAACTGCAGTTTCTGTTTCTGCATTTCCTTGGTTGATGGAATCTCATTTAGTGATTTCATTTTATAGTTCCTCTTGATCTTCCTGCATTTGCATGTTGCGACATTTGGATTTCTTGTGATCTCATCTAGTATCGATATATCACATCTGAGTTCCTTTATTTCTCGCATCAGTTTTTCCTTCCAAGCTGGCTCTCTTTGTCTGTTGTTTGATCCTTTCATTGGCTTGACCCCAAGCTCGCCAGTAGCAGCTAAAGCTGTTGCGTATATGGTATTGTTTACTTCTTTGATGTTTCCCAGTGGTTTGTCCGTTAACAGTTTTTCCAGCGCAGCGTTGTATATTTGATCAATGTTTATTGGACTTTGTCATATGAATTTTTGGGAGCTGGTCTCTGTCTGACATTGGTGTGAGTGTTACTCTGCTGAGAACTTGGATGATGTGGGTTACTATTATTATTATTATTATTATTATTATTATTTTCTTTGATATCTGGCGTTTACCCATTTCTTTCCGGGTCCCGCCCAGGGACCTAAGGTTAGAAATGGCATCATAGCACTTTCCACTGAAAAAAAAAATAATAATTACATAGATAAAGCCCTTCGTAAAGTGTTTGCTGTACTTGTCAGAACATTTTTTGTATCTCTTTGAGGCATGGACTTCCAGGGATCCCTTCAATTAGTCTACTGGAATCTTTTCCAACCAATCCTAAGGCTTCAACTACAACAGGGATTGTTGATGTTCTCATGTGCCACATTTTTGAGATTTCTATTTCAAGGTCCTTGTATTTTGACAGTTTTTCGAATATCTTCAAAGATACATTGCAGTCTGCAGGGACTGCCATATCAATAAGGAGGCACTTATTTTGTTTGTGGTCTTTAATAACAATGTCTGGGTGGTTGACTTTGATTGTAGTCCCATAGAATTGTAACAGGTCCTATCTCCGTAACCTGGTCTGGGTGGTATTCGTACCAGTTTATTTCAGTTTCCTTCCCGTAGGTGTTGCAAATTTTTAAGTTATTATTATTATTATTATTATTATTATTATTATTATTATTATTATTATTATCAGCATTATTATTATTTTGAAATAGAATTCATCTTGAAAAATTGTTATCACATTTCTGATTGATCCTCTCCTTGTCATTAACGCTATCTTCATCGGTAACAATTATTCTTGTTCTTATTGATTACGTTATTTCTATTTCCAAACGCCAGATTTCTCATTTTTGTTAGATATGGCTTCTCAGCATTGTAATTTATAGCTAGAACGTAACAGAATTTTTCTTATTTTGCCGTTGAATTTTTTAAAAAGAAAATCATTTTCTTTTTTTTTCTTATTATTATTTTATTTGCTTGCTTCCCAATTAATTCTCTCGCTATTTAATAACATGCCACATTTATTCTGTTTTCGTTTTTCACATTCCTTCTTTTACATCAAGAATTTGATTCGTCCGTTTTTCATAGAATGTCACCTTATATATTTCGTATTATCTTGCAGCAATGCATTTCTTCTCATCTTTATTAATTTTATCTTCTTTTCAACAAACTTCATATTATTCAATTCTTTGCTGTTCTCTTCCGTTTTTCATTGAAATTATTTTCGTTTATTTGAATTTTTTTAACCAAAACAACAAAAGAAAAAAGAATGCTACGATTTTACTGCAGGGTTTATTTTTCACATATTTCTTATTTTTTTCTTTCTTTTTTTTTTTTCTTTTTTTTTTTGCAGTTGTCATTTCGGCTTGTTGTATTTTTCTATATGATCTCCTGTTCATTTTATCTGGCGAGGTTGTTTATAAAAATCGCTTGGCAGGTTTCTCGGCTCTTGTGTTTCTTCTGATTTCGATTCGTTTTATTGCGGTTTTGTTTCTTTTTTTTAATCACCCGCCCGGTCATATCGACACTGTGGCGCTGATACCCAACTCAGCCAACGGCCTTAAAGTCCTGCCAATAATTGAATTCATTTTTAATCAAATAAATGCGAATATGAAAGTTTCTTAAAAGTTAAGTGGATATTTTATTTGCTTTTTTCTCTATATATATATATATTTCTATCTCTTTATTTCTCTCTCCCCTTTTTCTCTCTGTATTTTCTCCCTCGTTTTTCTCTCTATCTCTTTTCTTTTCTCTTTCTCTTTCACTCACTCTTTCTCTCTCTTTCTTTCTTTGCTTTTTTTTCACTTTCTCCATCTCTTTATTTTCTTCTTCCTCTCTTCTTTTCTTTTCTTTTCTCTCTCCCTCTCTCTTCTTTTCGTTTTATCTTTCTTTCTCCCGCCATTTCCTTTTTTGATCTCATTTTCTATTTCTCTTTCTCCTTTCTCTTTCTCTTTTGCTCTCTATCTTCTTCTATTTTTCAACTTTACTTTTTTCTTTTTATTACCCTCCTTTTCTTTTTCTTTTTTCTTTCTTTCTCTCTTGCCCCCTTTTTAGTCTCTTTATTTTCTCTTTTTCTCTCTCTTTCTTGTCCATTTCTCTCTCTTGTCCACTCACTTTTTTTCTCTCTATCTCTTTTCTTTTGCTCTTTCTCTTTCACTCACTCTTTCTCTCTTTTTTTTCTTTCTTTTGTCACTTCCTCCATCTCTTTCTCTTCTTCTTTTTCTCTTCTTTCCTATTCTCTCTTACTTTCGTTTTCGCTCTCTTCCCTCTTTCTTTTTCTATCTCTTTTTCTATTTTTCTTTCTCGTTTATCTTTCTCTTTTTCTCTCTATTTTTTTCAACTTTCCTTTTTTCTTTTTATTACCCTTCCCCTTTTTCTCTCACCCCCCCCCTTTCTCAGTACCGATCTGTAGCAGAATTTGTACTCATCTAACTTTGTTCCATTCAATCTTCGCTTGTTGCTCCAAATGCATGTTCTTTTGACAAACTAAACTAAACTTAATAAAGAGCATCACCTAAAACAATTGTTATCAATTTCGGCGCGCCTAGTGGTTGAGATAGTTACTTCTTTTCAAGTGGTGCCAGAGGTCAGGGTTCGATCCCAAAACAAAAATATCCCATTTCAAATTCCGATTTTCAAAATAAGTATGCAGTACTTATTAGCAAACAGGTAGGGTATTACGAGACAGGAGGATTTCTTTGATAACAAAGAAAAGAATACTGAGCTGCTACGTGACATCTGTCCTTCCTCAAAGATGAAGAAGAGACTCGAGGCGACGGAGATGTGGTTCTACAGAAGGATGCTAAGGATATCATGGACCAAGCATGTGAGCAACGATGAGGTTTTGAAGAGGATGCAAACAAGAAGAAAGCTTATACTTAACATCAGGAAGAGGCAGATGAAATTTCTGGGACACGTAATGAGAAAGGAGGGCCTGGAGAATCTGATACTCACAAGTCGAATAGAGGGAAAGAGAGACAAGGGAACACATGACATACCTGGCGGGCTTATGCAAATGGATGAGAGAACGTGGTCTGTGAGAGGTGGCAGAGGGACGAAACTTAATGAGAGATACAAAGGATAGGGAGAGAACCATGATCGCCTACGTCCTGAAGGGACACGGCGCATAAAAAGAAAGAAGCCTCGTAGTGAAAATGACTATTTACATTCAAATAAGTTATATGATGCCATCTATTATGATTGGTTTGGTTTGGTTTATTTTATTTTACGGTATATCAAACTCACTGGGTTATTTAATGCCAACAAGACTTTTATTACTGGTAATATTTTTTCAAAAAATGCATCGCTGGTAATATTTTTTCGAAAAATGTATTGCTGTTAATTTTTTTTTCAAAAATGTATTGCTGGTATTAAACCTATTTATACACTTTCATAACGTTTTGAACCCGTTTGGGGGGGGGGGACTACTTGCCCATAGCTGGGACCCTAAAAGGCGCTACTGGTGTTCCCAGGTCCACCCTGACCTGGGGTGGACCTGGGAACACCAACAATTAAGTGGTGGTTTTAGACTCCTCAAAGCCTCCTTGCTGTTGGATGTAGTTTATCGTCTTACCCAGGACGCGGGTGTATATATTATGATGTCATATATTATGATGTTAGATGTTATGATGTCATATGTTATGATATTAGATGTTATGATGTCATATGTTACGATGTTAGATGTTAGGATGTCATATGTTATGATGTTAGATGTTAGGATGTCATAAATTATGATGTTAGATGTTAGGATGTCATATGTTACGATATTAGATGTTAGGATGTCATATGTTACGATGTTAGATGTTATGATGTCATATGTCAAGGACTGACCAAAATTAACGATAAAAACAAATGAAAACTACAAAGTTAACCTTCTTCGAAGACAGTCATTCACTTCTGTAGTTTACTGCTACTAACAAGCATGGATTCTATGTCACCTAATGATGGGCATGCTGGCCGGAACTAGTCGAGGAACCTAATTTATATAATAAAACAAAAAATATTAATATACAACCCAGTGTATCTGTCTATATTTCCTCAAGGACACATGGCACAGTGGATAAAGGCGTTAGTTAGATCCAGTGACATGGACCCAAAGAGTGTGAGTTCAATACCCGGTTAAGGCAGTGGAGAACTTGGAGAGGGGAATTAACAGGAGATAACTGACAACTGGCATCCATTAAACATGGCACGTGGAACTGGAACAGTTTACCCCAGTGAGTGAAATAAAGGGTTTAGTTCGACATTTCATCCACCTGAAGAAGGCCGGAGCGTACAACGGTCGAAACGTTGTAATAAACATGGCGACAAATATGAGGACAATAGTCTGAATAATGTAAATAGTGTACAACCCAGTGTGTCTGAAATTTTAATTTTTTAACATTTTTTACTGTTCAAGACACACACAATGTGTGTGTGTGTGTGTGTGTGTGTGTGTGTGTGTGTGTGTGTGTGTGTGTGTGTGTATATGTTTGTATGTATGTATTTGGGCAACAATCCCTCTTTTATACAAGTTTCATTAAATACGACTGACATGGTACTACGGTTAAATTTTTCTTTTAATGTTCTTAATGTTTTCTTCTCTTCCGGACATGAATTACGTAGGATTTTTTGAAGTTCCATGCAGTGAATTTCGGAATTCAAATTTATTTCTTCAAAGTTATCATTGCTGTTTTCTAAGCTGGACCAAAGGTCTCTTTAGTTTTTGCGCCGGAAGCACAATTAGCTCCCCCCGCCCCCCCAGCAGCTAGCTTCAAAGTGCGCACGGAGTGCGGCTTTTAAGTTAGTAATTTTCTAAAGTCTGCTGCAACTTAAAATTCTAATTGCCAATTCTGGCGCTTTTTGTTTAATAGTTGAGAATTATTATATGAAGAAGTGAATACTGGACAATTTCCTCACAGATGAAAAGAAAACTGGTGGCAGCAAAGATCTAGTTCTACAGAAGGATGCTGAGAATTCCATGGATGAGGCGCGTAAGCAACGAGGACTTCTTAAGAAAAATAGAAACAGAAGGGACACTTTTTACTTAAAATCAGAAAGCGGCATCTAGAATTTCTGGGAAGGAGAGGTTGGAGAATTTGACACCCATAGACCAGGTCAAAGGGAAAATGGACATGGGGAGAGAGAAAACAGGTCCCCCACCTGACGAACTTATGTGAATGGAAAGCAGAACGGGGAGTAGAAGGAATAGTAGGAATATTACGAGAGCTGCAAGAGAGAGGAGGTAGTGGAGAGCCATGGTTGCCTACGTCCTGAAGAGCGAATTGATAGAAAACATCGTGCTAAGCTAGAAACCTTTCCCAATCCGCTCCCCAGCTATGGGTTAAATAGTAGGACTTGTATGTGGGATAATCGTTATTTAGCCTCATGAAATTGTTAATGCAATAACCACTTGAAAAAAAAAATATTATTCTTCCAATCCCAAATATGTTTCGGGTTTAAATAACCGACAAAGGGTTGATAAACCGTAAAATAAAAACAAATCAGTCATTCAATTAATAACCCCACCCACCCAACAACAAAAAAAAACAGAACTAAAATGAAAGAGAAAAAAAACAGTCGAAAACAGGAAAGTGGGTAATTTTTCGTCATTAAAATCAGTTGGACTGACCGTCAACCAGTTTGGGACCGGAAAAATAATTAGGGTCGTGCGCTGCTAATTGGAAAGGGTGTGGTCATCCAATGAGTCGTTCGTTTCGCACGAGTGCACTTGGCGACGAAAAGGAGAGGGGAAGGAAAAAGAAAACCGATTATTGGCAAGAAATTAGCAACTCTGAACCAAATTGCTAGTGACACTCAATCCATTTACGACAACGTACGACAGGGGTCAGTCAAGTCCTGAACGTTTTCAATTTATTTATTTCTCCTTCTTTTTCCCTTTTTTCCCTATGCCAATGTGCGCATGCGTAAGTGTGCGCGCTGACACTTCTTAAAAAGCACCAAAAAATAAATCAAAATAGAGTTTCAATGAACGAGAAGACATTATTTTCATAATGATGTTACAAAGAAAGTTGTTTTTTTTTAATAATCTTGTCTTATTTTCGGCACAAGGTAATAAGCGTAGAGCATACATCGGTGTATGGGTCAGTTAAAACTACAGAAGGATGCTGAGGATATCATATACTGAGCAATGTGAGCAATGATGAGATCTAAGAGAGGTTGAAAACAAGGAGGAGGGTTATACTTAACATCAGGAAGAGGCAGCTGAAGTTTCTGGGATACATAATAAAGAAAGAGGACTTGGAGAATCTGATACTCACGGCTCGAATAGAAGGAAAGAGAAACAAATGAAAACAACGCATGACATGCCTGGCGGGCTTAAGCAAGTGGATGACAGAACGTGGTCTGGGTAAGGAAGCAGAGGGAAGGAACTTGTTGAGAGTTGCAATGGATGGAGGGAGGTGGAGAGCCATGATCGTCTACGTCCTGAAAGGACATGGCACATAAGAAGAAAGAAAGAAAGAAAGAACGAAAGAAAGAAAGAAGAGGTAGTTTCACCCAACACCGCAAATTGCTACAAAAACAAAACATTTAGCTAAAAACTCGAATAATATACTTAACTAGACTCATCAAATCAAGGCTTTTTTACAGACAACATTCATGGTTTTGTTTGAGAGACAACCTTTCTCCTGGCTTGTTCAACTAACAATGCCGGATTATTTGCTAACATTTTTCCATTGGACTGATGAACTTTAGACAACAGATTTATTTTGAACTTTTTGATTTTCCTGGTTAAACTAATTTGGTTTTACTAGTTTTATTTTATTTTATTCACGTGTGTTTGATTTTTCTTTTACCTTTTTCTTTTTTTTTTTCTTTGTTAGTTTTTAACTGCTGTTAATTCCAGGCTTCTCGTTAACCTGAAAACTCGAGCCGTGTCCTTAAATAGCCGCGTCAAATCGTGAGTCCCGCGTAGTCGTCATGCATGACGCGAAACTCGTTCAGAAATCTCAGATGTCGTCTGTATACAACCGCTTCCTCAGATCAAAGGTTAAAAATGGCGTCGAGCGCGTGAAGCCTGTAGGTCTTAGCGAAGACAATCTTCTTGTGGACTGGCGATACTTTCAACAGATACAGAAAGCAAAAGAGACAGCACATATAACACGCACACTATATATATATATATATATATATATATATATATATATAACGTTTCTTTTAAACATCTTTCGCTAAATATGGCAGACAAGGAATATTGAATTAATTTTCTATTTAGTTTTACAAGCGTTCTTAATATTTTTCCGTTTGGTGGGAATAAAAGAGTACAAAAATTGTCCATAATGTTTATTTTAATTGTCCCAATCGGTTTCGGTCCCTTCTTTAGCCATTTTCAAGGGGGGGGGGGGTAGATTTTTTTAGTTTCTTTCCATGTTTTGAATAGTTAAGATGTATTTTATTTTTATGACGTTTTGAATACTAGTAGGAGCGTTTATTCCGAGCCTTCACTTGTTGAGCACAGCTGGAATATATATATATATATATATATATATATATATATATATATATATATATATATATATATATAGTGTAACCCGGATATAAGAGAGTTGTCGGGACCGGATAATAAGTATCTTATATCCGGGTTTCTCTTATATCCGGGTTTGGTCTATCTTGTTTTATTAACACAGGCTCTAATTTGGGACCAGAGAAAATCTCTCATATCCGAGTTTCTCTTATATCCGGGTCTCTTATATATACGGGTTACACTGTATATATATTTAAAATTTGTGTATTTAGGCACCAATCCTTCTTTCATTCACATTTCATTGAATACGACAGACAAGGTGCTTTTATTTAGTTTTTTATACAATTTCTCATGTGATCTAATACTTTTTTTCTTTTCAGATGTTCTTTTTTTTCCGAGCGCTTTCGGCTATACATTTAGCCATTTTCAAGGTTGAAATATATTAACTGTTAACAAGAAATAGTTTGTTGTATGTATGTATTTATATAAGGTTTTCATTTTCAAAACACGGTCAAGATATTGTTCATAGTTGATATTATTGAGTGTTGTTTTTTTTTGTTTTTTTTATTAATAAAGCTTCCATTATTTTTAGCCTTTTTTGCTTGTAGATGATTACAAATAGAGTCCGGTACACACATATATATATATATATATATATATATATATATATATATATATATATATATATATATATATATATATATATATATATATATATATATATATATATATATATAAGGTTGCAGTAAAGTCACTATATAGCCACTTACAATAACAATTAAGTCCAAGCAATTAATCTACAGTCCGGGAATTTATTAGATAATATTTAAATAAGTATAAGACATTCTGGATGCTAACCAATAAGAAACAGCCAAACACAATATACCATATATACTTCGTCTCTTTGCTTTTTATCATTTTTTATCATTTCTATGTTGATTTCTGACGAAGCTTTAATAAAATGAAACATTTTAGATTAAGACCTATTTCCTACTTGTTCTTTATACTATCATATATATATATATATATATATATATATATATATATATATATATATATATATATATATATATACCCAAGTATAGGATTGGTGTATACGGAATAAATTCCAATAACCAACAAATATTATTCTTAAGAGACTGCTCAATACAGTGTAGAGGCACACACACACACACACACACACACACACACACATATATATATATATATATATATATATATATATATATATATATATATATAAAATAATATTCGACCACAAGGTAAGTAGAAGAATCTTCTATTTGCCTGAGGAGACCTTGCGCTCGATACCCGGGTACAAAGGTAGACTGCTTTTTAGTGTTTTCGTAAATATATATATATATATATATATATATATATATATAGAGAGAGAGAGAGAGAGAGAGAGTGTGTGTGTGTGTGTGTGTGTGTGTGTGTGTGTGTGTGTGTGTCTGTGTCTGTGTCTGTGTCTCTGTCTGTGTGTGTGTGTGTGTGCGCACGCGCGTGAATGTGTGTATCAAAAATACTTTTACAAACTTTGGGGGCGGCTTCATCAAACCAAAACAAAGACAAAAGTCCATATGAAAGTCCCAAAGTATTTTGGGGTTGTCTCTTGGATGGTACATTTAACAGCGTCTACCGTAAAGTTTAGACTTAATAACTAAAAAGAAAAGGATTTGCAGACATATGTTTATATGAACTTTTGTCGTTGTTTTAGTGTGAGGAACCCGCCCCCCAAAGTTTGTAAGAGTATTTTTGATACACCCTATATAGAGAATTAATATAAGTAATAGATTTGTCACTTAGCTGATTGATGGTACCTTCAGCATCCCGACTCCAGGGTTTCGTAGACGGACCCTCCGAGGAATGCACCGTCCACCCATCAGGGTATATCAGTTTTTTCTTCTTTTTTTTTCTTGTGAAAACCACACTTTGAGTAGCACTGATCTGGACTATAATAATTGCTCACTTACCAAGAAAACATATAAATATATATATATATATACGTGTGTGTGTGTGTGTGTGTGTGTGTACGTGTGTGTGTATGGGATATATAGCATGTAAACAGGTAGTTAATATCGTTAACAGTTGGCTTTTTCTTTTTTATTATTAAAGCCTCCATTATTTTTAATCTTTTTTTGCAGACGGAAGCAGTTAATATATTTGTTTCCTACCTAATATGTTTCTAATGGAGTCTGTTAAATTTGTGTACGTGTTTAAATGCAATGTAATAAATTTTATTTTTTTAATTTTTTTTTTTTTTTTTTGCAACAGATGCAAAACAGGAAGTTATATCCGTGAACCGGATACGGAATTCAAAGACAACATCAGTTTCACTGTAGCTGCACAAGCGGGACGTACTATTGATAACGTCCTTTTAGCGTGTTCATTTAAATGCCAACAAGAAAGTCGAAAGTATGATTTGAAATACATTTTTTGAATAAATTCACACATTGGTTTAAGTAGGAAATTAGTCAAACTCAATAAATACGGCTTCCACAAACAAGTCTTCTACAAACCTTCCGCAATCCTAATCGTGTCACACAACTAACCCCGAACTAGCAGAGTGTAACATATGAAAAAAAATATGCCCCCACAAAATATTTCGCTTATTTACATATATATATATATATATATATATATATATATATATATATATATATATATATATATATATATATATATATATATAAAGAAAGAAAGAAAGAACAGTAAGATATATAATCCGGTGTTCTTATTGATATTTTTTATTTTTATTTTTACAAAACAGTGCTCAATGAAAATTTACAGAGCATAAATATTATAAATTAACTGATTTAAAATGTTTACCATGTTTTAAAAATAGAAGCTAAAAACTTTAAATTTAATTATATAATTAAATTAAAAGCATTAGTTCCGTTTCATCTTCAAGCGAAATTTTAAAATATTTTTACTCTTAATTATTAATAGACTATATTTCTTTTAAAAAACAAGCAAATATAATAGAATTACTTACATTATTTAAAATTATTTTTTATATCAAATATAAGTATGTATATTACCAGCTCCGAATTTTTAATTTTGTTTTTAAATATTATTTAAGGAAACTTTTTGACAATGACGACAAAAATAGGTATTTCATTTCTCTGATTCAGTAAATTTTTATTTTTTATAATCTTAGTAATATATAGTTTCTCATGTATTTTAAAGTTGTAGTTAAATAAAACGTATTCTAACACAAACACACCTAAAAAAACAAAAAAGAATCTTTAAGTATACAAGTAAGTAAAAAACATGCCGAAAAACTTTTTGCCGTGAATAATAAAAAAACCCAGACGACATGCATTTAACGGATGTCAGAATTAGTTGAAAAATACACCCCTACCCTCCGTAAACTTAACCCCTTTTTCGAA
>OZ038507.1:18875103-18895103 GCA_964036315.1 Acanthosepion esculentum
CGTTCTAAGAACTGAGCTGTTGGACCCTCATACGTCGAAAACGACGGGAGAGTCCTTACAAGCGCTCTTCTTAATAGTTCATATTTTACTCAGTAACTTAATAGATAACTTCTCTCGCGCTTCTGGATTGCAGAACTCTCTCCCGGTTTCATGCATTCCCGTCAACTTTGATCTTCAAGAATTTAAATACAACGTAAACCGTCATCTTCTGTCATTCCAGGAGTCCTTTCTTTTATTGTCTTTTCTGCTCAATAACGTTTTCTCCGTTTCTTTCACTCTCTTGCGTTTTAGTGACTTTATCGCAATACTTGGAGGTTAAATGATTGAATTAAAATTAAATTAGGTGTTTATTTGCTTTTTTTGTGTGATGATTCTGGCTTCTACTTTTGTGGTTTCATCTTGTAAATCTTGCTTGAAATTTTAGCTTTCTTTAATAGCTGAATATCGATCTTTGTTGCATTCAAGCTAGTAAGCAAACTTTAGCATCCAATTATTGGTTACCCTTCTTCCAAGAAAAGGGCGGCCATTTTTGTCTGCGCATACATTTCAAATGACCCTGCTCCTTTTGTGACCGAGGTATTGATTTGAATCTCCAGATATGTTACTAAAAATAGACCGTCGTGAAATATTATTAATTAAGTTATTCTAAAAGTAATTTAAATTTACATGCAATGTTATTCGTATTCTTCTGTCTTCTTAATTCCTGTTCTTTTATTGCTCTCTTAAATAATGTCTTCTTTTTTCTTATATTCTCTCACACTCAGCAATCTCTTTGCGTGATTTCATTGTCTTGCTTAAAGGTGAAATGATTATATATATATATATATATATATATATATATATATATATATATATATATACAGGGGTTGAACAAAATAATTGGAACAGGTGAAAATTCCACTCCTATATTTCAAAGACCTATTATACTAAGAACTTTAACTAAAACTTCATAATTGCAGATTATATCTAATTTAAATATGTTTATTTATCTAATTTACTGTCTTTGTCTTATTTATTTTCAGAATTTAGTCAAATTTAAGCTAAATGCACGACCTCTCCGATTTCAAAAAACGTCAAATTGTTGGAGCTCGCATGGCAATAGCCTCGATCACTACGGTTGCTGAACTGTTTGGTTTTTCAAGAGCTACCATATCAAGAACTATGACGCAATTCGAGAAACAAGGCAAAACCTCTAGCAACCGTAGCAATTCGGGTTGGACTTGCAAACTTACTGACAGGGATCGACATGCATTGAAATGCAATGTGGCAAAAAAATAATCGGACTACTGCAGCCAAAGTGAGTGCAGAGTTAAATAATCATCTGAATAGTCCAGTTTCTACTAAAACTGTTCGTCATGAGGTTGGATATCATGGAAGAGCCGCCGTAAGGAAACCTCTTCTCTCCACTCGCAACATTCGGAAGAGGTTGAAGTGGAGATCACAATGCCTGGTCTGCAGACCAATGGAAGCAAGTCATATTCTCAGACGATTCCAGATTTTCTTTTTTTCCAACTTCAGGGCGAATTTATGTGTGGAGGCAGCCCAAAAAATCTTACAACCCTGACTGCCTTCTTCCAACAGTGAAGTATGGAGGTGGATCAGTGATAGTTTGGGCCGCCATATCATGGAAATGTCTCGGTCCAGTAGTTGCCCTGCATGGTAGAATCAACAGCAAAAATTACCTGAACATTTTGGGAGATCATGTTCATCCAATGGCCCAGACTTTATTCCCTGATGGTGACTGCATCTTCCAAGACGATAATGCTCCAATACATACCGCTTGATTGGTTAAGAATTGGTATGAAGAGCATGAAAGTGAGCTAGAACACATGGAGTGGCCTCCCTAATCTCCAGATATCAATATTATTGAACATTTGTGGTGCATTTTGGAGCGACAAGTTAGGAGCCGCTATCCTCCACCGTCGTGTCTTAAAGAGCTGGAGCAGGTTTTTATGGAAGAATGGCTGAAAATTCCTCTGGATGAAGTCAGGAAGCTGTATGATTCCATTCCTAGACGTATTAAAGCTGTATGTGAGACTAAAGGAGGACACACTCCATATTAAATACATTTTCTTTGAATTTAACAAGTGTTTCAATTATTTTGTCCAACCCCTGTATATATATATATATATATATATATATATATATATTGATAATATTAGTAGTCAATATAAAAATTTCCAAGAGAATAGAATCCAGGTAGAGCTCAGTGTCCAGGACAGAGTAAGGATATAATATAAAAGGCTCAAACACTAATATTCCATGGTTATAATTTATTACATTGGAATCGTAATCACGATCCAATTCATCAGACATACAAATTCAAAAGCATTTTGAATTTGTAGGTCTGATGAATTGGATCGGGATTACGATTCCAATGTAAGGAATATTAGTGTTTTATCCTTTTATATATATATATATATATATATATATATATTATAATTATTTTTTTTTAAATATGATTCCATTGTAACACAGAAATTACTGTTTCGAAACTGGCCAGCACTATTCAAGTTCAATTTCAATATTAAACTTTATTATTAAATGGATTAAGTTCGACAATTACTTAATATATTTTCTGTTTATACGTTATTTTTATAGATATAATTTATTTAAGTAAATGCTCTGTTTTTTTAATTCAACAGTATTAATTACATTTACCGCTCTGAATGTTCAAGAATCGCTTATATATATATATAAGTCTACCATTCATTTATGCTTTGAATGTTGCTGCTACATATAGCCTGGTACTCCTGCTGTATACTTAGTGATTGTTGATAAAATCCAAAGAATAGTCAGCTGTATTATTGGTCTTGACCTGGCATCGCGGCTTCAGTCACTTTCCCACTACCGTATTGTAGCTTCCCTGTGCCTTTTCTATAAATATTTTCATCGTAGTTGTTCGGGTGTACTCTTCGCTATGGTACCTAGACTTTTATTAATTTAAGCGGAGTACTAGGTTGTGGGCAAGATCTCATCCTTTTACATTTGAAATGGCTAGATATAGCCCTAAGTTCTATGCTAATAGTTTCTCCTCTCGCTTCCGACTCTATGTTTCTCTTTTTTTTTTCTTATTCTTTCACACTCAGTAACCCCTTGTGTCTTACTGACTTTACTGCTTTGCATGGAGTGAAATGATTAAAAATGAATTAGCTTTAGCACAGTAGTGGCAATTCACACAGTGGATTAAATTAAAACTTATTTAACCCCATTGAGACAGGGACTGAAAGTGCATTTACATCACATAATGTTATGGAAGGGAAAATAACACTATGGAGGCGTCTAGAAAAATAAGTAAAAGGGACATAACAGGCAAGCAAGTAGGGAATTGCTTCTGAAGTAAAATCGTCGAAAGACGAAACCAGTTTCTTTTTTTCTTTTTTGTTTTGTTATTTTTTTGTTTTGTTTTTTTCAGACATGTTGATTTTAATTTTTGAGGGTTCTCGTCTTTTCTTGAGTTAGGAAAATTGTATTTCTTTTTTTACATAAATAATTGATTTTAATGCTTAAATGATAAAGTAAATATTTATATATGCCTTCACTTTATTTTCGTTTTCTTATTTGGTTTGGTGGTATCGTAAGTACTATTAAAGTATTAATTGTTAGGTTTATAATTAAATTTGCATTTATAATTGTTTGAATTTATGTGCATAAGCCTGTATTTATACGTTTCCGCGCACGCACGCACGCACGCACGCACGCACGCACGCACACACACACACACAGAAAATGCATATAGGTATCTAAATATACATTCGTGCATATGCAAGCGCGCATACACAATCACATGTACACATTTGTTTGTGGCTTATTATTAATAAACTAGTGATTAAAGGGTAATTTCTTGTTTGTTTTTAGGGTATTATTTATGGTTGGTTATATTTATAGAGTATTTTCTTTGCTGTTTGAAGATATGTATATATAGTATATAATATATACTCCCGCACACAAATGCACGCGCCCACACGCGTACATGTATGTATTTTTAAATAGTGTACATGTAGTAAATTAAATTATTTGCTTATATCATAAGTTATCATTTATCTAATGTTTAATTTTTTATTTAATGGCTTGTAGTTTATTTGTTTTTGCCTTGGTTTTATATATTGAGGTATTAATTAGGGAAGATTAGTTTTGTTCGTGTGTGTATATATTCATATTTACATACACACACATGCACGTATAGATGTTTATATTAATGCTTAATCTTTTTTGTTTATTTATTTATTTTAAAGTTTATATTATATTTATTTCATTTATTTATTTAAATTTTATACTGCCTTTATTTTATTTATTTATTTTTAATTAGTGCTTAGTTAGCAAAGTACGTATTTATTTATATGCCTACATTTACCCGTTATTTCAGTTTTCTTGTTTAAGAGTTTATTTTAGTTTATAAAAATAATTAGTGCTAATTTTTCCTCTAAGCATTATTTGCAATATTTTATTGTTAGTACCGTATGGGGCTTCCACTTTTATAATTTCCTATTTCATTTTGGTGGAGATATTGTTTTATCTTTGGCTCTATATGTATTTTGATATGGTTGTATTATTTGTATATTTTTTCTTTCAAAGAACATTTTGTGGTTATAATATCTTTCTTTTAAGTTTTTTTTCTTTCTGTCGCGCGTATATATTTTTTCGTTTGTGTTAATGCTATTACTTACGATACCTTTGTATATTATGTTATTGGTTGAAAATTTATTGTTAAGTCGGTAATTTTCTTTGTTTCTGCAGTTGTTGGTGTTATTTTGATGAATGTTATTGTTGTTGTTGTAATTGTCAATGGTGTTGTTCAATATTTTTTATTGTACTTAGTTATTATTTTCTCCATGTTATCAATGCATCTGTAACTAATTTTGACTGTTTTTTTTGTTTTGTTTTTTTGATAATTTGCATTTTTTAGGGAAGTGTTTGTCAATTGTTGTGATGAATATTTTCACTATTTCTGTTTTCATTGTATTGTTGTAGGGAGCGTTCTTTATATATATATATATATATATATATATATATATATATATATTAGTAGTAGTAGTAGTAGTAATCTTATAAGTATAAGTAACTACACTCGTTTCGGAAAACCTTCGGTTTCTTGATTTGCAAAAAATCAAATCAATATCGAAGGGAAAAAAGGTATAAAAAAAAGAAAGAGCCGAGAACATGGACGCTCGTGGAAAACAATAGTTCAGCATGCAAGTCCAAAGCCCAAATAAAAAAACCCGATACGAGTACGCAACTAAATAAAGTGCTCAATACAGTAAGTAGAGCATACATACACACACACATATATATATATATATATATATATATATATATATATATATAAAGAAATATAGTCTTAAAGTGTGCTATATTTATGGGATAAAGTGCTCAATATCAGAGATAGAGCGTGTGTAAATATAAAAGTGAACATAGACGTCAACACTTAGAGGCAACAGTCTGTTCCATGCTAGATGCAATCGTCAGTTGCCTGACGATTGCATCTAGCATGAAACAGACTGTCGCCTCTAAGTGTTGACTTCTATGTTCACTTTTATATATATATATATATATATATATATATATATATATATATATATATATATATATATATAATTCCAGAGAGAGTATATCTGTAAAAGGACAATATAAATAAAGACAAAAGGAAAACTTAGCCGTCGCGTTTTGTCCTCTGAGGGACTTTATCAATCTCCTACCCATTTTCATTTATTAGGCATTGAACTGTATCACCTTTAACGTCCATGAACGCGTCTGACTTTTCCGCTAACCTGATGAATATTCATGAGCACGCTTATACAAAAATAAAAAAATTCGAAAAAACAATAACATTTTTGCTCTTGTATATAAATACCTGTCACAAAATAAAATCCTGATATTGGCTTATGTGTCGGCTAAGATAAGTTTTCCTTTTGTTGTTATCCATATATATATATGTGTGTGTGTGTGTGTGTGTGTGTGTGTTAATGTAATAGGAAATAATACTTAAACTGATGATCCAAAGTTCTTCAGTATTTTTGTTTTTATTTTTTTAAACAGTGCTCGATACAGAAGTAGAGCTTAAAATGATAATTATTTTAAAAAAATATGGTTCCATCGCGACACAGAAATTTCTAGGTTTCGAAACTGGTGGTCCACAAGTGTTAAAGTTTAATTCCAATATTAGATAATAACTTTAGATGACGGTTTCATTGTCAAGCGATGTTTGGAATAACTCACCAAAGAAGTGTTTTACTCATTTATAGTTTGGAAATGAAGGCGTAATCTGGGGTTTGTTTTTCATTATCAAGGGGTTCTGCTTTGATGAAAACTTTAATATTTGTGAACCAGTTTCGAAACATAGTAATTTCTGTGTCGCGATGGAATCATATTTTTTTAAAAATAATTATATATATATATATATATATATATATATATATATATATATATATATATATATATATATATATATTATTAAGTGTGTTTATTTTATTTGTTAGAAAAGCAATATTAAGATTCTACATATACTGAAATTTTATTATTAATATTATTACTATTATCATTATTATTATCATTATCATTATTATTATTATTATTATTATTATTTCAATAATACACGTTTCCCGATTTTGTATGTCTCCTACTATATATATATATCTACTATATATATATATATATATATATATATATATATATATATATATATATAGTAGATGCACACACATACACACATATATGTGTGTGTGTTTATTTCTGTATTATATATATATATATATATATATATATATATATATATATATATATATATATATATGTATGTATGTATGTGTTACTCAAAATATGTCACACTAAATGTGTTACGCAAAACTGTTACCCAAAATTTAAGGTCTTGTGCAAACGTAGTCCTGGTTTTTGCTGTATAGCTGTGTGCATGCCCAAAGGAACACTTCGAATAACACGGTGAAAACTTTATTTTAATTCAAGAATTTTTTTATTTGTCATTCCTTGCAGTTTTGTGGATTCGCCCGTTTATCTGGTGTATGAGGGAAGGGATGCTCGTTTATATGCGTGCACACGCGGGTGCGCGCCTGTGTGTAAATATGCGTTGTTCTCAACTTAATATACGCGTGTCTTTTTGATAATGGCATCCACCACTCATTTTTCATGATTGCAAACTGAAGAAACTATTTTAGATCTAAAACTTCTGCGGTCTTCAGCTGACTTTCCTCTTCAGACACTTTCGATTTTCCCTGACCGGCAGATATTTACTTTTTCCCTTCCATTTTCGTTCTGACAATAATTTTAATTTGATCAAAACGACGCATTAAACATTAAATGGCATTAAATTGTCTTGTTTGTTGAACGACGATAAACGACGCATGCGCACAAGAAAATATATTTTTTTTATGCAGATTTTAATTTGATTTTATTTACTTGTTTAATCCGGTCAATTCTCGTTTCCTTGAGTCGATTAATTTAATTCTTATTTTCTTTTTTCTTTTCCTTATTAATTTTGAAAGGAAATTGAGCATATGTTAACAAAGCCCAATTTTTAAAAAAAAATTGAATAAAGAGAAAGAGAAATTCTTAAATGCTACACACAGGAGCAGCAGAGAAAGTTTTCATTTTTCAATGTTTTTCCTTCTGATGTTTATTGAATATTAAAGTTTTAACTGTTTTATATATTATTTTATTCTGGGCAATATTTTTTGGCAATTTAAAAAACATTGTCACTTTTTTTATTTTATTTATAGAATTTTACTCGGTTATAAAAAAAAAGTGTGTTTATTTTATTTGTAGAAAAGCAATATTAAGATTCTACATATACTGAAATTTTATTATTATTGTTATTACTATTATCATTATTATTATCATTATCATTATTATTATTATTATTTCAATAATACACGTTTCCCGATTTTGTATGTCTTCTGTCTTCCATCTTGAGAGATTTTATGGTTTTCCCGCTTGCGTTATATTCGTGAACCCTTTTTTTTTTTACTTTGGCTTTGGGAGAATCTCTTTTTCAATTCAATACGAGCTTCTACCCCAAATTTCGTTGGTGTTCTCTTTCTCATTTCTTTCTTTCTTCATTCATGCAACTTGCTTGTCTTCTTTCTTTAATGCTGTAATTTAATTTGTTTATCATCGCTTTTCTCCACACCGATGTTAGATACACGGATATGAATAGAGATAGATAGATAGATAGATAGATAGATAGATAGATAGATAGATAGATAGATAGATAGATAGATAGATAGATTAATTGACTGAGATAGACAGACAGACTGATAGGTCGATAGATAGATATGAACTGACAGAGATTAATATGAACAGACTGAAATAGATAGATAGATAGATAGATAGATAGATAGATAGATAGATAGATAGATAGATAGATAGATTGACTGAGATAGGCAGACTGGTAGATCGATCGATAGATAGATAGATAGATAGATAGATAGATAGATAGATAGATAGATAGATAGATAGATAGACAGACAGACTGATAGATTGATAGATATGAACTGACAGAGATTAATATGAAAAGAGTGAAATGGATAGATAGATAGATAGATAGATAGATAGATAGATAGATGAATTGACTGAGATAGACAGACAGACTGATAGATTGGTAGATATATATGAACTAACAGAGATTTATATGAACAGACTGAAATAGATAGATAGATAGATAGATAGATAGATAGATAGATAGATAGATAGATAAATAGATAGATAGATAGATAGATAGATGAATTGATTGAGATAGACAGACAGACTGATAGGTCGATAGATAGATATGAACTGACAGAGATTAATATGAACAGACTGAAATAGATAGATAGATAGATAGATAGATAGATAGATAGATAGATAGATAGATAGATAGATAGATTTGGAATTTATTGTAAATCTGCATGATAATCAGCATTTTGGGTTTTCTCATTCGGACTCAGTATAATTAGTTTGTTTCCATTGCTAAACCTTGAACAACCATCATAGAGTTGACCGCGAGAAAAGAAGGGTTCAATCAGATGAAGTTCCGTTACTGTTGTGGGGCTCTCCCCTTTTTAAACAAGATGGACTCGTCTGACAGAGTGGAGATACGCTGAGTACACAGGGCGTTCACAAAGAGATACGTTGAGATACGTAGTGTCCTCAGAGAGAGACAGAGAGCGATAATAACGGCTTCACTTACAGAGACTTGTACATATACTTTCTACTAACCCGCATTCCTGGACTACTAATCTTCATTTCAAGTTTGTATTCTTACGTTCAATACACTTATTTTCCTATTTCAATTACTGGCGTTGTTTATTTATTTGTGCAGGATTCCATCCCCGGAATCCACAACAGTTACTTTCAATGATTGTCCTTGGGACTTATTGATTGATATTG
Organism: Acanthosepion esculentum; assembly: GCA_964036315.1. Classification (NCBI taxonomy): domain Eukaryota; kingdom Metazoa; phylum Mollusca; class Cephalopoda; order Sepiida; family Sepiidae; genus Acanthosepion; species Acanthosepion esculentum. Next base: position 18,884,482 of record OZ038507.1, read on the forward strand.
TATAGCTCACTCTCACTGGAAACTAAAGTTTTTTTTAACTCAAAAATGAAGAACTGGAGGAATTAAGAGGATTCTTGGAATTAAAACTCTTTCCTCCTTTCCTGGACCAGTAAGGATCTCTGCTTCCAAGAGATGAGGAAGCATCTTCTTGATAATTAACCTTGTTCCATTACAAATCTTAGAGAATCCAGATTTCTCAATGGTATAACTGACACATTTTCTTTTACTTGCAACTTGTATTATGGCATTCCAGGAGGATTAAATGAGTTCAGAAACTCTATTGAATAATTCATTGCCTGCTTGTGTTCAACCACAGTGTCAATGGAAAAGTACTTCATTGTTTCTTTTGGAATTTCTTGGAGAAGCTTACAGTTGATGCTATCCACAGTTTGATTCTTGAGATCTAATATGGTCCTCTCACAAAACCAGTTTGGAATCCCTGAAATGGTGTTTAATGTTTGGATAAACATGATTAATAAAGTCTTGGATACTTGGGACTGAAACTCCACAACCTATTGGGAGTGAAAATCTCCATTTTGGTCCATTTTGATAGTTCCATTGACAAACTGCAAAAGCAAAGCAGCAAATCTTTTGATTCTAACTCTTTGAACATGGGCCCAAATGTAAGAATTTTTTAATTGAAAAAGTGTGAAACACACAGACATTTTAGCATTTATTATATAAGAAGATAGATAAAGAAGGTGAGATAACTGAAAGTTAGAGAGTTGTGTCCCTTTAATTGAAAAAATGTGGCACACACAGACATTTATGTATTGATTATATACGATGTAAAATAAACGTCTCAAAATAGATAGTAAATAATTTGCAATGCATTCCTATCGTAAAATCATTTGCAATGAATTTCTATCTATGCTTTTAGTATTTGCTATGTCACTATATATGTAATCATTAGAGGGAATGAAAGTTTGGATGGATTTGTTTAATAAATCATATCAGTGATAAGACAGCTTACATAAATGGCTAGTAAATAATTTGCAATGCATTCCTATAGTAAAATCATTTGCAATGAATTTCTATCTATGCTTTTAGTATTTGCTATGTCACTATATATGTAATCATTAGAGGGAATGAAAGTTTCGATGGATTTGTTTAATAAATCCTATCAGTGATAAGACAGCTTACATAAATGGCTAGTAAATAATTTGCAATGCATTCCTATAGTAAAATCATTTGCAATGCATTCCTATAGTAAAATCATTTGCAATGAATTTCTATCTATGCTTTTAGTATTTGCTATGTAATCATTAGAGGGAATGAAAGTTTGGATGGCTTTCTTTCATAAATCCTATCAGTGATAAGACAGCTTACATAAATGGCTAGTAAATAATTTGCAATGCATTCCTATAGTAAAATCATTTGCAATGAATTTCTATCTATGCTTTTAGTATTTGCTATGTCACTATATATGTAATCATTAGAGGGAATGAAAGTTTCGATGGATTTGTTTAATAAATCCTATCAGTGGTAAGACAGCTTACATAAATGGCTAGTAAATAATTTGCAATGCATTCCTATAGTAAAATCATTTCCAATGAATTTCTATCTATGTTTTTAGTATTTTCTATGTCACTATATATGTAATCATTAGAGGGAATGAAAGTTTCGATGGATTTGTTTCATAAATCCTATCAGTGATAAGACAGCTTACATAAATGGCTAGTAAATAATTTGCAATGCATTCCTATAGTAAAATCATTTCCAATGAATTTCTATCTATGCTTTTAGTATTTGCTATGTCACTATATATGTAATCATTTGAGGGAATGAAAGTTTGGATGGATTTGTTTCATAAATCCTATCAGTGATAAGACAGCTTACATAAATGGCTAGTAAATAATTTGCAATGCATTCCTATAGTAAAATCATTTCCAATGAATTTCTATTTATGCTTTTAGTATTTGCTATGTCACTATATATGTAATCATTTGAGGGAATGAAAGTTTGGATGGATTTGTTTCATAAATCCTATCAGTGATAAGACAGCTTACATAAATGGCTAGTAAATAATTTGCAATGCATTCCTATAGTAAAATCATTTCCAATGAATTTCTATTTATGCTTTTAGTATTTGCTATGTCACTATATATGTAATCATTTGAGGGAATGAAAGTTTGGATGGATTTGTTTAATAAATCCTATCAGTGATAAGACAGCTTACATAAATGGCTAGTAAATAATTTGCAATGCATTCCTATAGTAAAATCATTTCCAATGAATTTCTATCTATGCTTTTAGTATTTGCTATGTCACTATATATGTAATCATTAGAGGGAATGAAAGTTTCGATGGATTTGTTTAATAAATCCTACCTATAATATCATGAGATATGTAATCAGCTCATAATGGCAATAATCAAATTTTATTTTTGTTATTGATGTTGTTACTGTTGATAACTGGCTGTCATCATTTCCATGATTTCCTCCTCCCGTCAAAGTAAACAGAAATAAAATCGAAGAAAATAACCAGTCTTTGGTTACAAGTTTGTGGTGTTGACTAATATCGAATGTGAATAGTATATATATATATATATATATATATATATATATATATATATATATATATATATATATATATATATATATATATATATATATATATAATTAGGAGGATTTGAAATAATCATATTTAAGTAAGTACTTAATTATGATTATTTCAAATTCTCCTAATTATTTCTATCTGTATATCCTTGCTTGAACCGGCTTCTAATGCTCTGGATGGATCGGCTTGGGGATAGTAGTCGTAGCTCGTGGGGGGCACAGTCCTATGGGTAAGGGAATCTCGGATGCGTTCCACCACGGAATATATGATCGAGCGGCGCTATATCGAGTCTACCTCTTCGCCACCGAGGCCCGTTGGTACAGTTGGTATTGTGTTTGCCTCCTATCGTAACTTTCCGGGTTCCAATTCTCGGTAGTGGATGCGCACTGCTGATGAGTCCCAAATATAGGACGAAACGGCCGTTCAGTGCTTTCAGCATTCTGTTGAGGTTTCTTCTAGACTCGATGAATTACTTAAATATATATATATATATATATATATATATATATATACATATATATATATATATATATATATATATATATATATATATATATATATATATCAAATAACATTATTTAATAATATCATTCTTTAACAACAATAAAATCCTTTTCCTTGACGTATTTGTCGATGGCAATAGCCTAATTTTACCACCGCCCTTTACAAAAAAAAAACATTAACAAAAACTCGTATTTATTCAACAACAAAAGTGAACGTCCTCGGAGATACAAAATAGCTGTTGTAAAAACGATGATTTATCGAACCAAAGTAATCTCTCTCACGGACATATTAAACTATAAGGAACTTAGCAACATTAAACAAACCCTAATCAACAATAATTTCTCTCAACACGTCGACAAACAAATAAAATTATCCTTAACGAAATTTATAAAAAAAAATGATACTGGCCCCCCTCCCCGAACTCAAAAAAAATAAACACACTATTCCCTTATTCTATCGTAACTAAATGCACCCTAATTATAAGCAGGATGCAAAAGCAACTCAAAACAGAAATCACCGGTACATGTAACTCAATGAACCTAACAAACATCTAAGATTTATCATTTAATACAATTAAGTTGAAAACATCTAACATAATTATTGCCAACAACACCGGGACGTATAAATCCCCTCCCCTATGTAAAAATAATGTTGGCTATGAATTCTTATGTCTCCCTCCTGGAAGAGTGCATCTCCAACACTAATAATCGAAAGACAACATTAAAAACTTACATTGGGCACATTGTAATCTGTCGAGTTATATATATATACAGAACATTCGGACATTTTCTACAAACTTTATGCCCAGAAAAGAAATAAAATATAAGAACACAAGAAAAATTAAATAAAAAAAACTTAACCGCAATACATTGACAGTCATTTGTAACAAAACTTATATATATATTTTAATACTAAAAAAGTTCACAAAAATAGTGAATAAATTATTGTATTATATTTCCGTTCATTTTCATAGTAAAATCATTTGCAATGCATTTTCATAGTAAAATCATTTGCAGTGCATTTTCATAGTAAAATCATTTGCAATGCATTTTCATAGTAAAATAATTTGCAATGCATTTTCATAGTAAAATCATTTGCAATGCATTTTCATAGTAAAATCATTTGCAATGCATTTTCATAGTAAATAATTTGCAATGCATTTTCATAGTAAAATCATTTGCAATGCATTTTCATAGTAAAATCATTTGCAATGCATTTTCATACTGAAGTCATTTGCAATGCATTTTCATAGTAAAGTCATTTGTTTTTGTTTTGTAAAAACATTTTTTAATACTAAAAAAGTTCACAAAAATAGTGAATAAATTAATTAATTGTATTATATTTCTGTTCATTTATTTCTTTACTTCGTCTCTAAAATTGTTTAGACATCTGAAAAGCGTATTGACGAGGCTCAAGATAAAAAAAATCAATTTTAATTTTTTTGTATATAATTATAATTTCTTTAACCTTTTTTGTGACTTTTTTTTTATTCCGATCGACGAATTTCTTGTTATGACAACATTTGTTTGCACACTTCGTTATTTTTGTTTTGTTTTTTCTTGAATTCAATTAAATAGTTTTTAGATTTCTCAGAAAATGGAAACAGTTAAAAATAAAATTTTGAGATCCGACACCCCTACAGACCTTTTTTGTCACCTTAATTTTATTTAAGTTTTCAGTTTTCTCAACCGTGTCAACAACTCATGTCCATCAGACCTTGACTCTCTCTAGTCTAAATCACTGAACTAGAACTAGAAAAACACGCAAATGATTTTTTAATTAAGCATAAAACAATATAAATTCCTTTTTAGAATCCAGTAGTATTTTGGAGTAAAACTAGTTTCTCATTTTTAAAATTAACCTTTTTTTGGGGGGTATTATTATTACTACTTTTGAGTAGGTACCTCCAAAAACAAATCGATTCCTTTTTTTTTTTTTTTTTGTGGAAGGGTTCTTTATCTTACCTGTAAATTTTGGATACGTTAGAAATCTGAATTCGACTTGACAACATATGGTTAAGAAGTGTACGTATATATATATATATATATATATATATATATATATATATATATATATATATATTATCGATCTCCATTCGTTCTGACGCTAATGATGAGTAAGAAGGTTTTTTTCGGGGGCGTTAAGATCGATTTTGGAGTTGGTATCGATCTGAAGCTGTCTCACATATATTATTTTTACTTGTTTTCCTTTGTTAACTTATATTGGTTTAAAACTAAAAAAGCTTGGAAAAAAATCACTGTTTAACTTAAAAACCCCATCAAAAACTCTTCAGTCGCGTTTTGTTTTTTCTTTTTTTCTTGTTTCAACCACCAACCGTAGACATCCTCATGGACCATACAATTGTAAGAAGTGCAATATTTCTCGGCATAATAGTTCAGTCAGTTGATATTTAGGGAGTCTTTTACAAAAAAAATAGCTAAGCAATCTACTGTTCTTGTTACAAAGAACATTGCATTTTTATTGAATCAGATTTAAATGAATAAAAGTAAATAAAAAAGTACCACTTTATTCATTTACAACAAAAAAGAATGAAAGTTGCAGAAAAGATGGATTCGGAATTATCTTATCTACTAAGGATTTTTAATACTAAATTAAAAAATTAACACCAACTCATTGCATTTTGTTTAGGAATTCACGGAAATTGATAACTTTGATTTTAAATCGTGTTGAAATTAGTTCCGACTTGTAATTACTTCCGAGTTGAAAGTAGTTCTTTAGCATCCCGCTACCACCTTTTTTTATCAATATCAATTTTTGTACAAAAAGTGGATCACAGAGCTTATTCAGCTTCATAAATATTTTCAGAAAACCTCAACTTCTGATTGGTCACTTAATATTTAAATCATACCGGAATATCAATGTCGATTTCTGTGCAAAAAATGGATCACAGAGCTTATTCAGCTGAATAAATATTTTCAGAAAATCTCAACTTCGAATTAGTTACTTAATATTTAAGTCATGTTCGAATAACATCGACCTAGTTCTTGACCTGACCAAAAACATAATTCCGCCAAAATCTGTCAATCCTCTGTGAGCCTAACACGTGACCAAAGTTAGCAATAAAATATGAAACGTCTTTCGTCTTCGACAGTGAGCCGATCGGAATCCTTTGAACTCGTCACACAGTTCCAGGCTTTACGTTAAAGTTCCTTAACATGATTTCAGCCTGAAAGAACACTCACTCACACACCAATATTTTATCACGATCAATCAACTCAAGTTTTCCACATTCAACTTAATACATGAAACTTTTTCATACTCCATCAAGCTCAACGTTAATTATTGCAATTAACATAAACACAGCTTATTAAGAACCACTTACTCCAATTAGAATATTCTCTTCGAACAAGTGAAAACAAATCAAAGAGCAACAATTCCGTAAACCTTAAAGTAAATCGTGAACAATATTTCTCTACTTTAAGTACAAAGTTGAACTGTTTATTTTTTTCCTTAAATTACAATAATACCCGTACATATTTTCTCATTATTGTACAGACCATTCAACAACATACAATCTATCAAACCAGAACTTTGATGACATTTCAATCTAAACATAAAAGGACGTTTGAACTTTTTAAAACCACATCTTTACTCCAGTTGTTTGTACCTCTTGGTTATATAAATATTTTATTCATTGTTGTGCAAAAACTGTTGATTTCTCATGTTTGTTCTTATTCTATGTTTGTTGAATACTGAAAATTTAATGTGAGAGGAAATTGTTAATTTCATCACGCAGCCTAATTTACTCAACAATTATTATTCCATATAATTTAATCAATTAACACAACCTCCACAGTTCCGAGTTGAAATTAATCTGTCACTCAAATTTTACTGTCTTTGTAGTGTAATTCGCATTTCTTTTTCTCGCTGGTTTTCTAACACGAATTTATAAAATATGACCTCCTGATTCTTTATCATCCCCATATATTCATGACATAAACTAGGCCTAGGCAACCTTCTTCGAAAAGTGAGCCGCATGATGTGAGCCGCATGATGTGAGCCGAATGTGACCGGCGAGCCGCCATTTGCCCATGGCTAACATAAACGATAGACAACATTGATTTTATTTATAAAATAAAATATCACGAAATTTTAAGCTCTTGTCGAGTACCAGCCCTACAAACAGAAAAAAATTAAGTTGAAGTTATTATTTTTGTTTTTACAGTAAGGTTCACCCTGTACAAGGCCCGGTAGAGAGTAACGTTCAGAGGTAGTTTATACAGATAGGAGGGGGCGATAACGGTTAACCCCTAGACTTGAACAGGTTTAGATTGTAGTGATCGGGGAAGCATCCTCTTGGGAGTTGGTTCCACAGGACAGTGGTTCGTGTGGCATCTAGGTCCCACTCTTTTACTGTTGAATTAGGTAAATGTAACCGCCACTTCTACTCCAACATTTTCTTTTCTCGCACTTCCCGCCTGTGGAACTCCCTTCCGCTTCCTTGCTTCCCTGATAATTACAATCTTCAAAAATTTAAATACAACGTCATTCGCCATCTTCTTGAACCCCGTTCAGCTTTTAGCCTTTCCGCGGTCCCCACCCCACCACACCCAGTTTTACTCTCACCTTCACTCTCTGAAACCCTTGAGTACTAGTGGCATTCCCGCCTTGTTTGGGGTGAAATTATTTTTTTAAAAAGCTGTTCGAGTGGAACTTACTTCTTACCGATGGGATACGGAGGGAATGTGGGTGGTTTGCTACAATGTAAGTGGCATAGCGGGTCCTAGCCTTGAGGGTTAGACCTGGCGGAAGCAAGGAATGTAGCGATACAGCAGCGAGAGGCTTGCCACATCCCGCCTGTGAGAGAAAGGTTGGAGGGTGGAAAATAAAATAATTCGTCACCGAAAAGGACGACGTGATGCTTTTGAATATCGAAACTAGAAAGTGAGGACTGGGCTGCTCCCGCCCAAATGTGACAACGGTACTCAAATTTTCGACCTGATCTGGCTCTTGTAAAGTTAGAGTATAGCAGGAGGAGCCATATACTTACTGCGGCGTCTTTAGCGATGGATCGTACGTACGAGTTCCACTTGAAGTCAGGAGTGAGTTTAAGGCCCAATAGTTTCTCAAGGCACAGAACCCCCTTGAGGTGACATCCTTTCATCGTGACTGGCGATAGTCCGGGGTCCAATCGGCGATAAATTATCTTAATGTTATTGTTAAATTAAAAAAAATTCATCAGCAGACTATATTTACGTATTTAAATAATTTTGTGATGTTTTTTTTTATGAATAATAAAAATAAAATCAACAGATTAATTCATTTGTTATTTTTTTTCAACTTAACATGAAGAAGTTAATTGTTTTATTTACACCTTTTTCAATTAAAGCTATGATTGTTTTAAACATTTCACCTCAAGCAAGTCAATAAAGCCACGTAAAGAGTTCCTGAGTTCGAGAGAATATGAGAAAGAGAATACATTATTCTAGAGAGAGAGAACAATAAAAGAACAGGAATGAAGAAGACCGAATATAACGATTGCCATTGCATTTATATTCTTGAAGGTCAAAATTGACTGGAAAGCATGAAGCCGGGGGAGAGTGCCACAAGCGAGAAGTGCGAGGGAAGAAACTGCTAGTATAGGACTTACGGTTACATCAAATCATTTCAACTGTAAAATAGTGAGACCTGCGCTTAAATTTATAAAGCCTAGGTAGCACAGAACAATATTGACAAGAACAAATACCATAAAAATATTTATAGAAAAGGCATAAGGAAGTTATGTTACCGTGGTGGGAAATTGAGTGAAGACGAGAGGCCAGGTCAGTACCAATAACATTGCAGACTTTTCTTTGTATTTTATCTAGAAGCTCTAAATAGATAGCAGGCGCACTAGACCAGATGTGGCCGCAAAATTTATCGAATGCATGAATGGCAGACTTATAAATATGTAAGATAGATTCTGGCGAGAAATTGTCTAGCACGACACAGTAAACCAACTTTCCTAGCAGCAGACCTAGCAATTGATTCAATATAATCTTCCTACTTCATATCAGCCGAAAACATTAGCCAGAGAGGACGCAAAGAGTCACTAAATTTGCTATCTATATATAAAATTCTGCGACTTCCTTTAATCCGTCTGTCCGTCAAACCCTCTAAAATAGCTATACATTGATCGATCGAAACCAAATTTTGAGGAGAAGTGCAAACAGATAAAGGGGTACAAAGTAGAGCTGGTTTTACTAGAGTGTGTAGCTTAGTACAATAATTTTTCATTATTTGTTTTTGGAGGGGGGGGTTAAAGGTTTTTTTTATTTAACATACAAAATACTCCCACTGTTTTAAAAACAATTTAATTATTACCATAACAAATACTTATTTAATAAAAATGTAATATTGTTTTTTGCGTATCTTTTCTTTAAGGTTTTATATACAAATATCATGTTCCGGTTTCCCTGCGTTTGTGAGAATGATAAACAAATCACAAGGCCAAATGCTCCAAAAAGTTGGAATTTGGCTCCAGAAAGAAACATTTACGCATAATCAGCTGTATGTTGCATGCTCAAGTGTAAAAAATCCTAAGAATTTATTCTTTGCTGTTAAAAAAGAAAAAAAAAATTTCTTTAAAATATTGTTTACCATGAAGTCCTATTAAATTAAATTAAAGAAATTATTAAAACGCAAAGTAAGGTTTTTGTCAAAGTATTTTTCCAGACAAATCAGCTTATTCAAATTTCATTGATTCGTTTGCGAAACTGAACGAAACGTAGAGTTTGTAAATCTCGACAAAAATGTCAGCGATAACTTCAACAATAAACCTGGTCAGTCCGGATCCAAACAAATTAAAGAAAGAATGAAAGGAAACAGGACAAAGAAAGAAAGAAAGAAAGAAAGAAAGAAAGAAAGAAAGAAAGAAAGAAAGAAAGAAAAACAAAGAAAGAATCAAAGAAAAGCAGGACAGAGAGACAAAAATAGAAAAGAAAGAAAGTAGAAAAAGAAAGAATGTAAGGAAACAGGACAAAGAAAGAAAGAAAGAAAGAAAGAAAGAATCAAAGAAAAGCAGGAGAGACAAAAAGTAGAAAAAGAAAGAATGACTGAATGAAAGAATAAGCAAGTAGAAAAAGAAAGAAAGAAAAAATTAAAAAAAGAAATAAGGAAAGAAACAAAGAAAGAATTAATATTTAAAAATCTATATATATAATTCTGTGACTTCTGTCAGTCCGTCCGTCACACCCTGTAAAATAATCGTACATTGACTAGTCAATACCAAATTTTGGGGAGATTACAAATAGGTTAAGGGGTACAAAGTACTGTTGGTTTTACTCGTTGCTTAGTACAATAAATTTTCATTAATGAAGTCCTATAAATTAAATTAAAGAATGTATTAAACGGAGATATAGGGTTTTTGTCAAAGTATTTTTCCAAGCAAATCAGCTTATTCAAATTTCATCGATTGGTTTGCGAAATTGAACGAAACTTAGAGTTTGTAAATCTCGACAAAAATGTCAACGATGACTTCAACGATACTAAATACGGTGAGAATTTCAACACGCGTTAGTGTGTTGCCAAAAAAATTCTAGTTAATTATAAATGTAGCC